>WEIV01022630.1:1405331-1662490 GCA_013390005.1 Calyptomena viridis | reverse complement strand
TGCTATGTCTTTATAATTAGAATTTTAATTTATAATTTAGTTTATAATTTTACTATCATTTTAACAAGGAAACATGGAGGAGTATGGAAAAGTATAAGACTGTGCAGGCATGTGCTTGCTCACATAAACGTGTGTGGAGAAAGATTTTATTAGATATTTCTGTCATACCCGTAATGTGACACTTCAGACCTGAACCTGCTGGGTGCCTTCAACTCTCACAACTTGATTTTTCAGGTGGTGACTCCCTGCAGATTTGATTGATTCCAGTAGAATTGTGGCTGCTCAGCACCTTTGTAAAGTNCCCTAAAGAAGCTGTTAGATTTTTTTTTTGATAATTTACATGTCGAATAATGTTGGTGCCTGAGCCCCAGAAGCTCCTATAAAAATTTTAAAAAGTAACATTAAGCATTTTATTTGGAAATAAATCAGGGGTCAGAAGAAGCCGAGGACTGAATAAATTCACAGATTCTGTTATGCTGGCCTTATTGTAACTTCTGAAGCTTATTTGAAATAATTGGGTCTGCTGGAAAACTTCCAAAATATTTCAAGGGCCAATAGAAGAATTGGCTATGCTGTATCTAAACTTTAGTTACAGAGTCTTAATTCTTAGATGTCTAAGTCTTCTAAAAAAAAAAGAAAGGAAAAGATTTTCTTAGAACTCTTCACTTGGTCTTATTAAAATAGCACTTCTCTGTAGAGACGAGTTAATCATGATTGCCAGACTAAAGATTCTGTTAAACATAAAAGCTGTCACAGCCCTTGTAGTGAACTGCAGCTTAGAGAGAAAAAAGACTGAGATGATGCTTTTACAGAAAAGGTTGTTCAAATTGTACAGACACCCATCATAATTCGTGCTAATGGTAAACAAATATGCAGCAGAATCAGGAAAAGATCAGTGAAAGGCAAAAGAGTTCCTAACATGCTGTTCTCTTAGACCAAATGTGCTCAAAGGGAGAATCTGTGCCTTATCTAGAGGAATGCCAGAGATGTTAAAAGGTAGAAAAAATAGATTTGCTGCAGTTGGCTGAGCTGGTATCATGATTACTCTGTCTTATCTTTGAGGAGCTCTCCTCTACAGCAATGTCTTCTTCAAGATCAAATGCCACCAAAAAGCATTGCTTCTGGGGTGAGATCAGTCTGCTGATTGTTCAGTTCTACAAAGTACAACAGCACGAGAACAGAAGTGACTTGACATCTAATTTACTCACACGAATAGCCATGCATTAACTGACTGGCAATTTCCCTTAGGCAACAGCAGCTGGCTTGCTAGCTGTAGACTTTCTGGTTTTGCTCTGTTCACCCATTTGAAACCAGGCAGACTTACCTGGAGTTATCTGTAGCAGATCACCTCAGCCACAGTGGATGGTGCTTTATCAGTTACCTTTTAATGGGCAGATATTAAGTTATTATATACTATGACTTCTTCATAGCTCCAAAAATTCATAGTAACCTTGACACCTCTTCAGAAATCTACTTGTCTAAGCCAAGGAGTCTGGAGAGACTTAAGTTGAGAACAGACTTTGACTGACTGGTCTAGCTTTCTCAAATATTATGGGAAGTGTTATTATGAAGAGGCATCATTGTGAGCCAAGTGGAACTACATTTTATGTTATACAGAAGGAAAGATACATCAGAATACATCTGAAGGCTGATCAGTAAGAAGTCATTTTACAGAGTTAGTATTTCCAGTTAATTTTATATTCAGGTTTGAGAAGAGCTGCACTTCTTGCAAAAGGAATTGTATAAGAGCCGTTTTAAAAACTACAAAAGAAAGGTGAAAAAGGCAAATTGCACTAATCCAAGTTTGAAGAGCCCTTCTTGTGATCTTTAGGGTTTGAGTCCCAAAGAAAAGATCAGCTTGTGACTGAGTTCTAAAACAGGGTTTTCTCGAGTGTCTACTCCGAGATGCAGAATTAATCCCTCCAGAAAGCAGTGAGAAGGTGCCAAGCAAAGGGACTTGCCCCACATAGGCTGAAGCTTCTGGGAAGCATACAATGCTTTTTATTCTCAGGCAGCAAGAGCAGGATAGCAAATTCAAGCTAGTGCAGCAAAAGAGAGCTTAGACAACCATCTCTTTTGAGTGTGCTAAGCCTGCAGGAGCTGGCACAGATTACCCTGCTCGAAGAAGGTGCCACAGCAGACTGTCGATCAGAAGTTAGGCTGGCAGAAATGAGGTGACACATAGTCTTCGTGAAGACATGAGGAAAAAGGAGACACAATTTGTGGAAAAGACCACTTGCCATCGCTTAGTAAACAGCAAGTGTAAAAATTTGGATGAACAGGCAAGATGTTTTATTTTGCTGCACACTGCATATGCATTTTCCAAGAAGCGAAGCCACCATCACGTACACTGCTAGAGGATTTGTGCCATCATGTTTATCTCCTTTGGTCCATCCCAAGAACATGAATGTTGGTGACAGTGATTTGACCCACACTTGCATTAGTTTTGTCACACCATATTTGTACAGTGCCATTATCATACAAATCACTTTGCCTTCGAGGGTGGGACAGGACAGTATTTTGGGAGAGGTAGGAAATGTTTAACCAAGAGAAGAAAGATTGCTATAATATCTTGAGTTAATGTGTATATAAGGTTTTGAGACTATTTGATAGATGGGAGTAGAGAATTTTTCTCATTTCAAGGCACTGTGCTGCAGTTCACCATTGCCAGTTAGTAAAGCAGGAATAAAATAATCAAAATCAGGTTGCTGTAGTTAAGAAAAAAGTTTTCATTACTGTACTGTCTTCCAAGACATACTCTATTTCCCTCCCACTACTGGGCCACCAAAGCTGTTCAGACCCACTGTGATAATTACCACTTCTCTGATTGCCTTCACTAANGTGAAGGTACTCAGCATCTTGCCACATCAGGCTTCTCCCAGCACATTTTCAGTCATACTTCATGGCTAAGTAACTCCAAAGATGCCAACAGCCTTTTCAGTGTTTGTTTCAGTCCCATACCACCCAGTGAAATCCAGTTGTTCTTGAACAGCTTGTGACTGGTGATGAATAGTACAGTTGCGATAAAAAGTTCAGGAATATCTCCTACCTCCTTTTTTTGTCTCATCATTAAGATACCCTGCATAGTAATTCTCCTCTCCTTACTGTTCCTCTCAAATGCCTTCCATTCCTTGATGCTGAGTGCTCTTTATAGTATTATGTCAGTGATCCCCTTACACTTCATATCTGTTCCTCGTCTTGCCTCTCAAATACTTCTTATAATACGGCATCTCCCTTCCCTGTAATCTCTCTGAGACACTTATAATGCTCCCTTTCCTTGTCATACCTTTCAGATGCTCCATATATTATAACCTGAACATTTCTGTGCTCACCTAGCCAGAAAGATTGCCAACGTTCTGAATGACAAAAATGATCTAAAGAAAGAAGATGTAGTGAAAAAGTAAAGGTTACATCTTACTGCACTCAGGAAGGATCAGTGTGGCTTTTCAGGTCTACCAGCCAAGCAGGAACTGCAGCTACAGTGTCATTTGTAGTTCCAATTTGCCTGGCAAATATCATGAAATTTCACAGTTCTGGCCATTGTGTTATGAGAAACCTGTACTGGCAGCAAACAAGAAAAGCTAGACATTGATATAATTCAGTGAAAGGATTTTTCTGTCTGTCAGAGGGAGAATTAAATTTCCACTAGGTAGGAAGTTGTATATCTTCATTCAAACTATGGAAATAGTTCTCCAAAGCTTCATTTGGCGAAACACACTCAGAAAGACAAATTATCTGCAATCTCCCCTTAATCAGTGGGACCATGCTGAGTTAAAACCAACCCCCAATTTGCCCTAAGCACTTCTGCAAGCTACTTGACTAAGTCTGTTTCTTGAAATGCAACTCAAGGATTGCTTGTGCCATCACCAAGATATGAGCTGTATCTCCCTTCAGTCCCAGACCTTCCTCCCAGTATTTTTCTGTGTGCCATCACATGTGGTTAAAGCAGAGTGAGGCAAAGTGTGAAGCCCCAGTGCACCAGTTAACAGGGAGGAATGAGAGCTGCAGGGGTGTCCCAATTTATCTCAGTCAAACACAAGAGAGGGAGAGATTTTGAATTTGTACCCAGGAATACTGCAGTAGGGAACAGTTTTTATTTTATACCTGTAGTCTCTCCAGTTATACAGGAACCAAAGTCATAGACAGCATATAAATACATTCAGTGGCAGTGGCTTTACAGTATGTGGTATCTGTGGACACTCTTCCTATGGGTGGTAACTCCCTCCTGCTGTTTGTAACTCCTGTGCCAGGCTTGTTACACATCCACTGTCAGGTTTAGCACGGGTGGTATGTGAAGCTCATTGTACCAGGATTTACCAACTTCTGGTGGGTATGGGCATGAATTTCACAGTCCCCAAGGGACTCTGTACTTACCATACAGTCATACATGTACACCATCTCTGATGGTGGAGTACAGAATCTGGTCAGATCAGCAGCTGCCACCTCTCCTTCTCAGCCAGTGCTTCCCTGTCTGCCCCTCTGCATTGCCTTCCTTTTCTGTACCAGGGGAGGGTTTCACCATTCTTTACTGTAACACCCCCCAGAAGTGACATTTCTGCCCTCCACGATAGCAACAGGTGATTGCCCCAAGGCAAATCCATGTTTGTGGACATGAATGATGCATCAGGTCTCCACCACCACCGAGCTGCAAGATAACCTGCTTGCAGCTGACTTAGGCTTCAACAGGGGCTATAGGCAAACTAATCAGAAAATAATTATAATAATGATAATCATAACTCTCCTCTTTTCCATGTACCTTCATCTCAACATTTTAGTTGAACCAATACACCCTTGTCTGAATGACTGTCAAACTGAAATTTTTATGTTCATTGTGTGTTTTGCTGTTCCCTCTGCTGAGCAATGCAATACCATCACTTGCTCTGAGGCTGACAGCTTCAGTCCGACTCTCCCTCATATCTCAAGTTTTACTTTTCTTCTTGGCCAGTGGTGATATGTTTCTGTTTCACTTTTTCCTCATCCCAGTGGATAGGAGTATGTTCCCTATCCTCTCCGCTTCTTCCATCAGCATGTTTTGCTGCATCTGCTTTGAAGTGATAACACAGGAGTTGTCTAATCAAAGCCTGATCATCCTTTTGCATGGAGGTAGTACCATTTGGATGGGCTCTAATCTCATTAACACTACTTTCCTTGTTTCCATCTCACTGATGACATCTGCAATTCCGTCAGTGTGATTAACACTCCGATCTGGCTTTTGGCATGTTTAGTCCTGATTTATGCCTGCATGGGATGAGAACCAGGCTCTCTGACTTTCTCCAGCTTAGGAATTTGATCCCTTTAGACAGGCTTTAGGTTATTTTGCTTCTCTTTGGAGTATGATCCAGCTGTTGTTTTTTCCATTCTTTGTTTTTATCTGGCCAAAGAAAATTGTATTTTTTATCGAAACAGATAATTTCATTACTGTCATACAAGTATAAGATTGTTTGTTGCACATCTTTTCTTTAAAGACTGAAGTTAATCACTAGTTAAGAAAGCGGCATCATAGTGGTGGATATGCTTGGGTTTTGCAAATATTTTTATCTCTCTCTATATATACGGAACCTTGCTAAGAGGGGACTTGGAAAGTACTGACTTTATGAGTGACAGATAATCTACTGTGGTGAATGCACTGCGATTTAGTTCCTCAGCAGACTTGTTACCAAGACTTTGCAAATTCCTTTCCTGAAGAACTTGACATTCACTGTTATTAAGTCAAAAAAGCAGCGCTTGCTCCAGATTGCAGAGCTGACATCACACTTGTGAATATTTCTCTGCTCAATCTTTATTCTTTGTTATCCTGGAAACTCTGCTTTAGGTAGAGCTCTTTCTCTTTTTAATTTCAATTTTAATTTCACTGTGTTTTTGTGGAAATTGGGTTTTGCAGTGGTATCTTACCCCAGCATGCACCATGGATCAAGCCTTTGCAGTAAAAGAATATGTTTGAAATGAACAGTAATTTTCAGTGAATGTCAATCTTACTGTGAACTACAGGAAGAATAGCTTGCTTTATTTTTTCCAGGAAGTTATTATCTGAAAATGGAAAGTTAATTTATTTCTGGAGCACACCTAGGATTCTTTTGTGGTAGTACCCATGATGCATCCAGACTGTAAGATCAGTAGGCAGAGACATCAAGAAAAAACAGAGAGATTGCACCTCTGAGTCCATAGCAGAAAAACAGGCAGTGAACGACATTGATCAGGTAGGAAAGTCCTGGAAAGAAGGTTAACAGCCCAGAATAAAGTGAGAGAAGAGCGTGGAAACGTGCTGTTGAGAACACCTTTTAAAGTCTCTTTTTAAGTATTGGAAAGATTAGAAAAATTGCTTTTGTGATTTCTCAGCTCTGCCACATGACAGAGGCATTCAGCTTCTGCCCTGCTGACCAAGAGTCATCTCCTGCTGCTCCAGCCAGAAAAGTTGCTGCCTTCTATCTGAAAAGCACTTTGTATCTGAAAAGAAATGGTGGGTAAAGGTAATGAAATATTCACTTCCAGTCCACTGAGTTGGTGAAAACTGATCTTGTCTCTGGTTATCAGCTGACAAACATAATTGCAGCTTATAAATCAAGTGTGGCCACTTGAGAATTTGGCAGCTCCTCTGGTTTAAGATGTTTGCTAAAGTTGCTAACATTATGGTAATACAAGAAAAGTTATATAAAAGTTATTGATTTCACTCTTAAATAAAAATAACAGCCATCTATAATTGTTTTTCCTTGTTTTCTCCTTGGGAAGAAATGGCATTTAAATGTGGAAGTGGAGCTGGAATGTGAAGCTGGCTGCTCGCTGTTCTCTTTTTAGCTAAAACTGGGAGAGTAGAGAATGTAGAGAGAGCTTGCACCTCACCACGGATGGCAGCAAAAGACAATGTGAAAGTGGAAGGATTAGTTTTGGGAAGGGAGATTTTTGGCACAGGAGGGAGGAGGGGAGCAGTTACTGTAATTTGTGTTATGTTAGAAACAAGAGGCTCCAGCTGAGGCAAGAGCCTTGCTGACCTGGTGTTTGGAACTCCACACAAAGGAAGAGCAATCTTGCACCAGAGCATTTATAATCTGAATAGGAATTGAATAGGGAAAATTACCTACTCTGCTCTCTGACTTTTTAGGCAGGTAAACAGAAGAAAATTGAATTTAAGTGACTCATCCATAGCTACATGGGGATTCTGTAACACAGCTGGGAGTAAACCCAGATAATCTTTCTTTCAAAGAGCTGGCAGCATTACCTATCTCATTTTATAGTCAGGTCATTGAACCCAGCCCAATGCCTCTGCTGGCATTCAGAAATCTGTCTTGAATGCATCCCAGATCTGTCTCTCTTTCCCGATCCAGAAACACTTCCAGAAATCTCTCACAGCTTCTCTCAAATGCAAGCAATTTTTCTTTCTCTGCTCTTTGCAGGAATTACACAACCCCAGTAGTTTTTCAGCTCTGACAGTGTTTTGAACTGCTTGCTTTTCTCCAGTGGAGATGAGAGAAGCCCTTTAGAATTCCTAAGGAGAAATGAATTACTGTTTCTTCTCCACTCTTTCCCAACAATTCTTCTAGAGATGGTTCTATCATCTAACAGCTGCATAAAATGACTAGAGAACTACATGTAGTTTGTAGCAAGCTTCATAATGCAGGTCAAAAACAGCTGTTGGTAAAGAGGTCATAGTGGAAAGGGCACAAGAGGCATGAATATTTTCCTCACCTGTTAGCTCTTGGTCTCTACTGAGCTTTTAGCAGTACTAAAAACAGCATGGAAATTACTGCTCGGATTCTTTCTGTACTCCTGTACCCATGTCTGTCACAGGGGAAAACACTTTCTTTGTTAATGTACATGTCTGGTAACTCTCAGGTAACTAAATGGAAAAACAAGGAAAACAATCCTGCTTACACATTCTATTAAAATGATTGATGCAGCTTGGAGAAGTTAAATCAGGAAAGGAGCAATAGAAGCCGAGCAGTCCCTGAAAAGCTTCCAACTAGTTTCTGACAAAGGTACTTGATTGCAACCATGGTGTGACCTTCTTGCTGGAAAAGTCTTGTGACCCAGCTCAGCTTTCCCCAGTTGGATGTGAGCGCTGAGTTTCTCTCAGGTAGGTAAAATGGCAAAAGACAGCAGAGGTGCAAAACATACCGTTGTCTTCCTTCTGTTGCTAACTCCCAGCATGGGGAGCAAGCCCAAATCCTCATGACTTCATCCTAAGGCTAGAAGTGCTAGAGGATGTGGTGCAAAGCAGTAGTCTTCACTCACTGCTCCTTAAGTGCAGCAATGCACCAATGGGCTTCTGGACCCACACCCAAACCTGCACAGTGCTCCAGTGTCCCCTGGGGAATTCCCAGCCTGGGTCTTCACTTTGTTGTGTGGGAGCTGCTGTGTCAGGCCGGTGAAGGATTCCAATAAAGCTTTGTGTAGTCAGCAGCTACACTAGTTGTTCACTACCAAGTCACTGCCATTTCTTGTATCTATCCTTGTTCTTAGGTGATTCCACTTTTGAAGTGTTTCAGTCTGAATACCAAAAATATGCCTTTATAATTAGAATCTCTTTGAATTCAATATGGGATCTGAAATCCTTGCTGGTTTCTATTATTTCTGGTGCTGACACAAAAAATAAAGATTCCTGTAGCTGAAGGTGGGCAGCAATTTTACAGCTGGTTCTCAAGGGAGCCCAGGATCTGCTTTGCTCTCACACTGTTTCACTGAGTCTGTTGTGTTATCCTCTGTAAATAGAGTGTCTTGGGCACCTGTGATCTGTGTGACAAGCTCCTCAGCTGTAGTTGGACATCTTGGCCTGGGTCTATAAGAAACTTAATAGTAAAATTGAGAAAAAGTGCTCAGTATTTATATGGGGAGTACATGGACAGTGTGCCACTTTTCAGGCTAAATTTATGAGTTCTGTGTGTATTAGTAGAATGTAGAAGCGTTCAGTAACTCACATACTGACAACTTGTAAACTAGTGTCTTGAATATAGACACAATTTTTCAACTCATAGAAATTGGCTTCATTCTGCTGCATGTTGTAACTCTAAGTCATTTTGGTCAGTGCAACTAATCGAGTTTACTTTAGCCCAGGATCAAATTCACAATGAATATTGGGTTTATAGTAAAGGTTTTCTCAAAGCAAAGTTCTTGTATAGGGTTTGAGGTGATCAAAATTTTCCCTTGCCTGCTTCTTGGTTCCTTAATCCCCAATTAATTTTCAGATCTAAACACATGTGACTTTTCAAAGAACTTTCAAAGGATGCTCTTGTAAACTCCAATCAGTTCTGAAGCACAAAATACCCCTCGGTTGACATTCTGAGATCATGAGTTGTGGTTATGTGTATTTCACTGTTCACATGGTAACAGAATCAAAAGAAAATCATAATGAAACGCAATGGTTGAATTCAGAAATAGGTTACAAAAACATTCTTTTGAGCAGTCCTAACAATGGAGAAGAGATGAATTTACATTGGGCCAAATTTATCATTGCTGCAGTGCCAATTACCTCACTGAAGTTGCACCTTGGAATAACTCCATAATTAGGTAAAATTCTCTCAGTTAGACTTTTGCCACCCCCACCCTCCTTCCAGTGCTAACCTGAAAATTATGTGGCTGAGAAAAATGAGGAGTTAGTATTTTCATTAACTCTTTATATGTCTCCATTTTTAAAATCATTAAATATTTAGGATAAATTAGCATTAGAAATTGATATTGAAACTGGATTTATCAGAAAAGATGAGCCTCTGATGGTTTAAAACAGAAACAGCTTCTGTTAAGGATGAGAAGAAAGGGATGAAAAAGACTTAATTCCATAGCTCTAAGCTGTCCTTTGTCTTAAAAGGTAAGAAAAGAATTACCATGGAAACCTGCTCACTCATTTCTTTTCATAGAAAAGAGTTTGACTTAATTACTATGAACTTGTACTCTCTTATCTTAAAATAATATTCCAGGTCTTTTTCCCAAGCAAAGTATTTATACGTGTCAGAAGGAGCCGAGGAAAATGCTATCAGAAGGGAAGTAAGCATTTGTCTGTGTTTAAATCATAGCTCTCGCTCTGTAGCAAACATTTTTGTTGCTGTTGTGAAATTCACACCTCTCAGGAGGAAACCTTCTTATAGAATCTGCTGGTTTCTTCCAGCTCCTATATGTGTATATAAGCAACTGTAGCAAATCTCTTTTAACTGGAATAAAGAACAGTAATTGCACACTTTAATTTAGAATTACAAGAATGTTCCTTCTTTTCTGGAGGGAAACCTCTTCTGTGGGCCACTTTCCAGAACTAAATGCCTCATTCTCAAAAGAGAAAAGCATCATCTTGTTTGGATTTACAGAGAGCACAACAGTCGGAATGCGAGGCACAACAAAGAGTTCTGAGCACTCTCCTCGTTTATTCTTCTTTGTATTCCTTCCATACTGTCAACTCAGGTGCTCCTGAAATATTAGAAAATTGTGGTGCTGTGAATTTATACTAGGAGGTCTTAGGTCTGTTTTGGAGCAGGTTTTGCTTCTAAAGATAAGTCATGCCACGAATCACGCTGGTGTTCACCCTACTTGCGAGGCACTGCTCCTGTTGTTCCCTCTCCTCACCTTCCTTCAACTTGACCCTCACTCTCAGATGGAATAGGATCCTACAGCTGTTAGAAGGTAGAGATTTCTTCTGAGATATCTTAGTCAGTGAAACCTGCACTGTGCTCCTCACTCAGGAGCATCATCCAAATACCTGGAAGTCTCACCCAGCTCAGCAGTCACGGAAAGAGGAATTGGTTCTCTAAGGGAAACTTTGTCTAACCCGCGCTAAGAGTACCAAACATCTTGCATTTCACACCTAAAACAGTAGCTTCCCATGTGTCTCAAAGTACTGCTCAGACTTTTGGTGATGGAGCTTGAAAATGCATCTTCAAAGAGCTGGCCCCCATTGAGAGTGGAGTCGACATGAATGAGTGATGTAGGAACAGGGTGTATCATTATTTATCTCTGAGATAATCCTTAGTTTTCATATCACATCTGTGAGGCTTCCAGTCTTCTTCTGCACATAGACTGCCAAGAATTATATCTGTGGGAGTTACAGTTCTCTAGAAAAAAAGGCAAACAGAGAACTTTCAGTTGAAAGTAATTTAACTTAGTGGAAAAAAAGCATTAACAACCAACAAAAACAAAGTTTCCATGAAAGGCCACAGGAAATACCTCTCTCCTGAAGATCTCTACAGGAATTGTAGAACTAAACTGTTGGTATCTTTGCACCCCCAGAAATGTGTGAGATTTAATAGTTTCAAGGCAATTGTTTTTAAAACATTGTAAATTTGTGGCAATCATAGATGTGTTTGGTTGTGCTAGGATAAGTTAAATCCTGTTTCCAACTACTTTTTGGTGCCTTTGCATTATAGCAGCAACCTAGAAGTTTCTTAAAATAAATTAGAATCTGCCAATATGCTTAACGTAAGAAGATTCAAAGTGTTGCTATCTTCTGGCTTAGTCTGGCCATGATCTTGCCCTGTGTTTCTCAGGGTGAAAAAGACAGTAAGACACGTACAGAGGAAAAAACACAGTGAATCTGAGTTTTATACAATAAAATTGTTGTAGTATGGGTTCAAATGCAAAACATTAAAACCTGAATGTACCACACAGGCAACATGCTCCCGTGTCATTATCTTTATGCACCAGGAAAGTTGATACAGTTGCTTTTACATCTGGGCATCAGAGCTTTAGAAGCTTCAACTTTCAACATTTTAATTCAGCTGGGTTTAATAATGCTTATAACATACAAAGATCAGCTCCAACTTTTCTGAGGAAAAACTGTATTTTCTGGTATCTGCTAAGCTGTGTGTCATGAGTTTCTGTAATAACTACCAGGGATTAGGTTAATAGCATTACAGCTGGAAGTGTTACTTCTGGCTTTGTGAAAGACCTGTTTACAATTTACAAGGTTGGAGTGATTAGTAGTGCAGATGCAGGCTCTGCTGGTTACAAAAGCTTATGTTGGCTGGAAAGCATAGTAGATTCATTTCATGGAAGGAAAATACAGTATTTTTCAGGAAAAAGTGTTGCTGGGTGTGGAGAATCTTGGGCTCGTTAAGGATCTATTAATGGAATAGAACAGATCCTTAAATTAGTTAACAACAGTCATTGATAACATCGTGCTAGGATTTTCCCCCCCATTCCATAAAGTAATGAAATAAACTGGTTCTGGAAGCATTTAAGTGGCAAATCCTTATAATCCACACAACGATGGCAAATCAGGTCTTCCAGGAGCATAGTTACATAGAAAAATTCCTTCATTGTGACATGTGGCTACAAGCCTGGCACACATTACAAAATTTGGGGGGGGGGTTCTTTTGGAGATTAGCTGTGGCATTCTTCACTTCAGCCAGTCCACTTAGAAGGAATGTAATGATACCTTGTAACTGTGTAAAACTTGCATGGGTAATTCTTGATTTCCACTGAACTTGGCCTTACAGGCAGGCACTTCTTGTTTCTGTTCTGGACGTCTTCACATCTGAACTGGGCTTCCCCCTGTGTGGGGCCTTTCCATCCAGCACCTTGATCAGACTCTCCTTTCATGAAAAATGATGCTTTAGAGACTAGTATGCTGTCAACTGAACTAATGCTAGCTATTACTGCTGCAAATTCACATTTTCTGATCTGAAACTTTGAATTAAGTTAAATAGGGGGTTGGAACCAGGTGATCCTTAAGATCCCTTCCAGACCAAGCCATTCTGTGGTTCTAAATAAGATTGTTGATTGTAGAAAACCTTATTATAAAAAGGAGTAAATTCTGACAGTTTTTATACTAATCTTCCTCCTTTAAATTGTTGGCACCGGTGTCCATGGTATTGCTAACCATGACTTACAGCAGCAGAGGCCAGCTAATGCTGTCCTTTCATTCATGGGTTTTGTCAGCATTCTGGTGCTCACAAAATCTCAGTTTGGCTCCTCTGCTCCTGAGTGATTTCCAAAAATCGACATTTTCCCTACTGATTCATACTGACTGTTCTTCAAAGCATGAGAAGAAGTGATTAGACTCTGACCACAATAGTGAAAAGCCTTATATCTCATTTAATTCCCTTTCTTCTGCACTTTTCTTAAAGATATCTTACTAGCTACAGCTTTCTATAGATAAACAGGCACTGTGTTGGAAAATTTCACACTCAGAGTGAAGCCTACAAAATTTGCATTTGTCAAATTTCACAATGAGGTGGAAAAATGTCACTCTTTACTCAGAACAAACTTTGAGGCATAATTGCTTGTAAGCTAGGCAGATACCAAATTCATTTGGTCATGAGTTAAATCATGCTTTTGTTTGGAGAGTGCAGCCTCCCAAAAAGGACTGTGTTTGCTAGCATTTTTGGGGGTGTTTAATACCATTTGAAAACACTGATTGTCTATGATGTGACTCTCAGTTTGGCTCCTCTCCTGTATCATCTTCAGACAGCCTGTCTTTTCCCAGACTTCTGTACTTATCCAACATTTCAATATCAGTGTAAAATGTTCCCACTCACAAGGACAGTTGTGCTAATGGTGCTTCCTTCAACCAGCCTGTCCTGCACACTAAACGTTTGCAAAATAAATTGGGTCCTTCTGAGGAAGTTTAGTCTAAAGAGTGTCCTAAATTTATCCTCCAAGGTAGTAAAAGATTGCATTAGTTGAAAATTCAGTTCAGCTCTCCAGGAGGCTTCTTGTCACTGCCACTGGGAAGCTCCCATGCCAAAAGGCAGCCGTGATTAAAAGCATGACAGTCAGTGACCCTGAGATTGCTCTTGTACCATAGGACTTTAAAAACGCTTCAGTGAACCTCAGAGGAAAATCAGATCACAAGAGAGACTCTTGCAAATTTGCCTAGAGGAACTGAGTTGTTTGGTTTGGTTTTGTTTTGAATTCTCTTTGGAATGTATTTCTTCATGGAAAAAAGAGATAAAGACTGTGTTGTCCCAGGGAAAGGTGGCGGTGGCATGAAGAAAGGGCAATGGAGGGGGTGGAGGGGAATTACAAGTGCTTTCTCTTTGCTCGTATGTGTTTTGAGTGCTATGTTGCTGATGCTTCTTGTGCCATATGGTGGAACAGCTGATGGTTAAATGCTGATGCTGAAACATGATGCTGACACAGCAGATGCTAAAACGTGATTGTGGCAAAGATGATAGCAAAACACTGAAGGTGAAACACCAGTGCATAAAATGTTGCTGATAAAATAGAAACTTCTGATGTTCCTCTGTTAGAACTTGTATTTCTGGAGCTGGCAATAACTCTAGCAGCCCAGACAAGGTTTGGAAGGCCAGACTGGAGACGTGTGGAAAACTAGAAGAGTTGTCAGCTCTTTGTTAGTAGGAGGTAGTGAGCGAAGTTTCTTGCTCTTTGCTCTAAATGGAAGGATGCAGACCCTTTAGAAAGAAGCAAATCTTTTGTAAAACTTAGTTTCCACCTCTCATAGTCCATCCAGCAGAAGCTTGCATCAGCTCTCTGTTGGTCTTACAGACATGAGAGAGGCTGGCTGAAAACCAGCAGGTTTGCAGCTGGTCACGGTGGAATAATGAGGTCATCCAGCACACACACAGTCTGTTTGCTTGCTTGTCTCCCTTAGCATTTATGTATTTTTTATGGTTCTAAACATTGAGAACAAGAGTTTTAAACATTTAGTTGCAACAAAATGTGGTCCGGTAACTCTTTTTTTAACAGGAAAAGTCATTTTGGGATGTGCTTTCCTGAGTTTCTGAAGGATGGCTTTGACCTTATTAAGCAGATATGCACAGTGATCTTCTGAGGCACAGAAATGGCATTTTGTTTATTAAGTACCCAAGTTGCTCTAGAAAAATAAGGTAATTTCAAAAACTGGGAGAGGGCCAAATAACTTAAGTGGCAATATAAAACTTACAACAAGATGTATTTTCAGAATTAAATATTCTCTAGTCCAATGATCTGTGCCCTCAGAAAATCCAGGGTAAGCTGATGCCAGATAGCTGCTCAGGAAAACCTGCTCTTGTTTCCTGAAGACCAGATCTTGTTCTGCTTCGTAGCTTGTTGACGGAATATATATTGAATTGTAGAATATAAAATTCATACTATGAAAATACTTTGTAATTATTTCAGTAGGCATTTATTTGTTAAATGTCTTACAGTATGCATGGGAAAAGGGAGGGAGAAAGTTTGACTTAGTAACATGCTTATTTGGAAAGGAAGGGGGGGCACAATCGTCATCTCCCACAAATACTGAGGATGTGCAACCTGTGAAATTGGATTAAAAGGCTTCAAATTGTATGGTTTCCTTTGAGAGTCCTGGTGTGTGCTTTGCTTGTTTGTTTGCAGCTTACTGTGTCCTCTAGAAGGGTGTCAGTAGACAGCAGGTATGGGGACTTGTTTCTGTCTGTGAAACCATCTGCTGCAGGCTGGTCAGATGAGCTCTGAGCACAAGCAGACCTGAGGGATCCTCCTGGAGCACAGAGAGGGCACAAAGAGATTGGTGAGAGATTTTGGTGAAACTGATGAGAAGAGAGAAGCCACGACAGACATAACTGAGAGTGTGGGAGTCATTTATCTAACCACTGATACATAGTGTGGTTTTAGACACCTAAATGCATCGAGCTTCTGTAATGGAACTGGCTGACCTGTGGGGAACCTACACCCTGGTCCCTCAGATACCCTGTGGCTTTTTAAAAGACACAGCATTCCAGTGCATAGGTACCGTTGTCCCTTCTCATGAGATTTCTGTCACCTGTATGTAACTTGTTGAGTCAGAGGAAGCCACTGGATACTCATTGTGATGAGAACACAGGAGGGAAGGCAGAGCGAGATCTGCTGCCAAACCCTTTGATTCTGCTTTGTGCAGCGGATCTCTAGTTAAAAAGCAGGTTGTTCTAGTTCATGATTAGGGATTCAGAATCCTCCTGGGGACTTTTGTTTTAAGGAAGAGGACTCAGCAATTCTGCCTCAGGCTCTGCCTCCCCACATCGTGTCCCGATAGGGATGTTTCCAGAGTAAGCGTCGGGTTGTCTCACTGGAGAGGTGAGTAGGTTGGGCATCCCTGGGCTGGCTGTGAGTAACTGTTAGGGAATCAAAAGCCAGCTGTGAGTAGGAGTGCAGTTTTTACAGGCTGCTACTCTTACCTTCTGAAGTAATGAACCCTATCAAAAAACATCGGTGTTGGAATTGGATTGACAGTAGCAAGACAAAGGATTTGGCCCAGATCTCAACTCTGGACAGGTGTGTGGGAAAGCAGACAACACTGTAACTTTCCTCCAGTGAGAAACTTTCATTGTTGGACGCTAAAATTTGAATGATTACTTAGTTATTTTACAGTAAATTGTATCACTTGAGGTAATTTAGGTGGGCATTCACGTGCAACTCATGCCTTTCCTGGTGCCACACTTGCAATCTTTTTCCCAGACTAAACCTCGATTTTGAGTTCCTCTGGGAGATATTGTGCTGCCTCTCTGTTTGCTTGGTCAAAGTGACAAAAACATAAAAAAAATATCATTATGGAGTGTGATCTAGAGGCCACCAACACTTAAGTCCAGTAAAGCAGCTCCAGCATCCAGTGAGGATTGACAATCAGTCAGAATTCTCTAGCACAGAGCCTAGAGAAAGGAGCACAATGGTTGTCCCTGGGAAAGTTCATTCCAGTGTGAAAGCTTATGGTTATCACTTCCAAAAATGTTTTTGGAAACTAATTTGCACCCCAGTGGTTTGGGAAGAGGTTCAGTGTTTGGTACCAAATAAAGATAGCTGGCATTGGAGGGGATGTTATTTTAATTATAAAAACATGGTGATGACATTTTCAGGAAGGGATCCCACAGAGTTTTGACTGCAGACATTTCTATACTCACAGCGTTTAAACAGCTGCCAAAGGGTTTTCATTAATAGGTTATTTGGATACAGTATATGCAGGCTTATGCTGTGCTATCACTGCTTCACAGCCCTTCTTTCACTTTCTTGGCTTTCTTGCAAAGATGAGCCAAATAGATTTGGCCAGAGCCAGTGTCTCAGATTAGAAGGCAAGAAAGCATAAGGTGAAAGACAGCAGTACTGCAGCTCTGTACCAGAGAGAGGGGTGAGAGCCACAGCCCTCAAGATCAGCAGCCACTGTAATCCCACTCCATATGCAGAGCATTTTTGTGACAGCTTTCAGTGTCTGCACATCTGAGCTGGCTGATGCAGTAAAAGCCCTCCTGAAGTTTGGGCTGTAGCTGTACTGAGGGATTGAGAAATTTCAGCCTCAGTCTTCACGCGGAGAGTGAAAGGTCTCTGACTGCCCTCTGTTTTTGGAAATCACAGCGTTTGTGGTTTGCTGTCATTTATTGTGCTGGTGTAACTAATTGCCAGTGACTTTGCTGGCATTTAGAACAGCTGAGGATCTTGCTCAAGGACAGGGCTGGGACCCAGCTTTCCCCTGCACTGAGTGATGTAAGGACAGGTCTCATCTGACGTGTGTTGCCATAGCTGGGTTGGAATTCTGGAGCCAAACGAGTGCAAGGTGGGAATCAGGCCCAGCTACTCAAGCTTGCAGAGTCACTTCTCCTGAGAACGTGTGTTTCTTATCGTGCTTCCTCAGCACAGCTTGGATAAGGGAAGAATTCAGGGAGTACCTGGGGCCTGTCAGAGCTTGCAGCTATTCCCAGCTCAATTCAGCTACGTGTTCACATTGCTTAGAAGCTTTTGCAAAAGCATTACCATCCCAATCAGATTGTAGTGCTCTGTTTTATATGTACACTAGAGCCTCTAACCAACAAATCTTTATGTGAAAAAAAACATGAAAATAACTCTGTGTAAATCATCGTCAATTTTTTTATTATTCATTAAAATAACATTAATCATAAACCTCTTTAGTATTCGTGTGGATGTAATATGTAGTTCCAAAGGAATTATGGATTAAAGGAGACTTAAGCTCAGAACACTCAGTTCTCTATGAACATGCTGTGTTCATTATGTTAGATTTAGTGTGAACTATTTTCTTCAGTATTATTGGAAGGGAGTAACGGTTGAGTTTCGCATTTATTTGAAAGTGATTAAAGCAAAATTTTCACCTTGAATAAAACAGCAGCAACATATTAACAGTTTTTATCATGCCCACAAAAGAAATCTCTTCTCAAAAGATTGGAAATAATCCTCTGAAATCTACCTGCAGCTGATTATATTAACCCATGTGAAATACACATTTCCACCTCCATGGATTGTTTTTTTTCAAACTTTACGCTGTTGAGGTTGTTAATATCTCTGCTACTCACATGCACCTAGGGGTAATGTTAGGATCACTGCACATTCACTCTTCTGTTTCTGACTTCTGAAGGCCCTACATTAATATTCTAAGACTCATTACTGATGTAAAAACTAGCTGGTTTATTGAACATTGCATGTCTGGCCTCATGTCTGCATAGTACTAATTAAAAATCATGAACTTCTTTACCAGCAGGAAGCTTTGTAAAATGCGGTGTGGATTTTTGGAGGATTTAATCCTGTTCCTGTGTATGTAAACCAGAGGGCATTTTGTAGACACTCTTGTGAGTTTAAAGGTATTATTTACAGAAATAATTCTGTGATGAGTATGCTAGGTTGGATTCTGCCCAACCTACCATTTTTCACCACAGTATTAGACAAATTAGCTCTAGGCATGAGAGGTCTGATGACGAGAAATTAGTTTATCCCAGGAATTGTGAAGGTGTGGATCACAGCAGACCTTATTCCTGCCCTTGAACATGCCATGCAGTTGATACCATTTACTTTCCCAAACACTTACCTTATCTGAAGGGCAGAAAGTCCTCCAGACTGCTGGAGGTCAGCTTGTATTTCACCATCGAGCTTTTCCTGTTTGAGTGGAGATTTACATTAAGACCTTTATGAGGGCCATATTTTATCAGGCAGTGGATTTCTTTTCATTTTGTATTAGCAAAGTATGTGTAATCCTAATTAAGAAATAAGTTAATCCTAATGTCAACTGGCATAAATCCTGTGAGGAGAAGTGTTTGCATTTACAAAGTACTGGAATGTGTTTGCTTGACTTTGGTCTCTGCATTGTCCTTGTTCCTGTGGAGTCTAATCTAAGGTCAGGAGAATCATCAAATCATAAAACGGTATGGGCTGGAAGGGACCTTTAAAAGTCATCTAGTCCAACTCCCCTGCCATGGGCAGGGACATCTTTTATTTTATATTTGACCAGACTGCTCAAAACTCCATTCATCTTCCTGGCCTTGAACACCTTAAAGATTTGATCCCATTGTCCTTGTGAATGCTTGGCTTGTTTATTGAAGTGTCACAAGATGTTCTGTAGTTTTCTGGACACTGCTTAGTGTCCTCACCTGTCCTTGTCATCCACAGTGCAACTTTTTGTAAGTTCTCCAGGTAACTCTTGAGGGTTTTTTCATACTTCTATAGAGACAAAACTTTTAGGCACTACTCCTATTATCAGATGTTTGAATTGCTACCACAGGTGCGGCTGCATGTCCCAACATAGTTTCACAACACTAAAACTAGTTTTGGGGTGCTTTTTTTGTTAAATTAAAGTAAAAAAATAAAAGGGTTAGATAACTACATTATTCAGAAATGAGAAGAAGTTACAAAATGGCAGAATTAACTAAAATTAAATTCCAAATGATCCCTTCACCCTGCCTCTGAGCCTCAGTCTGGGCTGACAGCATCCCTTTTCACCCTAGATTTTTCCATGACAGTCATCTTTTCCACTGCCAGGCCTGTTCTCTGCAGGGCAATAGGGATCAATATGATTGCAGCCCAATATCCCACGGAGGGTTTCTTTTAAACACTAAATTTGCATCTGAGGATGGCAGTTGCTCCTGCAGTGGTGCCAGTAGCACTGACTGTGTCACTGTGTGTCACTGACTTCCACTGATTCAGTTAGAAACATGGCATATGTGCCTTTTTCCATCCTCTGCATTCCTTTGCACAGGTCCTTAGCAGAGAATCATACATTTTCTCAGAGAGATTTTGGGTTTGTTCTTTAATACATGGTTTTCTTGAGGACAAATTCAGGTTTCAAGTCATGATCTACTCAGCTTGTTAAGTAAACTAAATTGGCTTCAGAGATAGGGAGCAATATGAGCATGTGCTCTGAGGAGTGGGGTTTTCCATGGCTGTTTGAGGGATACAGGTAAAAAGAGAGCTGTCCCAGGAATGGGATCCTTAGGGGGAAAACTGGTGGGAAAAATAGGGGAAGAAATCCCTTAAAAAATCAATTTCCCTGCCCTTCCATAGTACATTGAATTCTGGATCCTGTAAATATGCTTTTATGTATAATAAAGGTGACTGTGTAAGGAAAGCTATAGCATTAAATACCTTAAAATAGTGTCTTCTTTAGTCCGTAGGGTACCTTTATCTGCAGCAGTCACAGCTCTCCTGCTAGAAATCAACCCCTTTATCTCCTTTTGTAAAAAGTGTGGTGCAGGGGGGCAGAGTTTCTGCCGGCTCATGTAGCACACATCATTGTGCTTCTGAACCTCTCTGCTATTAATAATGAATTAGTCTTCACAACACAAATATAAGGCAAGGTGGCTAGTAGTGTCATTTTTGGTTTAAAAAAAATACAAGAAATGGGAGATGAAGAGAGCTGGTCAGGAGCTGCACCAGAAATTGGAAACTGAACATAGGTTTCTCATGAGTTTCTTATGCTGATCCCCTAGCCAGTTTAAAAACTTCCCATTCCTTTTATTACTAGTTTGCCCTGAAGAGTTTTTCTTTTTGTCCTATTTCTTTCTTCTTTCTTTTCCTCTTGTCAGTGTAGTGCAGAGATCCACGTAAGCACAATTTTGTATTCCACCAAAAACATTGAAGGGCCTCAGGACACACTGTATTTGCAACATACAGTGCCATTTTGCAAGACAAAAGTCATATTGCTGTTGCTGAAAATAGTAAGAGAAAACATAATGCCACGTAACGCATTGGTTCACGTTGCTGAAACGTGCATGCCTGTCCTCCTCTCATGACTACTAACTGTTCTTTTGTTCCTGGAGTTTCCTCTCCTCCTTTTGATCACATGCTGGTCAAAAGCTACTTGCTGTTTGTGCACCAGAGAAAGGAAATAAATAAAGGAATGAGGTTTTTCACTGCAGGTCTTTCAGTAGTGTGGAAGGCTGCCAACAGGAGCATCCACATGCCCAGGGACTGGTGTTGCTGGTGCTAGTGCTGTGTAAGCTACCTGGTAAGATGAAGGGTAATGCTAACTTGTTATTTCCAGGGGAATGAGAAGATTGGCAACACTAATTTTCAGCTGAATTAGATCTTTTGATAACAGTCCAAGAGAGAGTCTTGCAGCAATCATTAAATCAGAGCAGCTAATGCTGCCTTGCTGTTCTACAGTCTGTTCATAGACCCAGGAGCCCTGTTGCCCTGCCCCAAGGAGGATCTTCAGGCACTGTCTTCTCTAACAGGTTTTTGATCATGTATTTGCATCACCTGCTCGTGTATATCATAGGTGGGGAGGGAAAAGTGCCCACATACCTTTGATATTCAACCAGGGTAAGTTGGAGTCACATTTAGGCTGCTCTATAGTGTCCTAACCAGAGCAGACAGAGCTGAAGCAGGGAGATGTAAGCCATCTGTACCTACACTGAGGTGTACCCCAATTTATACCCCGAGGAGCTTTGCTGTTTCTGGAAGGTTTGGGATGGGGTTTCTCTTGAAGTAGAAAAGAGGATGACATACCCAATAGTTCCTCTGCACAGCCCTCTGCTTCCCTCCGAACACTGCCACCTTTTAAGTGCTCCTCACTATTGCTAGGAGCAGATGTGTTCAACACCAAAGGGAGAAACTCTCCTTTCAGGCTCTAACCAGGTGCAGTATCAGTGCTCTGATTATCAGGAGATGAAAAAATACACCTAGTGAGTGAGAAAGCTGTTAGAGCCAGAGAATCCCAAAACGTTAAGAAAAAAAGCATCCTTGATGAAGGATTTTTACTGGGCATGGTGGGAATTTGCTGTAGGGAAAAGTAAATCTTGGGAGTAATTGGTCTGTGAGTGGAAGGAGGGGAAGAGCTGGATTCCAGCCCCTGGCTCCCACCTGGGGCTGGGGCTCTGTAACCCCTTTGCAGCTACTGAGTTCCATGGCAGACTCCCGTAGCCAGTGCCTTGCAGGGAAAGGTCCATAATGAATAAACATCTTCATTTTAAATCACTGTAGGCTTCTGATTTTGCATTTCATTTCCAAATGCAGTTATCCAATTTTCAGTCTAGGCCCTCTGAAGTGTAGAAAAATAGAAGTATACTGCAGAAGAGGGGGAGAAAAAAAAACTTTAAAAATTGCTAAAATGATGCACAAAGAGAGAGAGAAAATGACCTTTAGTTGGGCATCCAACAGCGCGAAGAAATTCTAAAGTAGTTTACTTTGAAGTACATTTCAGTCAGAGGGATTTTCTAGCAGTAAAATCAGGCACTTAGCAGGGATTGCATATAATTTCCACTTTATGCCAGTGTAAAACTTCAAACATAATGATTTTTTTCCATTCAGCACCAATAACTAAAGCCCTTGGTCATTAATAATGACTCATTCTTCATCTGCGCTATTTGAACTACCTGTATCACCTATTACTAGCCTTTAGAAGAACTTAACCTGACTCTTATTTTTGCCTTGTCTTTCAGTTTCTGAGTAATTTTCCCCAAAATTATACACTTTATTATTTGACATTTACATAGAACACTGATGTTATAACTGTTTTAAATTGCATCTATCTTAATTTTTGGTATTACTGTTACATACTACTACAAGTTACCACAATGTTTAATCTAATCCTCCCATAAGAATATAAGGTCAGGAATGTCAGAGGTGTGGGAGTGGGGAGGGGTTTGGTACAGCACCAGAACTTTCTGCCATGCATGAGGTGCAATAATTCACCTAGAAGGCAGCCAGCCTGTCAGAAAGGCTCATCAAAGACTAACATGTCTTACCAGAAAATCTGTAGTTGGCATCTGTAAAATGACCTAGTTTAATATGTGGTTGAGGCAGCTGAGCAGAAGCTGGTAGCAATCCAGGCATCAATGAGGAGTCAAAGTGTCCGTCTTGGCACATGGGAACCAGCAATGTGGACACTTGGCAGCAATGCCTGTCATGGTTTCCTTGCTTTGTTAACAACCTGGTTATAAGGGGAGGTAAAGACGTTTCACCTTGTGTCCTTCCTTATGTTTATGGCTGAAGAACAGGTGAAGAGTGACATGATCAGCCCTTCCACCTGTTTTCTACACATCTCTATGGACTGTCATATCAGAATAGTTCAGTCGTGCAATTTAATCTGCTGTTTTGTCCTAAAACCAGCAAAGTCCTCTGGTCTATCTGTACAAGAAAAAATATTTCTAGCTAGAAACTTTGTCTATGATTAGCATAAATTCTGTTGGTATTCACATTATTGTATGTTTTAGCCTGAGAAATGCTTTCTGTTTTGCCAATTACAAAATCCTGTGTTCCAGTTGTGCAGCAGCCCCAGTAACTGTAAGCAATGCTAATGAGGGAAGTGAGCCTTGCTCCCACCAAAATCATTGGAAGTTTGTCAGTGACCTTCGTGTCAGAAAGACCTGGCCCTTTTACAGAATTCAAAAATAAACCAAAGCTGTAAAAACCAATATTTTCTTAAGGGAGTCATTCTTTTGTGTTTTCTTTCAGTGCCTGAAGTGCCTTTTGTAGAAAGGTTACTAACCTGCAACAGATGAAAGTTAAAAGAACACAGTTAGAAGGCAGAGTAAAAGGTGGTTATGAACATATGGTTGGTAGAATTATTTTTAGAAATGAAATACAAAAATGTTGAAAAAATAGGCAACCAGTGCAAACCAATGTACCATAAATTGGAAGAACTTCATAATCAAATATTTATGGCTCCCTTTGTGGTGTTTGAAAAATTAAATTATTAAAAGCAAATATTGTGGCAAATAGGTTCCCATCAATCTCAATAAAAGTTGCATTTCACTATCACTGTCACATTATTACTTTTTTGCTTTCAGTCTTTTAAGATTGAAGAGAACAGTAACAAACTCCAGTAGCAAATCAAAGCTTTTCAATGTAATTTACTTGGTGAGTAATTTCTAATTGATTCAGACTGATGGGGCTGCATAGTTTGATGTATTGCAGAAGCAAGAGATACTTTGGATGAAGTGAATTTATAAGCACCTCTTCTCCAAAGAAAAATGGCTGCTATATTTCATTTTGTCATTTTTAGCTGTAGCAATGTTCTTGTATACCTATCTGTGTGGAATTTGAAGGGGGGAAAAAAAAAACCAAACCAGCCTGTACACCTGTGGGGAAACCCAGTGCTTTCCCACTGCGGAGATGGATCTGGCGCACGAGGGAGTCGAGCACGAGGTGTGTTTATCCCACAGTGGCAGCCTGGTGTGTGTGTTCCACTCGCTCCTTTTCTCTCTCTCTTCTTTGAAAGTGTAGTTGCTTGGCAACATAATTTAGTCACCTACAGGTCAGGGTTCAGATCTTGTTAATGTCATTGTGAATTAGAAGGAGGAAATGACTTTGGGGGTTTTACAGCTACTTTGTGACATTGCTGTTAACCAAGAGGTTCGTATCCTGTTTGGTGGAAAACCTTCAGTGACTGCTTGTTTTCTCAGTGATTATTTCCATACGTACTCTGCAGTATTTTTCAAGTGGAGAGGGGAAAGGGAAATATGACAGAAGATACGTTATTTGATATATACATTGTAGATGTTAAAGGTCAGAAGAAGTGCTTTGCACACAGTGACAAATTGCTTCATTTTAGGGCAAATTAAATTCCAGACTTTGGAAAGAATTGCTCCAATGTCAGTCCTGCCCCACAGCACATTCAGGGAGGCTTTCAGGAGAGCAAAAGCAAGTTCCCCTGCCGCTTGCTTTCCCACAGCAGAAATCCCTGAAGGCTGCTGCCTCAGGGGAGCAATCTAAAATTAGCAACTACAAAATTCTTCTTGAATTTTTGCTCAATACACTTGCAACCTCTCAGAAACCATCTGATTCTTCCTGGTGCAACCTGGTGTAATAAAAGCTTTAGCTCTCCCCTGAAACCCTGCTCCAGTCAGATGGAGAGGTTTGCTTAGTTTCCCATAGAGGATCCAAGCCACCCAAGGTGCTACAGTCCCAAATGCTGAAAGACTTGCAGGACAGCTCAGTCTTGGAGAAGTGTATGCTCTGAACCTGCCCAGGTGCCTCCAGGGATGCTGCACACCCATCAGATCTGCTCAGCTCATCCTCCAGAGCTGGGGGGATGGGGCCACACTGCAAGGCTGGGAATCTGCAAGAGCCTGGAAAAACAAATCGGGCTTTTGCATGTTCTGGGTGTGAAGGAGAGGCTTTGCTGTTTTGATAGAGATATTTGTGTAGAGCTGTCAGGAGGGTTTTTCCACTTCATTGGCCTAACCAGCTGAAAGGAAAGCATGCATACAGCCATGTGTGTATATACTTATATCTAGCTATGTGTTCTTATTATTATGGGTGAAGATCCAAATTTGATCCCAACTTGAACAATTTGGTTCAAAATGAGATATTTAATTTAATTTTCAGGATGATAAACACTTTCTATTACCATTTCAAAATAAGGTGTTTAAAGCACAAGTGGAAGTCTCANTTTCTATTACCATTTCAAAATAAGCACAAGTAGAAGTCTCACTGAAAAAAAAATAAAAAAAACATATCATTTTCCTTGGAAAATAACAGAATTAAATATTTTGCATGTATTGGAAAAAAATGTCTTCTATGTTTAAAGCTGAAAGAGTTTTATCAGCTTCAATCTGAACTCACTGGTGGCTAAAATCTTACTAGAATAACATTTCTCAGCAAAGCTATTATTCACCAATTTTTTTTTTTAGCCAAAATTTTCATTTGATTGCCTGATCAAATCTGTATGCATTGCTCTTGTCTGTGTGGTTTGAAGTCCCATGATAATGGCTGTGTCCTGCTGAGGCTTTCACACACACGTTGCTCCACATGGCCTTTGTGGCTCCATTGTATCTGTGCGAGAGGCTGCAGTTGTGTCCGCTGTGCACAAACACTGGTAATCCCAAAATCATTTGCATGGGTGATTTGTGGCCTGAAGTTCATTAATCTTTCCCTGTGACTCTTCATTATTTGTGCTATGTGACTGGTCAGCTAAGACATATGGGGCCAGATTGCCAGCTGCTGGGAATCAGCGCGGCTCCGCTGATGGATGGAGGCAGGCTGGTTTCTGCGTGTGACGGATTGGATCCTGGAACAGAGAGGCTTCCTGCTTCTCTGCCGGGCTTGGCAGCAGACTATGATAGTTTTTGTAATGTATGAGTTCTACAGAGGTGAAACCCACCTGTGAAACAAGCTGCCTTCTGATACCTTGCTTGTGTAAACATTTGGGATTGTGTCAAAAGAACCCCATGTGATCAGGTGTTTGCAAACAGGAGTTAAAAGGTGACCAGTAAGAGATGAACTGAAAAAATTACTTAGAAAATTGTATATCTTTGTTCATGTGACTCCCAAATCATTTCTTAGATGGTTGCTTTACTGCCTCAGCTGAGATGCAGAACATATTCTTGACCCCAACTCCAACTCCTGCTTTAGTAGAGAAAACAATATTATGCAGTGGCTATCCTAACATGTAAAAGCTGAGTAATACTATAAACCATTATTTACAGGGATTCATACCACAAGCATCAGTGATTCAGGTAGAGCTTTCTAAAAACTGATGCTGGCAGAGGCCCAGTGCTGCACTGCCAGTTCACAGTGAGCTCTGCAGAGGGGAGAGCAAATCACTGGCAGAAGGGAACCTTACCAACTTTTCCGTATTTTTATTCAGAACTGTGTGGGCAGAAGCAGCTGTATAAAACAAAAATGTCTTGTGGGTCTGCCTTCGTATGAATTAGCTCTAGAAAGATTTCAGATTTATTGCCTAACTCAGGTCCTTGCAAAGGTGTTGGCATGTGAGACCTGAATCATTTGTGCAACAGGGCATCTACCATCAGGGGTGCTAATTGGGACTAATGTTCCAGTGGGGAGCTGATGAGATACCAGAACAGCAGAGAAAACTGAGAGGAGGGGTAATATTTCCTCCCTTTCTTCTGGGTAGCACTGGCATTACAATTTTAGGCTGATCCCTGGATTTCTCGACCTCTGCCTGTTTTGTGCCACTCCTGCAGCACTTTCTATGTATGCCAGATGCCAGTGAACATGAAACCAGCTTAACCAATGAGAGTCATAAATATAGAAGACCTTAAGGTGAAAGATTTGTATTTTTATTGATTGTCCCTCATCTCTCTACCTCTTCCCCTAGCATTTGACAGAGAGGTAAGAGCTGTTAATAATATGGGAAGTGAAACTTTGGTAACTTTTAGAAACTTTTAATCCACGGATCTCAAAACTCTTTCTAGATGATGACTGTCAAAACTGGTTTGCTAGTTAAGTGTAAGACTGGGGAAAAGGGAAGTTACAAGCATGTCCAGCAGGTCAAGAGAGGTGATTCTGCATGAGATCCCGCTGGGAGTGCTGCATCCAGCTCTCAGGCCCTCAGCATGGGAACAACCTGTGAGGAACAGTGAGAGAATTAGGATTGTTCAGTCTGGGAAAGAGAAGAAACCTTAGAGCACCTTCCAGTACCTAAAGAGGCTACAGGAGAACTGGAAGGGACTTTTGACAAGAGCCTGGAGTGATAAGACAAGAGGGAATGGCTTCACACTGACAGGGGGCAGGTTTAGATGAGATATTAAGAAGAAATCTTTGACTGTGAGGATGGCGAGGCCCTGGCACAGGAAGCTGTAAATGCCCCATCCCTGAAAGTGTTGGATGGGGCTCTGAGTGACCTGGTCTAGTAGAAGATGTCCTTGCCCATGACAGGGAAGTTGGATTGAGGTGATCTTTAAGGTCCTTTCCAAACCAAACCACTCTGTGAGTACATCAGAAAAAAGTACACTGAACAGTTAGAAATTTGGGGTTTAATGATGGAGTTTCACATTTCCCTGCCACTAGAGATTTGTGCGTTCAAGTGAAAGGACCGGAGCATTGATTTAAAAAAGGCTTTGTGTATTGCTTTATTCATCATGTGTTGTCTTAGACATCCAAACCTACTGGCAATACAGCTCTGTGGGACTGCCATGCTTAATGTTGGTGGCAAGGAACAAGATTCATATGAAGACAAAAGTCCATGGTTTTTGTTTTCTATGTGTACCTCGTGCTTCAAGACATCCAGAATTAATGGAATCACATAAAAGTGAAGTGGTTAAAAACAAACTTCTGTGTAAAGAAAAGTTTATTTTATTTTTCTTTGTAGAGTTTGGATATGTACCTGTTTTGTTTTGTTTCATGTTTTCCTTGGAAAGAGAACCAACAGGGCTTGAAAAGAACTGGATCTGTATTGCTGTCAGCAGGATCTATAAAAGAGACTCTCTGGGAATACCATCCACATCTCCACTTTCAGGCAAAAAGACATGGAAAATAACACATCAAAACTACATTTCTTAAATATTTCATGCATAACGTCCAGTGTTCCAGCTTTCTCAAGAATGCAAGATAGCAGTACTTCCTTTAGTGTTTTATATATGATACTTTAAATACACCTGAAAGAATTTCATACCTTGCATGAGCTACCTATAGAAAACTGTCTCACAATCAGTGAATGCCATGTGTAGTTCTGTTGCACATATTTTCTTAAAGGTATAGGCAAAGTAGAGCTGGAGCCTCTCTCTCCTGGAATACCTGATCTTTAGTTTGTACAGGGCAGTGTTGTTCTTGAGATTATGTTTAGGGCTGTGATGTATTCCAGTGGCAAAACCACAATCAGATGTCATAAGAGTCTGTAATTTACAAGAACTGATTGACCAAACAAATATCCCAAACCTTCAGGAGGCACAGTAGATTGAAAATGAATTGGATGTAAGGTTAATGACTTGGCAAAAAATCTAAATGTCACCTAGGAAGTCTGGCATCATGCCTCTAGTGTAATTATAAGTCTGTAGTGATTGTGTATGTGAATGGGTGAAGTTAAATACAAGTTTGAAATATGGGATTCCTTAGTCAAGAACTGGCATAGAATAGAAAACACGTAACTCTGCATTTTAGCTAATTTGGCAGCATAAATCCAGATTAAATCTTTCTATATTTCTTAATTAACTGCAAAGTTGCTTTATGCAAATACAGTTTGATGTACGTATTTAAGTGTGATTGGCACAGAGATCAACCATGTCAACTTTAAGTAAACATGAGCATACAAACTCAAACACAGAGATGTTTGCCCAGCAAGGCAGCATCACTCTTGCAAACAGAAAGTCATTTCTTCATCTTCGCTTAGAAAATCTTGGGTTTTTAGTGTCTTCCTTCAGTAGGAGCCCTGCAGAGTCAGGTCTTAGTGCACTAAACAATTCTGTATGGATGCAATCAAGTGTATTGTGAAGTACCTAAATTTTACTTACCAGTATAAAGACACTTTCAGGGTAAAGCCTTTGAGATCTGGCAGCCTCAGTCAAAAAACAAACTATTGCAATTGTTACTCAGTTAGTAAGAAGATCTGCTCCAGAACAAACCTTGACCTTCTTATTTCCACTATTTGAATGAATATAATGTTTCTGAGACACTGGAGAGAAGCAATGTAGCTCCAAGTCCCTTATCCATCCCATGGCCAGTATAATTGAATGAAAGTTGTCTTTTGCTTTTCTCGTTATACAATCTGTGTGTATTGATCAATGTATCCTCAAATGTGACTCTGAAATACTCTTCTTTTCTGAAGAAGGTACAACATGTACGATCTAATTTCTAAGATCCCCCAGCCATGTGTAGGATGGGAGGGTGAGGATGGGAGACCTGCCTATAAACTGCCTTCACTCTGCCTGTACTTCAGGCCTGTGCAGGGGGACCTTTGGGTGACTTGGAGCAACCTCATAGGCCACAGGAGACAAAGGAAACACCTCGGAGCAGCAGCAATAGAGCTAATTAAGGTGTTAATTTTCCCTGTACTTGTACCTAGACCACAGTAGCTACTTGGAGCAAGCAAGAATTGGCAACAGCTTTCAGCCACTGAAGGCTTTGATAAGATCCGAACTCAAACTACAGAAGAACTAAATGATACAGGGAGTGTTAAAAAAGGTGCAAAGAGTTCCTGCCAAACACCTTTAATCATTCCATACTCTCTTTTCTCACTAAAACTGTTTTCATACAGTCTCTGGCACAGTGGGTCATGAGCCCGACTGGGTATTTCTGTGGACAGACATCACAGCTCCACGCAGCACAGAAGACAGAGCGTGACTCACCTTGAAATAGAATCTTAAAAAGAGGATTTCTGTGAAGTTGTTTTGTCCTGCGCACGTTGTGGCAGACTGCAACAGAAGATATGACTGCTGTGTGGAGCTGGTCTGCTGTGGAAGAACCAAGGAGACAAGAGTGTGCAGTATTTTATGCTGGCTTTGCATGGATTTTCTTCTTTGTGTCTGACTTCCAAGTCTGCCCATACAGCCCTTTGGAGAACAGCTTGCAGGAGTAGAGCAGCCAGGAAGGAGGTGAAGGATCACTGTCTGCTGAAGCTCTTTCAGCTTTCTTTCTAAGCCCCGAGGGAGGCAGGGGGGAAGGTGATCTGGGATCAAAAGTAATAATGGAAGAGCATTTGCAGGGGTGATATTTTAAAAGATGAATTGTTTGGCCAGAGATATTTCTTTCCTTTTTTTTTCTTTTTTTTTTTTCCAAATATCCTGCTGCAGAACTGAAATCTAAATGTACCAGGTCAGTGCAGAGCATTGCAGAACTACAGTCCAGACATCCCAGCCATTTCTTGCCTTGTGTTTTATTACCCTATCCAGAGTAGGAATATTTCCCATAAACAAGTGCACCCTTCCCAGCCTCTTGCACACAGCCACTTTCAAACCTCTTTATAGATTTAAGAATACAGCATCCAAGAGCTTTAAGACACTATTGCTTCAGAGAGAAGGGAAAGCTGCCATCTGTCTCTTCCTTGCTTCTCACTCCAAACAGCATGAGAATACTTTTTTCTGACCCAGCTCTTCCCATCTTTTACCCCCTGAAGCATTAGTTAGAATTAAATATCAATGCATTATTCCCTTGGGAAAAATAAGGTAATTTATTTACATGCCTGTGTAGTGGAGCAGCACGTTAGGGAAGGCAGCTAACGGAAGGAGGGCAGTTCATGTCTCTGAAAGAATAGGCTGCTTGTTTGAGCACTGCAAGGAAGTAAAATAAAAATCTGCATTCCCCTTCACATGCAGCTTTGAGAAGTTGAAGTATTTTATGCTTAAGAGTCATTTTGTCAGCTGGCTGGCAATGTGTTAAAGATGCTCAAATGCAGAGAGCAGAGCTGTGGTGACTTTTCCCCTGATCAAACAGCATGGCAGGGAGAAGAGATGTAATTCTGAGGCTGTGAAATCAACAGAGCTGTGACAATAGAGACTGTGGTTTCACCTGTAGCTGAGAGCAAGACAAACTGTGGGTTGTATTCAGTGTATCTCCCTTTTAAAAAAATCACTATTGCGATGGTCTAACCCAGCCAAAGTGGGTAATGCATCCGGGGGTGTTCCTAGAGAATAGGGGATCACAGAAATTTCTTAGGTTTTATCAGTAAGACCCTTATAGTTACACAATGAAGTCTTTAATTACTATGAAAATCAACTACCTATACAGAATAGCTTGGATTTTCTACTGGACCAAGAGAGGGTGAATATAAGAGGGGAAAACCAATGAGTTTGTACCACAGTCTCTATCATGGTATCTTTTTCTGGTTTTTACAACTGCACCAATATCTTTTCTGATTGTAGGATCAGCCTTTGGGGGAATTCTTGCCTCTGGTGTCAGACAGAAACACAAGCCTTCGGAAATGCCCACCTCAAGATTTACCCTCTAAGCTTTAAAACCTGTCCTTTAAAAACAAAATCTTTAAAACCTGAAAGTGAGCTGGTGAGAGATCAAAGGGCAAAGGCTCTCCTGAAATGTCTCCTTTGAAGTGGCAATAGAAGCAATTGGATGGATGAGAATTATCTTTAGATTTAGGGTCTTACTGGGTTCAAATTTAATATAAACAAGCAGCAAACTTGGGCTTGCTGTGAGCTGCCAGTATTCTCTTGGTGCATGGAAAGGACAGGAATTTTTCTTTTCATACATCATTTACAAGTAACTGCAATGACTCCACAAAGTCGGTACAACTCCCTAACACAAAGCAGAAAAAAGTACAAAGGAAAGAACAGGCTATTTTGTTACTGGTTTTTAAATAGAAGTTCTCTGTAGACAGAGTTCAGTTGCACTGGGGTGAAATCAAAGGGCCATTATGGAGGAATTTATTTCACCTTCTGGAATTGGAATATCTGGCTTTAGTGTCAATTATTAGTACTCTTTATTTACTGAACAATGGTTCATATAGAGATAGCAAGGTAATTTGATATTTACTTATGAAAAGCCCATTTCTAAAGTAGTAGTACTGGAATTTTCAGCATTTTTCAAAGGGACCTTTCACCAGAACTTCAAAGAACTCTGTTCTTGAACAAACAGTCATTTGGAATAGACCTGTGCTTTCAATAAACCAAGGAGAGGAAATTTTCACTGAGAGGTGAAAATTAGTGAAGCCAAGCTTCAGACCTTTTGTGCACAGTCCAAGCACCACAGCTTATACCCTCTTCTCACATGCCAGAACCACATTTTCCTCTAGCAGGCAGCCTCAAAGCACTGTCATTCCTGCAGCTCAGAAATGATTTTCAGATCAGGCTGAAAGCCAGTTTTCACACCTATCCTCACTATTTATTTGCTGGAGTGATGACAGGTCCAGCCAGTTATGGAGTAAAAATTCAGTTACTCGTTCTGCGTGAGACAGCATTCATAATTGTCATGCCCTGCTGCGTGGGAGGGCCCCTGTTCTTCTCTCAAATATCTCCATTATGCCTTTTGAATATGACATTCCAGGTGGACAAGAAGGCAGATGAGAGAGCCTCTCATCTTTCCCGAAAGTGCCCTAAGCTTGATGCGTCATGACTAAGAGAGATCAGTGAGCAAAGCTCTGTCCCTACAGCTGAGGAAACGGGCCAAGCAGATGCACAGTTTTGAAAGGGACTGGTCACGCAGACTGAGCAAGGGGGAGATAAAAGGTATCGTGGAGGAGAGAGAATAAAAGGAGAATGAGGCATGCAAAAGTCTACATGCAACAGCAGAGAAGAGTTTAGAAAAAATCCTTTGTGCTTGTTAAGATTTCTGTAAATCCCAATCTGCTTGAACATGGGATTGTCCTTCAGAGAGCAAAACAGTTGGCAGAGGAGGAAGTGGTTAGAAAACTATCTTCTTACATTAATTCCTTGGATAGAAAGACATTTACTTGTAAAGGTATATTTTTAAAGACCTTTTTAGAGGTCTTATCAACCACAGCTCTATCTACAAGATGTGGGAACTGTAAGGTTTTTTTATATTTTGTACCCCTGAGGTTCATTGTCAAATGCCCTAAAAGAGTTTAAAATGCATTTATCCATCTTTCACTGGCATGACAGACCTTGTTGCTTTTCTTTTGTCCTTCAGATGCTCCTGCCTTAGTAAAATTGTGTCTCTTAATAAAGTGTTGTTTTCCTGTTCTCTGTGCAGCTGAGTGAGATGGAGCGATCCCACACCGTGTGACAGGTCACAGAATGGCTGAGTCCTCCCTTTCCTACCTGTGCCCCTGGATATCTCTCCTATTTCACTACCACTTTGTCAGTATTAATCAAGGTTGCCTGTGATGTTCACATATCAGCTTATTATGCAGCTCATATTAACAATCATTGTAAAAATCAGTCTGGCTCTGCCAGTCAAGTGGTGCTAAACTGCCTGTGATGGGCTGAATTCAAGGCCACATAATTTCTGTTCTGAATATCTGAAAAACTTTAGGCTGGCTGTGTTAAAACCTTAACTTTGCACGCCACTAATCTTGGAACAAGCTGCTCAGGCAACCTTGACCCTGCAGTTTTCCGGATTTTCTGATTTCATCTTAGTTAAATCTTTATTGCTGCAGCCCATCACTTTTAGCCACCAGTATGAGGTATATCTAAGCTTCCTGCATATCAAAAAGGATCTGCACAAATTGCCAAGGAAAGAAACATTCAAGGGGCAGACTTTAAAAGGCATTTAGATGGTAGAGGGGCACACCAAAGGAAGAAATGATCAGAGGAATTACAAACTGACTCATGTTTTGGAATTCTCGGTCTTTAAATTCTGCCCCAAGCTCCTTAATTACAGAACAGGTCCACAAGGAAAACTGTAACCTATTTCCCTTTGTTCAACTCTTTCTGGTTGGAAGGATTTATTAAGCCAATGTCAATATTCTTCCCATCAATTTTGGAATGTCTGACTCTTTGTTGAAACAAGCTATTAGCAGCAATAAAAAGACACAGGACCAGAATAATTTGTCTGGAGTTCTCTTGTGTGAAATATTTGCAACAGTGTGAAGAAGCCAGCAAGTAATATTATATTCTCGGCTTACTTTGGCTCACATGTGGCAGCAAAATCAATTAACTACTTCTATCCATAGGAATTTATTGACTTCCACCCATTTTAGAAAGAAATGTGACTTTCAGTTGGTAAAGTTACCAAATGCTTGTCTGACCCTATGCAGTTTTGTGATGTGCTGCGAGACCTTCTTTCACTACCAGCCACCCTGGTTCTGGGGCAATGGACTTCATCTGATTATTCTTTCCCAGGATGCAGAGCCTCCACCAGTGCTGTAAATCTTCCTTACTTGAGCGAGCTGGTAATCTATGTTCGCATTTGAATTTTCTCAAACTGGTTGGCACTGCTACTTACCTCTGATTATTTTTTCACACAACTCAAGTCAGCAAAATTTGCAATGTCTAGTATGAATCTTATAATACCACGGGCAATGGGAAAGTGTCTTTTAGCAGACAAGACACCTCACACTCCTCATTTAACTCAGTGTGATCCCTACCCTGAGCCTGGCACTGTACCAGAGAAGAATGTGGGAGAAAGAGGCCAAGCTATTATAGCAGGTAGATCAGTACACATAAATTTAAGTAATCATTTAATGGGAGCTCAGATAAACAAGCTGTCCCTTACCTTTTATTCCTTTATAGATGTTTATGTTACTAATTAAGCTGTAGGTTTAGGTCTGCAAAGTAATGAAGCTCTTCCACCTGCTAATGTCAAAATATCTGGCTGTTTGCTGATACTTTAAATAAAAGCAGGTAGGAGAGACGCTGGAGTAATTGACTGGTTGCCTGCAAGAGTTTTTTCAGACTGAATGTTGGAGAGGCTGCACTCAAATTAGAAAGAAATTATTTTTCTAGGGGTTGGTGACTGGAATGTTTTCCTGAGAAGTCTTAAACTCTGGTAGTGTTCCTCACTCTAGGTGTAGTATGTACTAAGCCTACATCTGGGTGTTCATAAGGGAGCAGATTGTGTGTGTCTCTCTTGCATAGTCTAATTAAAATAACTCGCATACATATGTCAATGTTCCCACTGAGTCTTATGGTATTTAGTTAACTGGTTTTCATTTTGTTGAACGTAGACTGGGACAGGTTTGTGTTTCTAAGCTTTTGTGGCTTACAAAGTTTAATTGAATATATAACGAGTGCTGTATTTAGGTAATTATTTGAACTGTATGGCAGTGACGACCCAAAATTTAACATGCTCTGTTGTCTTGATTTATATTTAAATAATACTGTTTGAGTGTTTTGAAGACCTCAAGTTATATTTTGGGTGACATATTTTGACTCTGGACTACACTTGAGTGAAAATCTCTGAGGATCAGTCCAGGTTTACAGAGCCAAGCTGGCACCACTATTCATTGCTCTTGCCCTTTTCTCGTTCTTCAGACTTTGACCCTGAAACAAAGCCATCTTTACAGTGCAGTTGATCACCTAACCATCCAAGAGGAGTTGTAAAACTCAGGTGCTGAGCACTTGCTATGAAGTTTTTCAAGGGTAAGACCATTAAACTAAATCTGCTGGCCAAATTCCAATCTTTGCACTTGACTTCTGATTTGAGTTCCTCTGGTAGTCTCAGTTATCATGATCTTCACCCTCCCTCATCTCATGCTGCCACGTGACATTTCCTTGCTTACTTCAGCAAAAGCTGCAGATTCCCCAGCTCTAGTTTTAGTTCAGTATTGAAGCATGTATTTTGGAAAAGCACATTGCTGCTGGAAGATGTTCTCGTTACCTTAATCATATGGTAGGTTAGAATACCATATCAACATACAGAAATGGAATAATATATTTACATTTCTGGAGGAATAACATAGCTTTTTGCTAGCTACTAAATCCAGTTGGGAACTGCATATCAAACTATCTGAAACGAATGGGCTATTTACAAAGTAAGTTAATAAAGTGCTCTGTAATAAAAAGGATTACATGTCCTTGTATGAGAAGGATTCCAGCAATGGGTTAATATGGTCTGTATCTACTATTTAAAAGTAAATAAAATATCATAGCAAAAGTAGGAGTGATGTGATACAAAGGTGGCTACTTGATGACTGTCAGTGAAAGGAGGTAACGAGAGTAGAGAAATCAGTACCATAATATCGATAGGTTCAAGGGGTTCAAGCAGTAGGTGATGCAGCTTTTTCTGAATAGATCTCCTGGTTCAAATCCAGATCACAAGGCAAATTCTGCCTCGACATAAATCACTTATTTAACCCCACTGACCTTGGTTAGTAGAATTTGGCCCTGTCTCAGTAATGACTTGAATTCATTACTGCACGAAAGTAGAAAAACCGTGAGTGGATACATTATCTATCCAATTTGACTTATTTTTGTTGTCACGAACTGATTGAAAACTGATTGTTGTTCATAATCCCCCATCCTAAGAGCTTTTTCTGGGATGAAGGGAACTGCTTTTTCAGTTGTTAGGTTTTACAGTCAAATACCTGCTTCTTTGCTTATGAAAAGTGAGAATGAACTTACTGGATTACTATATAGACTGAAAGCTTGCCTGGACTTTTTTGAAAACTATTGCTACTTCAAGCTGCTTTAAGGAAGAGACTGTCTGAATCAGGAAGCTCTATAGCACTTTTGCCAAATTCTTCTGGCTTTCATAACTTGTGTTTTGGGTTGTGCCCAGAAACAGAAGTTTGAATTTTTCTTAAAGATACCCAAAAGTAATATCAAAGAGTTCCATTTACTACTGAGGTCCTCATTCAGACTAAAACCGAGTGATCAAAAGGAATTTTTTTATTTATGATCTGTTCTGAATAGGGATGTATTTGAACACAGGATCGAATTTCAGGGTCTAAGAGGGAAGAACAAGAAACAGGAAGGAATGAAGAAGAGTGAAATGTGTCATATCCAGGATTGTGGCCAAGTTCTACACCACCAGTATAAATAGCTTAGACTGTACTGTAGCATTAGTCTCTGGGCCAGCTATTTAGCACATTGAGACTAAAGCATTTTAGAATCGTAGAATATCCTCAGTTGGAACAAACCCACAAAGATCACTGAGTCCAACTCCTGGTTCTGCATACGACCACCCCAAGAATCCCACCACGTGCCCCAGAGCATTGTCCAAATGTTTCTCACCTTTTATCCAAATCTTCATCCTTCATAAATATAAACTCTCCACAGCAAGATTAAGACCTGTGACAAGAAGGTTTGTAATGCTTATGTCTGCTAGAGAGTTAGAAAAGTCAGGCTGAATTTAGTTTAGCCTTAAAATTACTTTAAAATCTGATCTAGCTACCACATTTTTTGTCACAAACAATGCATTCCTTTAGTGTGTAAAAATGAGCTGCAGCAAAGCTGCCACAGGAGCATAATGCAGGAAATAGACCTTAATCAGTATTTCAATCAGCCACCTCTAGGTGACTGAGAATTGCTAGTTAGAGGTTCTCCCAGGAAAATAAAAATCTACTTGTTTTCTTTCTTTGAAGGAACAGCTGTTGGGAAGTTTACTTCTTTTGGAATTTCTTTACTTATATAATCAATAGTGTTCTTCAAAAAAATGAAGTAGTCAGGGAATTCAGTCCTAGCCTTCAAAAAATGCAAACCCCCGTTTAATTTTTTGACTGCTGAAGGAATTGTTAGATGTTTATGTGCCAGACCTGAGCTGCTATTAAATGAGTACAACCCCATCAATTATCATAGAGCTGAGCTGAGTGATCCACACCATGTGATAATCACACCCACACTTTTGCAGGGAAGATTGGTTTGAGTATTTTTATTCTTTTGCTGTTCAGAAAATCTGATCTGAAGAAAACAAGGAACTGTAGTTCCTTGGCACTGACACTGCTGTGACCTCATTGATCGAATGCAGGTTGCTGTGGTATAACTGCAGAATCTGTTCAGTGATGGATATGGTACCACCAGCAAAAGCCCATCATCTGCCAGGTACCACTCAGGGATAATTGGGAGCCTGCATCCTCCCTCACACCACCCAGCTTCCCGTAGTGCCATATGGTAACTGCTGTGATTGCTGACCTTTAGTGCCTATGAGAGTACCTTCAAACTACCCTCTTGTATTTATTAAATCATTCTTATCATCAGCTTCAGGACGTGGTTGTGCACCAAACTTAATAGGAGCATTTACTATTTTGAGTTTCTTCCTAGAAGAATTGACTGGCTTGTCCTTGGAAAGCTGCTAGGAAGTGGCTCCAAGCAGGCTGCAGTTTTCTCTCTGAAGGAAGTGAAGCCACCCCCAGGCACCTGCTGTGCCCAGACAGTGGGGTCAGAGCTGCCCACAGGCAGAGCAGGCAGCCTGGGCTGCTGCCGTGTCTGGGATCCTGCTGGACAGAGCCTGAGGGTTGTGTCTATACTGGAGAGGTGTCTCAGCACTGGAGACTCATCTTATTTGCTTCCAGAAAGGTCATATTAGTCTTTTTGCAGACAATTGTGAGTAACTGAGGGATGGTAGTGACTTGGGAAGGGCTGAGGGCTGTGGGCAGGATTACTCATGCAGTGCCCATCCATCAGGGATGGGCCAATATTAATATTAATATCACACCAACAACAAAGCTGTGAGCACCCCACGAGGCATGAGGTGATTCAGCTAACCACCACAAAACAGCTTTATGTAGAATATGTCAGCCTTGAGGGGTGGGGGAGGTGTGTCACAGCAATACAAAGCCACAAGTCCTGTGGACTTCCATGGGGCAGGTCTGTTTGTGCACTGCTGTCCCAGGGAAGGAGGAGATCTTGAGCTGTGTCTATTTCTGGACAAGTGGAGGAGAAGCCAGAAGGAAGGTTGGTCAGAGGGGGGAGTGGAAGAGAGGGAGAAATGTGTTTGCTTCACTATCAAGAAGGCAAATATGTGTAGAGAGGAGATATAAAAGTCTGTTTGCTCTAATGCAGCTAATAGACACCAGGGATTTTTCAGCTACCCTTTACTCCACACTATCTGAGTTTTGCCATTATCAGTTTATTTAAATGCCTAAAACATAAAAGCAAAGCTTTAATTTCTTCTGGCCACATGGTATATAAGGCTTTCCTTGCAGGTTTCTGTCTTCTCTGAAACCAGTAGAGATGCCATCCTTCATATCCTGGATTTGTGCTGTTAAGATCAACCTGAACTGACATGAGAGAGTGTATCAGCAATGAAAAAGTCCTGAATCCCTGGGTTTAAGGTTGTCAAATCTCTGAAACTCCTTCAGGGATCTAAACAGCACAGTATTGCTTACATGTATTGTATGTATGTTAGAGCGTTCCTTCTAAATTTTATGTGGAGTTTCCACTTTTATCCAGTGATGTGTGTATATTATATACAAATTTTTTTTAATACTTTTGCATTAAATACACAAAACAAGTAGAGTATGGAAATATTATCTAGTCATTTTACTGCATCATATGCAAGTCAGCTGATACATGCTAGTATGCAAAACAAAGAGAAAGGAGAATGAGAAAGAGATTGCTTCTGAAACTCTATTTCTCCAATGATTTGCCAACATTTTATTTTATTTTTCTTTAAAAGAAAATTGACACCAGTGCCTCTCACGTCCACCACATTTTGCCAGTGAAAATGGTTGTACTGATCTTTTGATTTGAAATTAAGTAGCTCTCTATAGGGTTTAGTTATAAAATAACAAGGCTTTTCAGTGGTAAAGAAATCTTGTTTTCTCTGTTCCTGCTCTCTGACAGTTGGTTGGCAGAGAAAGGAGGAATAATAAGTTTTAATTATATCTCCCCAAACAAGCAGATTTGAAAGCAATGCAGGGATTACATGAGAATAAAATCCCTTCAAGCATTAACTGTCGCTGGTAAAAGGATGTTAGATATAATCCTATAAGGTTAGATGTCCAGACATCCTGGTTTAACCAGGACAGTCTAATTTTTAATTTAACGTTCTGTCATCCTGATTATTTTCTTCGGGAGGCTCATATGTCATGTTTGCCTTTGTGCCATACTCAAGAGTGGCACAATCATGAAAATAACACTTTAAATCATCATGCAGCTTTTCTCCTCCAATTTCATCAACCAGCATCACATGTCAAAATGCATTGAACATCACAAGCCAGGAGAATAGGAATTGTATTATCTTCTGCATTAAAAAGGAATAGATAAGCAAGAGAACAAAGGAAAAGTAATAAAGAGGAGTGAGGAAAATAACTCCAGATCTATACATGCTTTTTTTTCTTTATGAGAAAAGATGCCCGTGAAAATATACAATACGCTTGTCACTTGCTTGTTACATAGATCTTGAACTAAGCCAGTTCCAAAAAGCTTCAGGTGCTGTCCCCTTCAGACACTTCTTGGTTGGCAGCAAACTACTAAGCAAATGCCAGTGGAATAGTTAAGAAGATGGAAAGTTTTTTTTATTCCACCCATGAGATTTCAAACTCCCTCAGACAACAGATGGGTGATCCAAATTGGGTCTAATAAAGCAAGGATAAGTATTTCTTCTGAGACTAGAAGTTTGGTCAGACTTAACAGAATGTTTATTGTGCTCTTGCAATTTTTGCTTTTAGGCTGAAAGCAGAAAAATCTGCTGAAATATGGTGTAGTTTCCAGCTGAAACCAGAACAGTATTGTGATTCACATGAGAGAAACAGATCCTTTGTGATTTCTAGGCAGAGCAGGTTCAGAAAAGCATCTGAACTCCTTCAGGATTTTCTGATCATCCAAGCCCGAGGCTTTGCTTTTCTCATTCCTCCATCCTCTCAGTGAGTCTCATTGTGAGAGCCACTGAGTGCTCCCTTTGTCCAGCTTTGCTGTCAGGTATGAACATTCACTACCTTTGAGAAGGTGCCAGTGCTTTGTAGGGTGAGATCTTAAAAATACTGTGGTCAAGAGGTAATGCACAAAGTTTTAATAAGCATCTGACTAAACTGACTGCTTGTTTTCTTTTCAAGCCAGGTTTTCTTTTATAAATAGGTTAAGACTCAGGAATGTATTGCCCTTACGCCCACATGTTCACCTTTGCTGCACTTAAGTCAGGACTTAAGTCAGGCTGTCATCCATGTGGAATTTCCCAGGTGCTCATTGTCTGTGTGCACAGTGCCAGAGTCTCAGCCAGCCTCGAAGATTTCTTGAAGGTCTAACTGCTGTTCAACGTGCTCTCCCCTTAGGGTAGACAACAGTAAGTTTAATAGGTGTCTCGTTGGATGAATAGGACATGTCAGACTTGGGCCAGGCACTGCTCACAGGGTCTGTCGTTGCATCCTGGCTGCTTTGCAAATATGCAAGCACAGGATAATGTGCTGAGGTACAGTGAAGCATGTTAGTCATACTGAGGGAGGGTCCTCTGGGAGCTCTCTCTGTGAGAGAAAATACTGCTGCAAGAATTAAAGATGAGGTGTGAACCAAGCATTACCGCTCTGAGAACTAAAACAGCCTTTTCTTAAGTAAATCATAGATTCATAGAATGGTTTGGGTCAGAAGGGACCCTGATCATCTAATTCCAACCCTCCTGCTGTGAGTAGGGACACCTTCCACTAAACCAGAGCACCATCCAACCTGGCCTTGAACACTTCCAGGGATGGGGCATCCACAGCTGCTCTGGGCAACCTTTTCCAACACCTCACCTTCCCCACAGTAAAAAATTTCTTCATAATATCTAAACCTACCCTCCTTCAGTTTGGAGCCATTCCTCCTTATCCTATCTCCTACAGAAGAGAGGGAGAAGCCAGTTCCTTATAGGGGAACAGTAGTAAGGTGTACAAGGGTGGGACAGGATGGAGGATGACCAGGCCTTCTCCATCGTGTCATGTATTCTTGCCAATGCAATGGTAATATGTCCAGGGTGGAGCCGTGGTATCTCTGTTGTCCATCTCCAAATAGGGTATAAAGTGGATACATGTTGTTGGGCTCCATTAATCTCTGTTTCTGTCCTTTTTGCATGTTCTGACAGACTCTTGATAGTTGGATTTTGCTGTCAATTTTTATCATTTTTGTTTTATATCAAAGAATGGAAGAATTGGAGCTTTCTGTTCTGTCTGACCGGATGAGCTCATGGGTAAATGAGTAAAACCAGTCCCCTGAAATCTCAGTGCTCTGAGGTTTGATGGTAGCCAAAATGACAGGGGACAATCTTCCAGTTGGGCAGGACACCCCCTACCACCCACCACTAATCAAGTCATTCAGGATTATAACTCAAGATGCTTTGGACCAGATTGTGATTTGAAATACACCTATTTAAATCTGGCATCAATCTTTCCTTCTGCTTCTGTATTAATTAATGTCTTGTGGGCTGTATTTTTGCAGCTAGATAGTAGGCTGCTTTGGATCCGATTCACTGGATCAGGCAATTTAGTTCTCTTTGAAGTTTTCATTGTGATTTATATTTGGCTGTGCCTTTATATAACTGAGAATTAAAAATGAGTATTTATGCCTTTTTGTTATTATTATGTCTTTGTGATTAAATGCTTGTCTGTAATAGTGGGTTGTAACCCAGGAAGTCCTTTCCAGTCCTGCACTTCTCTACTGAAGGCAGCAGGATCCATGCAATGTGACATGGATGCGGAGCTCACAGTGTGGCAGTACTGAGAGAGGGAACAGGGTTTTGAGAAGAGCCTCAGCTGAGATCCCTGTCAGGCACTGAGGGTGTGCTGGGCAGTAAGGGCAGTGCTATCACCCCTGCTGCTGCTGACCCAGCTTTCGTCCTGTTGGCTGCACTTTTGCTTCAAAACAAATTCCTCTTTTGCATTCCCCAGCTCCATGCCAGCACCAAGGCACAGTCCTGGGGCAGAGCCAAAGAGGATAGTTTTGTGAACCTTTAAGTATGAAAGGTGCTGTGCAGAAAACCAAACACATATCTCGCAGCTACAGGCTGGACTTGGGCATTATATTTTGTATAACCACCAGCAGCTATTTCTTTGCTGGCTGGGACTCAATCTTCATGGAAGGAAATGGAAGGAGAAAGATTAAGTAATGCTGCAGGCACAGCTGCATCTATTTTTTCCCCTTGTGGCATCACCACTTTGCTACTTGTTAAATTAATAACTTCTGCTCATTCCTTTGCATTTTTGCACTGCACAAAAGCAGGGTGGACTTGGACTCTGCTCTCCAGCCCAGAGCAAAACAAAACTTCTTAACAGCCAAAAAAAATAAGTAAGGCAGTTAAATAAGGCCAAAATTACTCTGTTTTACCAATTTCCTGCAGTTTGGGTTATTAGAGCATTCCACATTTTACATCTGCAAAGGAAAGGCAGGCTTCCCTACCTCACCTCAATGTTTCCATCTCAAAGCACTCCACTCATAGTTTTTAAATATCACATCGGACCCCGAAGTGTGTCTCTAGCATGTTGAGAGGAGTTTTGGGTATGAGACAGTGAACTTTGCTATAACCAGGATGAGGTGCCACTCGGGCATGACTCTAAGTGTGCTGGATTTGACAGTGCTAAAAAAGAACTTATGTGGGATGCACAGTACACTTGGGAATTCACCTAAACAGTCACATTCCCTGTTTGTTCTCACCTGCCTTCTCATCACTGCTAGCCCAGCATTGTGCCCAAGGGCATGGCAAGCCCTGGCAGCAGCAAGATGCTCTTGAGAAGCAGAGCTGAGCTCCCTGTCCCTTCTGTGCTGGTTGAGAGGTGCAAGGTCACCACATTAACAGAAATCAGCAATGTTCATTAGGAGAAGCCACAGAACACTCTGTTATGTACAAAGAGAACTTGGTACAACGTTTCTCATGACAAACCTTTGGCTGGAGGAATGAAAATGTTCTGGCAGCAGCTGGATGGAGCAGTGCACTTTGGGTGGTTATACAAATTCCTGGCTGCTTGGTCAAGGTGAAACTCTCTCTTAGTTGCTGGCCAGTGTACATCTTAATTTCTTACACCCTCTCTTTCACCCCAGAGTATCCTTCGAGATTCCTGCCCTGATACTCACACCTTAGTTCATCCTGCAGCAACCAAACAGCCCAGTGACACCATGACACTACTGAAGCCAGTTCTCTTGTCTTTCCTGAGCCAACATTTTGCCTCCACATATTCACAGACCTCCCAAAACATTTGCTTTATAGATAAGAATAACCGGGTCCCTCCCTACCCTTATAGGATGTTATATCTTTTGCCATCAGGCTGCCACTAAGCTCATGTAATACTTCATTCTTTGCCAGTTTGTTTTACCCTGGGGTAAACCCTTTGACTGTGGGGAACTGTTGAGATTTTACCCTGGAGAAGGGTAAATCAAAATCATAGGTCATGAGTAATGTAGCGTAAATACTTTCTCTTCTATTTACCTAGAGAATGTAGTACTGTTTAGGTGCTAAATAATGAATATAATAAAAAAGATGCACTGCTTCAGCTGGCGAGGTGTCCCCAGGAAGAGAATTCCACCAGAGAGGCACAGAGGATTGAAAAACACGGCACTTTGGAGCGTAGCAATATTTGGGATGATTAACTGGTACTGTAGAAGGTCGTGGCAGAAGCATAAAGAACATGCTGTGGAAAACAGTGACTCTTTTCCATAAATAAAATAACATTGCAATCTTAAAGGAGCAGGACTTGGAAACAAGCAGAGGATGTAAATAAGTAAGTAGCAGGGGGAATGTGAGGATATCAATCAAGAAATTAAGCCGACAGCATAAATAAGCAGGCAGCCATAGCCTGGGGGGTGGATAGAAGAACATGAAGTCAAGTAAAGATGTCTGTGGAATAGTCGAGAGAAAAGAGAATCTGTGCTATGAAGACAAATGGTGCAGTAGAAAGAGTCTGAGAAAGAACTTCACCTCAAATACCAAATTCCTGATAAGCAGGGCTGGCCAACACACAGATTAATATAAGTGAAGCATAGGTCACAGTCAAAGAGACAGCATAGGATCCTTGCCACTGATAAAACTACATTAGCCTCAAAAAGTGATTTTGTATTTAAGTCACTGGTTTTATATCTCAGGATATTTTTTTAAATACCACAGACTATATAGGCTGTAAATGTGCCTAGGGAGGAATGCATTATAGATATAAAAGTGTCAGTTATTCTTTACATTTCTAAAATCCTTCACTTTGAAAACCCATAAATGAACTGTAGGAGAGCATTTTTGAGGCAGACAGCTTTATGTTTTGATTTTGCTTTTAAGCTGTATCATTAACAAATACTTTTCTTTTGCAACTAATAGTCCTTGTGGGATATTTTTGAATATTAAAGAAAAGGGAGAGAAGGTCCTAAAATGTGTGTGGTAAACTTGGTTTTGTCATTTGATATATTTTCTTCCATAAGCAATCAAACTTTCTAACTAGTCCTGTTTGACATTGTGAGCCCATTTTAGTTCTTTGTCATTAACAGAAGCTGTAGATAATATCACCAGTGACAATTTAAGTGGTGTCTGAAGAGGTGTTCTCTGTTCATGAGAAAGTGTATGTGTCAGAGGACAGTTTGGGTGTGAGAGTAAATCTGCAGTCAAAGAAAAAGAACATAAATCCTCTCTGTTTTTAACAAAGAAAATATTACCTCTCCAAGATTAACATAGAAATTTGCTGAGAATAACAAAAGTTATGGTAAAACAGACTCCATTGACAGAAAACCCCCATGGCCACTGGACGTAATAAACATGACTCAGTATTTTTCAAGCCCTGTTACATCACTTGGTGGCTGTTGGGTCCATCATTGCCCCCCTGCTACAGAAACAAGCCCCTATGTCTTTTTCTAAACTAAATTTCGATTTTTTTTTTCCCTCTTCTACATTCTATATCATTTGCAAGTACCCTCAGATACTCTAAAGAATGGGGGAATGGTGTTCTTTTTAAAAATTTTTCCTCTTACAAATCGTTATTTTCCTGCATTTGCTTATGGGAAAACCTTGACTAAGTCTAGTTTGAGCTGAAAAAATTTCCTGACCTTTCAGGGCTGGGCCCCAGGGTTCTCTTGTTCAGAATACAAAGCCTGCTAATAGGTTGTGAGGGCATTCATTATATCTTTAGTTCTTGGAGGAGCTGTGTGTGTTGGAGGGTGGATGCCTTTAATCAGTGCTCTGGAGGCTCAGTGCTCCAAGGCCAGCAATCTGCTTCGTTTACTGCGTTAGGCTTCAGTTTGGGGTTTTTTCCTAAAGAAAACAAAGTGAGATGATCACACTATGTGACACTGTATTTGAGTTTTTCAAAGCAATGTCAACGTACTGGTTAAGGATCTTGTCTCCTTTTTTATTTTTCCTGTGGTCCTCATGAACTTACTTGGCATGGTTAGAAAATCTTCCATTCTTCTACTTTGAATTGGTTTTCATTCTCCAGAGGGTGCAGATCTCAGTACTTGGTGCAGTATGTCAGCTGGCCTGTCCAATACAGCTTTATGTTTTCAGCTGCTTTGTGCAAAATACATCCCCAAATACAGACAAAACCAATGCAAAAGATAGTATATGACATAAATTACAGAAAACACTCAGAGATAACATTTGGAAGGAATACAACTAAGCAATCAATCACAAAGCTCAGGGGTAAACTCTCTGGGACACAGCTTTTTCTGTGCTGAGGTATATTCACACAGCAGCAAAGCCCTTGTCCACAGTGGGATTTCTAGGCATTACTACAATGCAAATAATAATAATTAAAAAATAAGGTGTTTAATTCATTGCAATTCCAAACAAACTCTGAAGAGAATTCTCTAACAGCAGAAGATAAACAACTTAAAAGAGAATGCACTGGATGTTTGATTCTAGTTGCTCACAGCTGTGATAAAAGCTATTACCAATTTAGACTGGTTTATCAAAGAGGAGTATCAGGAGTATCAATAAGTAATTGGCAAAGAAAAACCAGCACTATTTATTAATTAACAACTATCATTTCTGCACAGATGACTTTGTTTGCAGAGAAGACAGCCTTAGGGCCTGCCCAAGTCCTGTCATTCATCATTTCCAGTTTTTAGATATTATTTTTTTGCTTTATCTGAGTAAAACTTTTAAGGTCCATGGGGATTTTTTCATTACCTATCCCAGCTTTTTCCTGCTCTTTTTACCACTATATTAGGACTGAATGTGTAGATTCTCCATGTGGCTTTGTACTGAAGTGTCTTGAACAAAGGAGTTTGAACAGAGACAGGGACAAACTGTCAGGGCCTGTTGTGATAGGACAAGGGGTGGTGGTTTTAAACTGAAGGAAGGTTGATTTAGATTAGACATAAGAAAGAAGTTTTTTACAATGAGGATGGTGAAATGCTGGCACAGGTTTTCAGAGAGGTGGTGAAAGTGCCATCCCTGGAAACATTCAAGATCAGGTTGGATGGAGCTCTGAGAACTTGGTATCATGGAAGATGTCCCTGCTCGTGGCAGGGGGGTTGGACTAGATGACCTTTAGAGGTCCATTCCAACCCAGACTATCCTCTGAATCTCTGATTTCTCCAGGACAGAGGGCAGGACAGAGCAGGTTGCCCTATTTGCTTGCTGGAGCAGCTGTAGGAAATACGTTTATGGGTTGGGTCAGTGTAGGATACCATACGGGGTCTTTGAGACCTTGAAGGTTTTGTTCAGTGCTTTGTAATAAGGCACAAGTTTTGAGAGAACATTAATGAACATCTTTACACTTTTGTTGAACAAAATGATGCTTCTATGGATTTAGTCAAATACAGGATTTATTTTTTTTTTCTTTAATGAGCACTTTAATACCTCTTCTCATTGTCTTCCAGTCACTGTAAGATATGAACTTTTTAATAAAAACACAGTCAATTCTTCTTCAATGTTTCCAGCAAACAAAGATTGACTGTTTTTAATGTACATTTCAATTTGCAGTGCTTTTGGAGTCCATGAGGGAAATACATAGTCCTAACCGCTTAGCTCAAAGTCGTTGTTCTGTCAATACAAAATCATTATAATAAAAAACTCCTGTCGGCTCTGAACTTAAAAAATCCAGAAATAATTTGATACGTATTTTATACAAATCTATAGCTTACCTCAGTTGGAAATGGTATTGTGGTTAGCTCCATTATCATTATTGCAAACTTATGATCATAATCATGGCACCCCTGCAGAAAGAGTTCTGAAAGGCTCTGTAGCCTCTCGCTGCTGACAGGGCAGTTTCTGTGGGAGGTTTTTACATCAAGGTAATAGATCTAGTTAATGTGCTGTTGAACTAGCTAGTACTGGGATGGGGCACGTGGTCCATATGCCTGGCCTTGTCCACTATGACCTGAGTATATCGACACTTCTGACAAAGCAGTGAACTCTAAGAGTAGTGTATGCTAAAGGTAGACAGGCTAAATCAGATTATTCTAGTGTCTAGTCCAGATCTGAATACTCTTAAGATTGAGATTTCACAGCCTCACTGGGCACCTCTTCCATTTTTGGACTGTTAGTTTTTTTTCCATAACATCTACTCAGAGATTTTGCTATCACAGCTCTTGTCCTCTACCTCTCATCCCGGCATCTCTTCGTGTCCAAGGCTCCAGCTCTGAGTTCTTCGCACCCTGTCATAAAGCAGTTGAAGACAGCAGTCAGATCTTTTCCCCTTCTCCTTTTAAGACTGGCCACACTCAGTATTCTCAGCCTTTCCTTAAGCACTATGTACCCCAGCCCCTAAATTATGTGGTGCTCTTCTTACGTATTCCAGGGACCATGATTTGAGAGAGCAATGGGTGACTCCACAGAACCTAGTATCTGGAAAAGGAAACGGGTTAGTACAGCTTGTCATGGAGAAACTTACCCTTGCACCAGGGATGCTGTCAAGGCCAAGGGCATGCTGCTTCTAGGGGTAGAGAGCTCATGTCTGCTGCTCTTGAAGGTTGCTGACAGGTGCCTAACCCCTCTAAAGTGAGTTCAGACAGGTTTGGGAGATGATATACAGAAGGGTAGCAAGCAGTTTTCAAGCTGACTTGATCTGGTGATGTAAGAGAAGAGTGGTGATGAGCTGCCAGTTAAAGAATGTAGCAGATTTCTAATATCTTTGAAAGGTGTGCAGTGAGGAGAGTCTAAAGCAGAAAGCCAAGAGAACAAAAATCCCCTGTATTGCTGAGCTCCTGGTGAAGCAGGCCACAGGTCCTTTAACTAATGAACTCCTCAAAGAAATTAAGGAATTTTGAGGGCAGCATATTTCTATCTCTAGATTCAGCTTCACACATGACAAATGCTTTTGCTATGAGCGTGAGCATCTGACCTTTTCCTTCCCATCTCTCCTGCACTGCAGTGCTCAGCCTGCTCATTAGCAGTGCCTAGGTATTAACCTCAGAATAATCCAAGAGAAAAGCCCAGAGAAAGCTACAGCCTCTGTTCTTATATACACCATTGCAGGCTAAATGAATGAAGTAGCTACTGTGCTCCTTCACTCAGGAAAGTTCCCATGCAGATGATCCATGTTTTGGAAACTACCAGTGTAATCCTTTTGAAAGCACTGATGTGAGTATACCAGAAATATTTTGGTTGACCCAGTAAAGTCTATAAGATTGTGGATACACAGCTTTGCATGTGGTATGAAAAGAAAAGAAAGCACGTCTTCCCACCTCTTTATTCTTTGCAACATACAGGCATATGCTTAAAACATAGGGAGTACAAGGCAAGGGTTTGAAGAGAAAGGTGCTGGCAGGAGCCTGCTGACATCTCTGATGCTCTCTGACATCCTTGGACGCTGGTTCCTCGCTGTGGCTGTTGCAAGCACAGCTGCTGCTTGTTCCACTGCTGTCAACACCCCCGTGCTGCTGCTGGAGAGCCTGTAGCAAGCACAGAGCTCTGCTTTTCTAGTAGTTGTGTTGAGAAACTTCCTGAGTTGTGCTTAAATACAAATTGGAGGCAGGACTGGCTCCCAGAATATGCCTGCAGATTGAATGACAGTGGGAGCAGAGGTTTGACATTCTCTTGAATAAAGGAGAGCTGGATGTTAACAGTGACTGCTTTCATAGCCTCACAAGTGTAATTTTGGAAGCACTAATGTACCTGAGAAATTGCTCATCCTGGGATGGGGCAGCCACAGATTCTCTGGACAACCTGTGCCAGTGCCTCCCCACCCTCACTGTAAAGAATTACTTGTCAATATTGAATCTAAACCTTCTCCCTTCCAGCTTAAAGAGGGTTACTTCTTTTCCTATAAATTAAGTCTTAATATATTCTTAATGTTCTTAATAAGAATAATGAAAAAATAGTACTAAGACCATTCCCCTACTGTTTCTCATATTCAGTAATTGCATTTGAATTCATGCCTCCAGATTTAATTGGCAAGTTAGGAAGTCTAGTTACAGACCTAGAACTCAGCTGCCTTCTCTCGAGGCTGTGTCAAGGTGTGCCAGCACATCACTTCCATGAGCCAGTAGCTGGCACAGCACTGCACAGCCTTCAGACATACTGATATGACTTGCAAAAGCCTCTGGATGCGAGTTTCTATTCATTTTATGAGGCTCTTCAATAAATGATCAAGTACTGTTCTGTACTCTCCAGTAATTTGATATTCATCTTCGGGCAGGGATATTTGTCATGAGCTACCAGCTTCACTTTTTGCAGAAACAAAAGCCAAAGAGACCAAAGAACTGGATGGCCATTTCATCTCCTTCCTCATATCTTCCATAGCTTTTCCATATCCTTCAGCCATTTCCATTATGATATTGCCAGCTTACATAACGTAAGGAGGGTTAGTCCAGGTGACTCAAACGAGCGTCTTCTAAGAAATAGGCTGATGAAGAATAATCTCAGTGGGATTTAGTAGGTGAATAATGACACATCTGTGCTACTAAAGATGCAGCCTTTCCAACGACATGTAAAGCAAGCTTCTGAGCACATCCTGTCATTAGTTATCTACACTTTTGAAAGAGGTTGTTCCAATCAATTCCAATTTAGGTAATCTCCTGTGAAGTGTGATTCCAGAAAAAAAATATGCAAAAACAAACCAGGTTTTTTCATGTGATCATGTTTCCAGAGTGTTTCTCACTTGTCTGTATTTACTGGTTTTCCTCAGACTTTTTTAGGAAGTGGAAGCGAAACACTAGTAGCTTATTTTATCAAATATGAGTAAGCAGTGGTCATTCATTTTCCAAGGTAAAGAGTAAAAATATAAAATTAATGAATAACCACACGCTAATAAGATGAGGATAATTCGAATTGCCAAATCCCACAGATAAATTGATTTTTTACTTTCTGCATTTTTTTCTGTACTTTCTGCTTTCCCTCTTTAAATTCCCTTGTGTCTTCAGATGAAAAAGATGTTTTCTAGTCCCTGTCAGATGAGCTTGGATAGTGTTAACGTGTGCCACAGCACAACTGGGTCACACATGCTGGATGGGTGTTAAGCAGTGTCTCTAAACAAACTCTTAGGGAAATTGTTCTTTATTTCTCAAGGATACATGAGGATGGCCAGAAAAACAAAAACCACTTTAAATTTCTGCAGTCAACCTGAAGGAGACACAGGGTGGCCTTGTGCCTGTTGGAATTTACATTCCAAGTAATTCTGTGAAATCACCCAAGCAAGGGATGCCCGTCTACAAGGCTCAGGAAAAGGCTTCAGCAATGCTATCACTGCATTCCAGCTATACCTAATCCTTCTCATCATTTCTCACATGAACAGTCTCACTGACTTCGGTTGGACTTCTCCCAGGCCATAGTTCAGGAATGGCATCTAAGTGTGCCTATCAAAGCACCTTCATTTGCCACTCAGCACCTCTCCTATACAGCTGTTTGAAAGAGGTCAGCCCCTCTTTTCCCTGCTGCCCTTCTCCCCACATAAAGAGTAGCCCAGATGAAGAAGGGAAAAGGAAAGAATCTCTTATGGTTTAGAATGAAAAGGTGCTGTAGAAATGCATGATGAAGATCATTATCACTTATCTCCTACTGCCAAACGTTCTCAGCTGTTGATCCGGTTGAGCCTCTCCGTTGAATGTATCACTATGACTTGCTGTCCATTTGAGATCAAACCAGTCCATCCAACTTCCCTGTGTACTTTTTTATCCTATGAGAGGTAAGCAAAATCATCGCTCTGCAGTGTATCTCTGTCAATAAACTGCCTGCATTTTACATTAACAAAAACAATCCCTTGACAGGTAGGGAAGATGATTATTACTTAGTGCCTCTTTACTCACTACTCTGCTCCTCCAAACTTAGCTGTATGCATTAATTTGAGAGGAGAAAATAAAAACAGTAGGAAGAAAGAGGACTTCATGTCATAAGAAGCTCAGTTTCAGAAGTTTAACTTCCTACAGGGAGTGATGCATCACAAAATTGTCTACGTGCTTACCTACACCATTAAAATTGTCATGTTTTGCAGGTGCCTGGTTTTACATGAAATGGTCAGTCCAGCCAGCCCCTGCTAAAACTACAGCACTGTAGCTGGCAAAAGAGATATTAGCATTTGGAGATAACACACCAGACTTTATGAAGGATTATTTCTTACAGGTCCCACCAATGAATTCAGAGATTTTTTTAAGATTTAAAAATTATAGCTGAGCTTGTTTCTTTTCTGCATGGGCTACCAGAACGCAGGGCTCTTAGTCTTCTCTTTGGGAAAGTGGCTCTTCAGCTGTCCTGCCTCTATGGTGTTTAGGTCACTTAATTGTTCCTTCTTTATTTTATTGAAGACTTGAGAAGATGCTTCACACTCAGGATGCCTCACACATGATACCCTGGCTGCCCTGGGCACCTGCTGATATGTTTCCACTGTGTACAGTTGAGCTCCAAACCTAAATGCATCTGCTCAAGCCAAACAGGGAGCTACAGCCTCAGGTCCCCTTGTGAACCACATCAGCAGAATCAAGAACAAGCCTGAAGGGGGTCTCATTAAAAAATGGAGTGTGCTATAAAGGGACAACTAGTGATTAAAGCAGAGCACAGAATGCAAAAAAAAAAAGGAGAAAAGTTATGATGACAGCTATTTTCTGTGAATGGTAAGGAAAGGACATATCTCAGCTGTGACATCAGAGAGTTCCTTGATCCTTCCATCACGAATCAGAAAGCTCCTTGATCAGCCCTATGATTGGTATATCAGTGTGCAATTGTCATTTCGGGGAATGTTTGCTTGATAAATGTCAGTTTACCATGCAGAACAATCAGATAGAAAACACTTCCTGCAAAGGTCCCCTGGGGTCAGGTGTGTTAGTGTGAGATGGTAAAGTTCTCTGTGGTTTTACTCTGGACAGAGCTGGAGGCCTGTCCGAGACCTTCACCACTCACCTTTCCAGCAGCCTTGCCAGGCTTCTCCTTTCCCCCAGCTGTCTGTGCTGGCAGCAGCTCAGCAAAACACGAGGTGGAACTTGGCCCTTATACCTACCCCTGTAGGGCTGTAATTTTTTGTTGTTGTTGTCCTTTTGTACCTGATGTGTTTGGGAAAAATGCTGCTATCTTGGCAAATATCTGGACATCTTTCCTGTTAAGAGAGCAGTGATTAATGTGCTTTTTTGTTCTCTCTGATTAAATTAAAACATGTAGTCTAACATGTCTTGGAGACGTTTATAATTGTCCTTGTGTAGCCCAGCTTATCAGGACGCAGTAGCAGGTGTTGTCAGCTCAGCCAGCCAGGATTTTTAATCCTGTATGCCAGCCTCTCTGCTGAAGGCCAAGCCCCAGATGCTGCAGTCCTTTGCTTATGCTGAGCAGAATTTCCAGGAGCAGCCCTGTTGCCTGGGATGAAGGCTGGGTGGCACTGAGGACCATGACAAACTGCACGGAGTGGCAATACCATACTTGCCATCTCACAAAGGTCTCTCCACATTAACCCATCTGCCTGTACCAGAGATTGGGAAAGGTGGCTTTTTAGATTTCTCGAGATCTGTGAGTACTTGAAACAAACTTTGCTGGCTTTATCTTCAATAGAGTTTTTTTCTAGTTTATCTCAAATTGTGTTTCAGTGGAGAGAAGTAGCAGCTTTGATCTGAGAAGAAAACACAGTTTCTGTGAAGAGCCTTCTCATCCTTGCCTGTTGTAACCTTGAGCAAAGTGTCCCCTCCATCACCACCACTGCCCCTGCCATCACAGTGATCTCAAATGTAGGGGTTTGGGAAGGTCATGGTTGCTGAGGTGCCAACCTTCCTGGTCTGCCCTAACCCCTGCCACGGCGCTTTTGTCTCATCTTAGAGGCTGCCCAGTTCTCAAGGAAACAAGCTGGTCTGTCTGGTGGTCAGTCTTTATACAGAGCTGGGATCAGCTTTGTGCTCATTAAGCTCTGTGCCTTTTTCTAGTGAATTTTAGACAAAAAGATTTAGCAATCTTCTCTATTTTCAGCCTCTTTTGAAGGGTCTGATATCATAGGTTAGTGCTATAGGAAAACCTATCACTCAAAAAAAGCCCACAACTTACAGACTTGGAGGTTATCAGTCTTGCTCTAGAACAAAGACAAAATATTTCGTTTGTACTTGATGAAATAATTTTCATTTGTACTTTTTGCACCTTTGTCTGAGGAATGAAGACTGAACTGATAGTTGCAGGAGTTGTACACGAAGGGTCAGGTTTTTCTGTTTCTGCCATTTTATCATTATTTTCCTTTAAAGAAGGTTAGGTCCATGGAGGTGTTGGCACGTACTGGTTGAAAGTCTGAAAAAATTATTTTCAAAAAGTTTGAAAGCCAGGACAGTGTTTTCCATGATGTATTCAACAGCTGGGAAGAGGAAGGCATACTAGTGATATTGTTGCAACAACTCCTTGGTAATTTTTTCATGCATAGGGAAAAGAACTAATAATCCCTAAATATGATACTTAATTGGGGGCATTTTTGTGCTTGCTTGTTTGGATCTCTTAAGTTTCTTTTGCCCATCAGCCCTGGAGCCATATTAATTCATCAGTTGTGTTTTGGGGATGTAAATCCATTTGCTGTTCTGAAATGCCCATAGACAGGATCTGTTTGGAGCTCTGGTAGGGCATTCATCAAAAAGCATCATGTAAATGGTGTCTCTGATCACAGTAGAGGACACTCAGGGTTACCATTGCTTTGGAAGCAGATGTGCAACAGACAACTGAGGATTTTATCAAAGGTTTTCTGGGCAGTGAGTTTCCATGGCAGTTGCAGTAAGATGAAACATTGTAGGATCTTTGAGAAGGAGTCTGTTATAATTTTATAATTCTATAGGGCATATTGTCCAAGAATTCAAAGAACCCCATTAAGTTTCACTACTCTATTGTAAGGTGGGTAAATATTATTAGATCCATTATTAGACTGGCAAAATGAGACACAGAAGTGATACGATTTCCCCACTGTGGCATAGATACTGCTGGTGTCAACTCTTCTGTGGTGTCAGCCTGCCACAGCCCAGCAAGGCAGCTATGGGGTATCTGATGGCCTCTTTGAGCACTTTTGCAGTTTCAGGTGCAGCTGTGTTTTCCCACTGGTATCTATTCCTACTCTCTCGGAGATTCACCCCTGTAGAGAATATTTTACATATTTTACTTGATGTATCTAAAAGTGGAGTTCATTAAGCAGTCCTTAAAAAAAGCCCTGCCACACAGTTCATGCCTTCATTAGTGTCTGTGTGCTGTCAGTGCTTTCATCAGCCCCCTCACAAGCTTGAAGTCTTACCCCATCGAATCCATAGTCTGTGCCTGTACTCCCACGCAGTGCATTGGTGGCTGAGCCCATACCTTCCCACGTGTCCTACACTCTCACAGACCTGACACTGCACTCTCCCGTGTCCCTTCCACAGCTCCTTTTGATTACAGAGCAGCAGCAGCCGCCCTCCTGGGAGCCTCTGCACAGACAGGTATGGGCCAGAACTTCCTCCTGAGCACAGTATTTTTATTAAAAATTGCCCCCATTGGCTGATGGTTATTATTATTCTTTTTAATCCTGCTATTGTTTCCCTTAGGCCAGCCAAAGAGTGAAGAGACAAACTTTAATCTGTGATTGCTTTTACACTTGCTTGTGTTTCACACATGCTGGGAGGTGCGAGGCTCCAGCCTGCACTCTCCCAGTGTGCTGCTTCATTACATTCCTGAAATTCTTTTTGTAGTCTATTTTCTCCTTTTAAAGGTGATCTGTACTCTAAAGGAGAAACCAACTATTTCTTAATCCTGTCTTTCATGTTCTTCTACCTTTGTCAAGGCACGCGATTATCCAGAACTGAATATGATTTGGGCTTTTCCATCAGTAAGCATTTGGGAGGGGGGGAGGCAGGACAGCCATGCTTGGTTGCAGAGCCAGACTTAAAGAGATTCAGTTTTCTCTGGGAATGGGCCAACTGCAGCATTTTGCATTTGAGCTCATTCCAGTTCTAAGATCTTTTCCAATCTGTGGACACCACGGTGTGGTTGGGAAGGCAAAAAATGATCCTTCAAAGGGAGCCTCAGTGATCCCCATTCAGTGCCAGCTCGCCTCCTGGTTGTTGCCTGGACCTGCAGCTCAGCTACAGTTCTAGTCTGTGGTCCAGCAACTGGTAAAGTGCAGTCACACATAACATAAATTCTCAACTCAGCCACACAGTCTTCCCCCTTGAAGCATGAACACATAAACTCTGACAATGGGAATAGGTGTGTGTGTGCACTGTGGGCCTAGACCTGTGGGACTGCAGAGCAAGCTCTTTGCTACATATTCTTTCTCAGAAGAGCAGTAAGAAGAAGCACAATCAATGGATCAAACAATTTTTTTATATCTTTAATTAAAAATAAAAACTAGTCCTATTACTGACTTCATCCTTCAGAATCCCATCCAACCAGTGTTCAGTCTCACCTTTGCCACCCCTCCTGGAGCCTTTCCAGGCTCTCTGGACATCTATTTTGTCTTGCCTTCTTCAACATCTTTGCTACAGCCTATTTGTCTCAAATGGAATGCTAAACACAGCTTCACAAATCGTGGGAAAGGCCTAACAAGAAAGCTTGTGAGTAAAACTATACAGTCAAACTAAAATCCCAGAAATATGTGAAAAAACCCTAAGGCTGCCCAAGTCCTCATTTCCTTGGTTACCAGTCCTGTGACAAGAAAGGCTGAAAACCCTTCTGCCCTTCCAGCCCTGCTGCCATATTTGTAGTGCATCCATCAGCCATGGATGGTCTCTAGAATTCATGGCATCCAGCAAAACAGCCCCTCTTCCTTGATTCCTCCTACTGTGACATCCAGCTAGTGGAGGTGTCTTGTTCAGTCTGGGCCCATTTAATTATTGTCTCTTACCTCCCTTTTCTTCACTATTTTGTGATCTCCTCAAGGCTGAAATGACTAAAGTCATATTTTTAGTGGATTCTAAAAGGTTCTTGGTCAAACCTTCCCAATGTTTTCTCTCTCAGTCTTTCTTCTTGCAAAGGGTTCCTGTGGGAGCCCTGCTCTTCCCTGTGCTTCACTTCATAATCCTCTACACTGGTCTCAAATATTATACAGTAGATCTTGCTGATTCACCAATTAAATTGAGTGGAATAATTTGGATTATTTTAAAAGTAATTTTTAACACACTTTAAATCAGCCCTATTGATTGTTCTCTCATGTAGCTCCTATTAAGTGTTTTCGGGGGGGGGGGGAACCATTGCTTTTATTATTTTTTTCTGACTTTTGGCTTTTATGGCAGAGCAGTATTTGACTCTTTGCTCCTTGTCTTGCTCTGAAACAGTTTATCAAATCTCTTTCAACAATTACTGTCTGCTCCTCTATTATTCACTTTCACTATCTTGATTCTTTCCTATCAATCAGCCTTTTTCTCCCTCTCCAGCCTGCATTCTGTCAGCATAAAAGTCTCCTGCTTGAACTGCAATACAGGGTAAATGGAGACTTAACCCTTCCCATGAGTGCCCAGCCCTCCATACCCTAATGCCGAGGCAACAACTCATTTTCTCTCTCCTTAGGTCAGGCTAAGGTGTTCAAGCTCTCCATCATCTGCTCATTCTTTCTCTCCATTTGCTACTGCTGAATTTCTGAGTCAATAAAATGGGCTTCTGCAGTTTTTGCTCACCATCCCAATAAAGCTCCAAGTTTTGTTGACATTTTGGTGGGTGCTGTAAGTTCTTAGGGCCAAAGGAAACCTACAGCAGTGCTGTAGCTCCTCACTGATTTCTGTGTGCTTCAAATGAATCCATGTCAAAGAACTCGCCACACAACAAATATCTCCCACATCTGTGTAATTGGTTGGAAGGCTTTGGGGAAGTTGTTTTGTTCCTGAAAACAAAAGTTGTCCAATCATTATGACCACAAAAGTGGATTCTGCTTCATGTTCTCTTGTCCTCTTCTTTACCTCTCAGACTCTTTTCTTCCTCCCTCCCCCAAATTTCACCACCTGTATATCAGTATCTCTGCTTGCATTCACCTTCATGTGTTTACATTTTAAAGGCTCTCAGAGAAATACGTTTTCATAAGCAGGAAGTAAAGCTCTGGGTTTATCATAATCATTAATAAAGCAATTAATTTTGTCCGTGCACTATAAAATTTGAAGACCTTTGGTAGGTCATGCTTAGAAGTACATGCCTTTTGTATTAGTGAAGTGATAAAATTCAAGTGGAAATGAGAAATATTTTCTGCTCTTTGCATGGAATGTGAAAGAAAATATGCCAGAATTTTACTGGATTATTAAAGAACATATGTCAGAGGGGCTGTTCTTACTCAATGCTTTTTGTGGTCAGGAAAATACGTGAAATATTATAATTTTTCCATGAAAAAATAGGTTTAAGATATAAAAATATTGTTTATTTATGAGAAGTGTATAATTTTGTACAACCCCAAAGCCTTAGTCATGAAAGTATCCTGTCACCAGTGGCAGCAGGCTGGGCGTAGCAGATAAATCCAGTGGGAGCCAGTGGAGGGGTGGACTCCTACACTCTGCAGGCTTTAGTGTCTGGCCTTGTTGCTTATATGGAGAGGACTGGAAGGAGAGTAATTGTATCTGTATTTCCTATCAAAGGATAGGAATCAATTAGGATCAAAGATATTCAGTTGGCTGAGATATGCTTCCTCTGAATCCTCTTTTTGGGTTTCTGTCATGCTTCTCTAATCTCCTACAAAATTTCATTTCCATAAAAAAATGTTTCCATTTTTCCTGCTTATTTTTGTTAAATGGAAAGTCTTCTTAATGATGTTTTTTTTGGATTCAAAACCTCCTCATCTAGGTCAGCATTTTCAGAATGCCTGTTTCCCAGTTGTTACATCGCTACGCCTCAAATCCCTAATTCTAAACAATAAGAGTCTTGGAACGGTTCTTGCTTTCCTTTCATTTTCTTCCTTCTGAGAGCTGAATTTTCCTCTCATCACAGTCTCCATCCCAGCTTCAACCCATTTATCAATTTATAAGTCTTACTTCTTCCAGAATAGTTTTTCAGATACATATTTTTAGATGAGAGCTGTTCCATCTTTCCAAAATGATCACTTCAAGCTCAGCCACTGGAGCTCAGACATACAATATTTAAATTATTATTTATAGTACAGGAACACGCAGAGACTTTCATTAAAGATAAGGCATTAGGCATGGGCCTTGATGAGTAAAGGCACAGGGAACGATGGTCCCTACTCTGAGCATTTGCACTCTTCAGCCTGGGTGGGCTTTCTGGGAGAATTTGAGGAGAAATTTAACCCAAACACATGTTGGAATCATCCAGGGTTGAATACAGTCTCCGAGTCTTGTCAGAGTTGCCCAGCCCTGCCTTCACCATCTCAGTGTGATGTTGCTTTTTTCTCAGTGCCTGACAGGCAAGAGAGGCAGCAGCATGGGATCTGTCCAAGGAATGGGGGAACTGAGTGCTGTGAGAGCATGACCACCCATGGGAGATGCCAGGAGAGCACAGCTGGGCACATCTGCAGAGGAGTGGAGTAAAGCCATCCCCGGAGCTGCAGCCAGAGATGTTTAGCTCCAGAGCATGGTAAGGAAATACCACCTTGAGATAACAGGCTGCATATACAAACATGGACAGACAACTCCAGATTCCAGCATTTTTCCAGTCATTGCTAGAGGTCCTTTTTCTCCAGTGTGTCCTTAATTCTTTTGATTTCTCGGCTAGTACCAACTCACGATCTGTCAGGCTTCTGCAGAGCCTGGTGCATTTCTGTACTGAAAGAAACCTTTCTACTTGGATTACCATTTATAGCTCCAATTTTTTTCACTAAGTGGTGTAAATTAGTTCTGTGTGACTTGATGGATTCTCTCCCTCCCCACTGACAACAGTGATAAAAGATCTGACCCCTTTCTGGACATTTGTAAAACCAAACATACAAAATCTAATTTGTTTAGGGCTGAGCTTTTAATTGCTTTGCCATCACAACATGAAACTGAATGCTTTAGCAATCTTGGGGATTGATCGACTGATTTATAATAAGAGACTTGACCTGAGAGGGGTTATCACCCTGGGATGTAGTAAAATAAACCTTTTTGGATTGTCAGGATGTTGATGCAGACTTCTGTGGGGCAAGGATTTGGTATACAGCTTTTGAACCCTGCTGTGGTTGCTGATGAAATGTCCCAGTGAAATGGTCTTCCAAGCCGCACCTCTTATCAGGACTGAACACTATAACAGAGAAATAAAGCTTAACAGCACTGGCCAGGGTTTTTCTCTGCTCCCAGGTGTCCAAAAATCAGGCCGTGTTCTCTGATCTAACAGGAGGATTGAAACCCCTGCAGGTTTGAGGGGCTTTGGGGGTTTGATTGCTTAGAAATAGGATTGTAAAACAAAATCAGTGCGTATATGCAGAACGTTCATGGTCTTAAACTACCTCTAATTAATTTAGGGGGTTTTGCCCTGTACCATAGATAATAAAGCCTTCTTCAGACTTTCAGAGGCAGCCCTGTTTTAGCCTTCTGCTTATGCTGATTGGTATCAAGTCAGAATAATTCTTTTTTTCCCCAGAGAAATCCCCTGTGTTTTACTCATAAATAAAAAAGGAAAGAAAGAAATATTCTTGATGGTATTTTTGTGATTTGACTTTGCCATCAGAATAGAACTGCACACACACAGTACTTGTCGTCCCTAAAACTTACATTTTGAAAGTTCTTTGAAGATCTAAATTACAGCTCTTTCATATGAAAAGTTAATGAAGGACTCTAAACAAAATAAAATAGAAATGATGACATGAAAGAGCCTTCTTATGGCTTCAATAACAAGATAAACAGTTTAATATTCCACATACTGCATTAAAAATAACAGCTGGGTTCTGTGGAGACAAATCCCCTAACTCAGCTACAGTGGCTTTCACATTAACCGAGGACAGTTTGGGAGACTGACAATTCTGCCTGACATTTCACCTCCATTTGGCCCCCAGAAAAGGGAGCCAACACCTGATAAGTTTTAGGTGACATGACAAATACTTTAACAAATACAGTAGTAAAGTGCCATTACCACCAACACTTCGGTAGCCTCCAAAGTGATAGACATATACTGTATTGACAGCCTAGAATTTTAATGAGCTATCACTGTTTCAGACCATATTGATTGTCCATTTTTTCTCTTCCTCCAATTCAGAAAAGAGGAAACAAGAACCAGCATTTCATTAAAAGGAGACTTTGTCCAGTGTTTCATATTTCATGAATGCTTGTGAGTGAACACATCCTGCAAAATAACCAATTAATTCAGCCATGTTAAGACTCAAGCTGAAAGCTACACCACATTTACAGAAGCCCAGGGAGGCACTAGGCTTAACATTTCCTATCACACAGAAAGTTCTCAAACACAATTTTGATCCACATCCCTTGATTCACTTCACTTTTTACCTCTCTGCTTTCCTGACAGTTTCTCCTGTGTATATTGTTCTGTGTGACTATTGTACCGTGCTGTTCACAGCTCAGGATCTTTCAGTCACAATCCCCATTTTTCTGTGAGTGTTTTTTGTTATGGTTGCTTTTGACAACATCACAGATTCAAGTTAAAAATGGCGAAAAGAGCAGAGAAAGGAGTAACCTGCAATAATGATTTGCAAATTGTGTTAATTTCATAGTGGGATTCTGCTTTTTGATAGGATTTAATGTGTAATGAGCTCCTGAGACGTTATTTTTGCTTCAAAGCTTTGCTGAGTACTAGATCCTATTAAATTCTTGCAGTGAGCACACCAAAAAATACTTTGAGCTAATTTTAATAATTTTTAATTGAAGGAATATTTTTATTCCAATTTGAATATTCAAGCTGTTCAAAAGTTAACGCATTCTCAAAGTACTCATCCGTCTTTTGCTTCCATAATATCTTTTTTTAGGCAGCCTGTGGCTTTTGGGGAAGGGGACTTGGGGTTTTTTGTCTCAGATTTATTTTTCAGACCCAACTGAAACAAGTTTAGACATTTTTTTGCTATTTATTTCTTTTTAAGTGCCTGCATGCTGCAGTCTAATCTCCATTCTTTTTACTGCTGTTTTATAGTCTACCATTATTGTTTGTTTCCTTTGCCTTTTCCTAAAAGCAGAAACAAAATACAAATTTCTCTGCTAGTCCTTTCTTGTGTCATAGCAGGAGCTGGATTTTTGTGTATGTGTCATGCTCAGTAGCATATGTATTTTGTTGTTAGTAGTGTTGTTATATTACGTTAAATCTTATGGATTCCAACAGTGCCTGGCATCCCAGGTTGCAAAACATCCAGCAGGAGCCCAAACAGCATCACAGTCTATATATACAAGTAAGGAATGTGTTTACTGCCATGCTTCAGGAAGGGAAAGTAGACATAGAGCAATTCAGTGACCTGGTTCAAGCCTTCCCAAAGACCAGGGGTTGGTTCTGTAGCCACAAGACTGTGTTCTTTGTTTGATTTATCCCCTCAACCTTATTCTTGAAATCACATGGAAAGGTGGAGAGCAGCGGGAAGTTGTATGACAAATGAAGCACAGCCATGTAGTTTGTCTTTTGCACAACTCTGCTCATTTTAACATGGAATAGACCAAAAAACAGATGTGAAAGAGGCAGCTGTGTGGAAGAGAAATTGTGAAAAGATTCTATTCCTGAGGCCCTCTGCACGAAGGCTGGTGTGAAGTGGTTCTGAGTCCCATATCTACACCTGTACCAGGCTTTGGTGCTGGCAGAGGTGAGTGCTGGTGAAGCTGGCACTTGGGATCCCAACTTGCCTATCATTTCCTTACAGGAGCATGGAGCCAGACACTTCAGGGACAGAGATGTGGTGTGGCCTTAGCCGTGAGGACCAAAGGGTTTTGTTTTGCTGCCATGGCTGCCCAGGGCTCTGCTCCCAGTGCAGCTGACACAGGTGCTTTTCTTTGTGGTAAGTGAGTGACCCTAACGAGTAGTTAGTCTTTCTCTGTCCATCCTCATGTTAATTTTTAGGAATCATAGACAGATGGTTAAGAGCTTTGAGATGTTTGGGGTGACCTTGGGGAGGCTGTAACTACAATGCAGAATTGCAAATGGTAAATGCAGTAAGCAGATTAAGAGTCTGCCGCTCTGGCAAACCTCAAGACCTGGTCTTATGTTGCTATTTTTCCCCTATGGCAAACTCACAGATTTCAGAATGACTTTGCTGTAGCAGTGACTTGAAAATTATAGTGAGTGAGTGTTCCCTTTTAAATAATGGATTATGAGGCAAAGATTAATTTTTGCTCAATTTTCACACTAATTCAGTGCCTTGCTGCCAGCAGAAGCACAAAGAAGGACATGAATTCACAGTGGCTTTTTTCTCTTTCAAAGTCTTAACATGCTTTTATTGGATGGGACTGTTTGCAATAAAGTCCTGTCATTCACATCTGGTGCCTACTGAACCACAGGACTTTGACATCTTCTGGAACATCCTTTGGTTCATGCCATCAGTGAAGAGTCAAACTTCTTCCCAGCCTGCTTAATGCCTGTCTAAAGGAAACCAGTCCTCTTCTGCCAGGGACAGAAGGTCACATAAAAACAACCCCTATGACAGCCACCACTCTGCAGCTGCCAGGTGCCACTTATTTTTAGGCCAGTTGAAAAAGCAGGAGAAAGGGAGAAAGAAAGAAAAGGAAAGAGAGAAAGACAGCTGAGAAGAGGTGAAACTAGAAATGCTATGTCCCAGAGGCATTTATCAGCCCAAATGAAATGGAAACAGCGAAAGGGAAACACTGCTTTGCTTTTCTCAAAATTGTATTTCCAGTTGAATGAGTCGAAAAGAAAATATCCTTTCCTTTTCCTGTGATTTTGAGAGATCTGTTTGCTAAGTCTGCAGGCTTAGTAGGAGAGACAAGGAGTATTTATTTTCCGTATACATTGGTAATTTATGAGGTTGCTAAAAATGCAGAGTTTATGGAAGAAAAATCAGGCCATGAAATAAAAGGATTTTATTCAAATATCCCAGCTTATTAATTCCTTCTAATTCTTCACAGAGGAGGAATGAGTGAGGATGCACACAAGGTTTATGGAATATTAAGAGGGAAAAGAGCCAGTAAAAGTAGCAAATGCAGGTATAATTTAAAAATAGAAAAAGATGAAAGATAAGTGAATTTTATTAGGGATTGAAATGTAATTGAATTTTCCTTTTCCTCCTTCACCATCAAAGATGGCAGAAAGAAGTTTACTGTTGTGGGGAAGACCTTGCATTACTAACAAACCAGCATAAAGTAGCTTTACTTTTTTGTGCAGTGGGGTGTGACTGGTGGGATGTAAATGCAGCTCTTATCTATGCCACATGAATGGGTGGAGAGGAGATTTAGAGCCTTGAGTAAGAAATAAATTGGCACAATTACTTTTGCTGGGACTTACTGCTCCACCGAGAGCAGAAATTGGGCAAACATGTCCTTATGAGTACCATTAAGTGCCAGTTCCACTGAGAGTCCATTAGTATGTGTGGCTGTTATTGTCCTGCTTTGATCTCCAGAAACCTCCAAGAGAACGAAGGGATGGGTAAAGATCCTGTTACATGATGTGCTGTAAGAAACATAGAGAGAGGTGCTGCTGGGGTGTCACAGAGTCTAAGGTAAGATGCTGTACCTGAGAGCCTCCAAAGCTCCCAGAAATCTCTCCTTTTAAAATGCTTTCTGGAAGAAAAGAGTCAGCATACCATGAATCTTTAGTATCTGCTGGCCGTGTGTCAGCAGGCTCTCTCTGGGCACATCACACTTCCCAGTGGCTGCTTTCCACTGCTGTTTGGACCTGGAAAGGGAGAACACATAAAAGTGAAGGTGTATTGAATGCTAGAGTAATATGTTAGCTGATATTGATCTCACAGAGCAATCGTTTGCAAGCCTTCATGAAATCAAGTCCTTTCTATTAGCTAACATTGGAAAAATGCAAATGTCTCAAGAAATTCCTCCTGTCTTGGCAGACCCAGAGGCCCTGCACTGCCTTCTCTCTTACTTTAATCTCAAGGTTTGTAGTGTACTTGATATTTACCAGCTGTCTTCAGGGTGTCTGTTTGCTTCCCCCCCCATATTGACACTCCATATGTGAGGGACCATTGTTCACATCTTTCATGGACTGTTTTCCTGGCTAAGAGGAGTAGCTGCCAACAGCAGCCACCACCCAGCTCACTGGGCTACATGAAATGGGGAGGAGTAAAGCTGAGATCTGTTTCCCAGAATTAAACTCATTAGAGAGGGCTCTGTAGTTGAGGTAAATGATATAAAATGAGGAAAAAGGTCACCGTGATGGCTCTGAGTGGAGGCATCAGCTTCCTTCCCACCTTGACATCTTCTGACCTTGTGTGTCCATCTGAGCTACTCATCTCTGCAGGGTTTAGCTGTGATCACCAGTGCCCCCACAAGTGCAGCTCTGGCAGAATGTACATTAAAGCTCCACTGTGTGGTAGAGGAGCAGCTCTGCTCCTGGAGTGTCAGTTGGCTGGATGACACGGAGCAGTTCACAAGGCAGGAATAGACTGGAAGTCTGTGATGAAACTGTGGGACAGAAGGGTTTAAAGAAAGACTGGCTCTGGAGTTCCTAGTCCAGTGGTACTCCACAGGGGGCTGTTACTGGGGCTGTGATGGCAAGATGAGATGAGCTGCAGTTCATGTAGAGCAGTAGTGCACTCACAGTATCGCAGTTCGGGATACTTTGGTGTCTTTTTTTGGAATGCTTTTGATAGTAGAGGTGGCATATGACCTTCTGCATTTGAGATCTGATGGCTCAGGAATCCCCAGCTATACTATTGGCCATCAGTCCCTACTCTCGTATACAGAACTGCTGCCAAGCTAAGAAAAGCATTAGAGATAGCTGGTTTTACTAAGAAGCAATTCCCATTGTTGCATTTGCTAAGACTTCTGGACCCCTGAGGTATACAAGGGAGTGTCTGAGTTGTAAGTATCAAAAGAAATTAATTATTCTATATTATAATTAAGTCTTTTTTAATTAGCTGAATAATTAGAATTTTTCTTGCATTACAAGGCAGGTTTTCACATAGCCAGATAATCTGAAACTTTAGAGGGATTTACCTGAGAAAAGAAGTTTCTAGTATCAACAGTTCTCTTTCTGTAATAAAAAGTAGTAAATACCAGTTCTAAGGCAGCTGCAAGAAAGGCAGCTCTCTTTAAAAGAAGTCTGTCAAGCCAAACTTGTCCCTCAAAATGTATGTTTTGTAAAAGCCTTCAGAAAATGTTGGGTCGAACTGTTTTAGTGTTATTGTGAGGAAATCAATATTTCCCTGCAGCCTTTGCAACCCCCAAATTGTAGCATGTTGTTTGTGCAGAAGAAGCTGAAAGTAAAACTGTCTAAAAATGAGAGTGAAGTAAACTGACCTGTTTCTATAATTTACCCTAAAAGTCCCCAAGGTAAACAAAACAACACACTTGAGCAGTCAAAAATGAAATATTCTTCTAATGTAAATAGCTGAAGTGGAGGATGTTGGTGGCTTTTTGGGAGGGGTTTTTGCTTTTCTTTCAGCCTTTGTCCCTCCTCTGTCATCCTGCCCATCTCCTTCAATGCCCTCTTACTCACGTGCTGTGCTAGACATTACCATACAGCAGGTCTTCCTTCAACACCAAAATTAGTGAATTGCCTGTAGTGGCTTCCCCACCATCAGAGAAGAGAAAACCTTTATGTACTGCTCTGAAATGGCAGCATTCAGAGCATCAAACAGGTGGGAGCACTGCCTCCATCAGACATTGTGATGCATTTGGGACCCTTGAGCCCAAATGGATATGGATAGTGCTCCCACATATCCCTGATCCCTGGTATGAACTCTGTCAGATGGCATGGTCATGGGTCAAGGGCTCTGTAGGATTAAGACTTGAATGGGTGATACCAAGAGAAACAGAGTTTATCGTCTTGGATGCTGTGGCTGTAGATGGGTATTTTCAGCTGCTGAAACTGAGTTCACAAAGGAACCACACTGTTTTGGTGAGCATGGCTGAGACTTCTGTCAAGAAAATTAAAAGGGAAAGTCTGAGAGACTCATATCTTGCTCACAGACACACTGGTGTGGATGCAGCAGCTTTACAATGTTGTATGTTCACCTGGCTCAGACAGAAAAAAAAAAAAGGTTAAGCCAGTTTGTGGGAGCAGGAGGACAGAGAGCAAAGGACCAAAGGAAAGCAAATGCTGTGCTGACTGGCAAAGAGACTGCTCTCTTTGTATTCTTTGTGCTTGACTGAAACATCTTCACAGGATTTTTTTCCCCCTAATCTGGAAATAATTCTGATTTATTTTAAGCCTTCTATTAAGACAAGTCACGCAGCACTGCCTGGCTGGCAGCGGGAGGCTGTGTGCGCGTGTGCGTGTGACCGCGCGTGTGTGTTTCCAGGGGTGCTGCTGCCTTCTTTACTTGACACTGCAGTCAATTATTGTGTTTTCAATTATATATAAAAGGCAATGATGGAGCTTTTCAGCTTTTATAGTACCACAAATCACAGAGTCCTTCACTGTACATGCAGCATCACTGCCACAGCGTAGCGTGGGAGATGGCAACTTCCCCATGCAGATTTGCAGAGGAAGCAGTGCCATCAGGTACCCCCAAACTGCAAGAAGACCCCCGTGGCGCAGGCAAACCCTCACAGACAGATGCTTCTCCTCATAGCCCTGCAGCCACCAGACCCTGGCTGACAGACAGGGAAGGGCAAAGTGATCCTTGGGCTATGCCATGGAAGGGTAGGAAGACCTATTTTCCATGTGCTTCACCCATTCAGCAGCACATTTTTGAAGGAGCTGTGCAGCTTGGATAGGCAAGGAAGGGTTAAGGTGAGGACACCATTCTTGAGAAGAGTCATGATACAAAGAGTGACATTGGCTATAGCACAACTTCCGTGAGTTAGTCACACATTGGGTCTCTTGACAGCTCAAAGTAACCTGGTAGATCTGAAGTGAGTAGGCTGAAAAGCTGTTGGAAACTGGGATCTATCTCCCAGAATGATCATTTAGTTGTACATAAATTAGTCTCATACCCACTGCTATATTTACAGTTAACCCTAGAAAAAAGTGGGGGTGAATTGGGAGATCAGGAGTGTTTTCCTTTGAAACTGGGCTATATAAGGATTAAAAAGGAGGCTGTAATAAAGCGTGGACACCACAGTCCTCACCAGTAGGCAGTAGATAGCACATACCATCCAGTAATTTGAACAAGGATTCATCACTGCCAGGCTTGGTCTTCCCTTGGCTCTGGCATTTGAGCATCTTAATGTATGTAAATATGCCCCAAAATTTTCTGGCACAAGGACAGCACTAGCACTTGTCAGCCTCTCCAGTTTTGTTTAGTAAAAGAAGTGTTAGCCAAGCCATCTTTATTCCACTCTGCACTGGTGGGGAAGCGGGTGTCTGAATGCATCACCAGGTTGCATTTTACCAGTGGCAGATTGTTGGTAACCCAGCAGTCAGGTCCATGAGAGTGAGGATGTGAGAGGCTGAGCGGAGCAGGAGCAGAAATCAAATCATTGCCACATAGAGTGAACAAAACCACTTGAATTCTAAGACTCCAGTGAGAAAGCGAGTGAGAAAAACAAACAGAAGTTGTCAGCTAAACTGGTTATATTGACTGTCGTACAAACTGGAGGAGGAATAGTGACCCTGGTGATTGAAATGGAGATATTCAGAATGGTCTCATTTCACTCAGAACTTACCCTGGAAATTTATGCTCCTTTGCATAATGAGCTACAAGCTTATAGGCAAGGAGGATCCCATCATGGTAAAGAGTGCCATTAGTTCAGAGAGATAAGGACCAGTGGGAGAGAGAGACCACTGAAAGACTCAGTTAAATGGAGCTGGCGACCACTGAAGGCTGAGCTTTCACTATGGAATTTGGACTTTAAATAGGAATATTTGTATGGAGAGGATTGTGGCTTTATGCAAACATCCCAGTTAAACCAATTCTGGTAAATCCTGGAGGTAAAGCTGGATGACTCCCCACTAACTGGACTCTGCTTGATGCTGAGCTCAAGAAGTGGTGAGACCTAGGCTATGATGGTTGTGATGTCAATATTCTGAACTAGTTTTGTGCCTGAGCTGGAAAAAAAATCAAGTGAGGGACTGGAGCCATGTATTGCTGGAAAAGAGCTCCTGGGATACCTGCTTCTCCACTGCTGAGGAGACTGAGGTCCTATAGATAATGAGCTGGGATTCAGAATCACTTTGCTGGAGGTTAGGCATGACTGAAGGACACGGGAACATTGCTAACATAAATGAGGGGCAAGGGTGGCAGGATATGTCATGAGGGTTGGAAGGATTCTCTGGAAAGGAAATGAACTAGAAAGAAATCTAGTCACAGCAATTGATACCAGCAATATTCACCTTAATCAGGGTTCCTGAAGGCAAACAAACCCAAAGCTATGGAGGATGAGAGGGACCTTCACAGTCCTGCAGTATGTGGCTCTCTGCCCGCTGGAAGGCAGAGGATATTTTGTCTGGACTGGATAAATCTTGGAAATGGCATTTGAAGTAGATGTGAAATACGGTTTGGAGGGAACTGGAGCCTGGGAGAAGATCTGGCTAGATGGAATATAAAACCCATTATTGTCTTAATGCATAAATTGGCAGAACTCTACAACAGCAATGAAAAACAAGCTACTGGGAGCCTAAACTGTTATTAGATTCTGGTGCCTCAGTGACTATTGAAATTACTATTCTGCAAGAGTGTGGCTGCTCATAAGGTACAACATACAGACATAAGTGCACAGTGGTCTCCTCTGGTGCAGGGAGTGTCAGCTCTGCTCCTACACACTCTCCCAGTGCAAACTGTTTACTGGAGAGTGCTTCAAGTTTTTTGTATTCAGCAGCATGTGCAGGATAAAAAATGGGCTTTTCAGTAGTCTATTCCTTAAACAAAATAGGTTACTTTAGACCTGACTAACTGTGGAAGGATAATACAGAAATAGAAAGACTCATAATTACCTTACCTACAAAATGATGTTCTCCTATAAAGGCTCTTGAAATAGTCAGAACACCTCAGGATGAGGGTCAGTTACCTTTCTGCAAGTATAAGCTTGAGATAAGTTAGAGTATGGAAAGATTAATGCCTTTGCTTTAATAGCAGGGCTTGATCCAAGACTGCAGAAACGATGTAAGTACCCAAGCGAGCCCAGAAAGCCTGGTGGATCAAGGAGTGCCAGTGCAATGACCCAGTGTGTGTAATTCCCCTGTGTGCCTGGTATTAAAGGGAAATAGAAAGATGCATCTGACTGTGGATTTCAGAGCATTAAATGCTGTAACTCTGCAAACATCACCTCTTCTTGTTAAAATGCCAGAAATTATGGCTGCAGTAGTACAAGGAGCTAAGTGGTTTTCAGTCATAGATCTAGCAAATGCATTTTTCTTTAGCTCTTTAAGAGAGAAATGTTGGTAAAAGTTTATTTTTCACAGTTCAGGAGGAAAAAAAAGTTTCTTATGAGTTCCGCAAGTATTTTATAGGTTCCTGTGATCTGCCACAGACATCACCCAAATGTGGGAGAAATTAGCCTGCAGATTCAGGAAGCGTGTGACATCACAAGTGGCTCACACATGAACGGGAGGAATTCTGAAAAACAAGTATGTCAGCAGAGTGGAAGTTTTGGCTGCAATCCAAGAGGAGGGATTGAAAGTCAACAGACAAAAGGTTCAATTAGTGCAACAAGAGGTAAAATATTTAGGAGCAAAACCAGGTATTGAAGGCCAGACTCCTGATAAACAGAGTGTGGAATTAATTCCAAAGCTACCCAGCCCCACTGCTCTCTAGCTAAGAGCACTGTATGGCACATTTAATTGTATGCAGGATTTTATTCTGATGTTCACTGAAGTGAGTCATCCTCTAGCTAAGCTTTTAGAGAAAACCAGGCAGTGGGAGCAGGGTGCAGGAAAGCAGGCAGTTTAGTCAAGCTGAAGCCAGCCCTAGCCCAAACTGCAGTGCTGGGCTATCTGGACCCAGGAAACCTCCTTATGCATAGTTTGCCATTGTCAGGCAGGAAAAAAGTGCCAATTTGGCACAAAAAGAAAGATACTGTGTTACAGGCTATTGTCTGTGCATCTCAAATCTTATTGACACCACAACTCCTTGTCAAAAGGAATGAGTATCTTTAGTCTGGAAATCAGAAAAATTGGATTATCTTGTTGGAGGAAGGCCAATGGCACAACACACCAGTCACGCTCCCTTCAAAAACAGTGTGTTCAATAAAGCACAGGATGGTGTGCATCGAGCTCTGAGTTGGCAAAATGGACCCTGATGTGAATGACTCGGAGAGTTAGAGCTGGAACTGGACACGTGGCACAAGCACCTCTGTACCCTAGTGGTGGAGGTTGCTGAACATGAGTCAGATATTGCAACCTCCTGATGTGCAGTGGCCTGTGCAGGTTTAATTGCCTCTGTCAAAATACATCCACATAAACCAGAAATCTGCTTTCCAGGTGGTTCAGATTCCTGTAGAGTAAGGCTTGCATATGATGTGCTCCAGTTCGTGCACAGAAGAGCAGGAAACAGTGGGGCAGGTCTCACCTCGCTCAGTACAAGTGGCAGAAATCCCATCGGCATTGTCAGATGTGCTTCCCCATGGACTGAGCAAACAAGGATGAAGGATTTCATTTTGCTGAACAAGTTTTTTGCCCATCTAGTTATAAAGCAGAAACTACACAGAGCAGAATGCCCACAAACCTCAGGATACGAAGAATTTATCTTGTAAAGGAAGCTTTATGGAAGTTAGTACAGATGAGTGGCAAAAATTAGGATGTGGTGTTCCTGTCTAAATGACTCCACAAACAACTACAGTCAGCCATGATTCTGTTTCTTTTAAGACCATGACACAAAGTGAGATATGACTCTGACAGAATCAGTGGTTGAAAACTTCCATATCAGATGAATAGCAACTGAAGGGTCTCACAGATTAATGGATAAAAGAATCTAACAAAAAACTGCAGCAGGATAATAAACAAATAGCTGAGCAATTAGGGCAAAATGTTCATAGAATAGATAAAAGGTAGAAAATATTAGATAATCAACATGAAGAATGGCAAGTAAGGGGTCAGGTAGTACATCATGAGCTCCCAGGAAAGAGCACAACATGGGCTGTAAGTGGGATGGATCTGGCACTTGAATCTATAAAGGCATTCCCATTGTTTATTAGTTCAAGTAAGTTCTGAAAATGTGAGGCAGCTTCATCAGTCACAGCCAAAGCTTTGGAAAGGAGAAAAACACTAAGCTATATGAAAAATTGTCTTTATTTTTCAGATGACAGAAAGGAGTGAGTGTTAACCAGTCACCGGACCTGGATCTGCATAGATACATGGATGTCTAAGAATAGCTCTTCCAGCTGTTGTACTGGGCATCAATGTTACTGGAGTTGGGAACATAGTTGAATAGTGTTGGGTTCTTTCTGGTGTGCCTGCTGTGTCAGTGCAAAGTCTTCATGCAGTGTCACGCTGCCTGTGTTTTGCATCAGGGAGACAGAACTGGAATGAACAGAGCTGTCAGGGATGCTCCCTTAGGTAGCTGCATCGGCCTCCTTGCTGGTTTGCACCCTCTCTGTCTGAGCAAAGAACCTTCTGGGAGCAGTGTGGGTAGTCAGTGGGATAAAACCAGTGTGCAGGCCTTGATGCACTTGGCATTGGGGCACAGTATGGGCTGGCAATGGAGTTCTCTGACCTATATCTGTACAGTGCCCAAGTTTCTTGGTCATCCACAACTGGATGCATGCAGGGATGGCTTAAAGTTCCATTAGCCTCCTTTTCCCAGAGCTAGTCATGCTTTGCTGTGACTGTAAGAAAAATACCAACCTGCTCAACAGTTTGGAAGTCCTTATGTTTTGTTTCCTTTGCTCTTCCCTCCATTCTGCAGTCCCATCCACTTTCATTTGAAAGTACTGCTTTTAACAGGAGACATCCCTCTTTCCTGAGAGGCCACTGTGCTGCTAACAAGTAGTGTAGACACAGCCATGCACTATTGTTCCTGTCACCTCTAATCACACAGCGATCACCATCATGCTAAATCCCTTCCTCCCATCTGCATTCCTCTGGGTTACACAACATTCTCCCTCACTTCTCAGTACAGCCTGGGCTTCTCCTTTTCTCTCTATCTTTGGCCCTCCCCAGCCTTTGCAAGCAACCCAGTGGCTCCAAAAGGGAAAAATGCCTTGTTATGGTGGAGTGTCTTTTTCGTGTTAGAGGGACTTGTTTCTTCTGCCATGAACTAGAATCTCTTGAGAGAAAGCAAGCTAAAAGTGTCTTTGAGCAGCCTTTTCTGTTCTGCCCTCCTGGTGCACATTGAAAATGAGAAGAAAAGTGAGGGAAGATTAAAAAAGTAAAGAAAAGAAAAAGATCTTCAAGAAGGAAGACTTTTCCAGGGCCCAAACAATCAATCGGACAATAGGAGATAATGATTCCATCTCTGCAGTCTCCTCCCACTGGACAGGAATTGTGAACCTCACTTCTGCCAGAGGTGGTGAAAGACCTCAGTGATCCGCTTTGGCTCTGAATGTGGCGCCTGAGTGTTGAGCTGAAAAGCTCTTTGCTCATGCTGCAAACAAAGACTTGGCAGAGGGCAGAGGTAAAACCACCTGGGACCTGGCCTTCTAATCAGGGCCATGCTGTGAGCTCATAGTATTAATCCGAAAGCCAGTGACATCAAGGCAGGAGGCCTGCGTGACCCCAAGCCCATCCAACAGTGGCTTACACTACCCACTACTGCATGTTCCATTTAATAAACTCCATTGATATATTTAATAAAGATACCTCACACTTCCACAGTTTCATGTGTGACCTCTCTGTGGCTGCTACCAAAAACACAAAGTAAGAGTCAAGGATCATTAGCTGATGAGGCAAAAATGCCCCTTTCCTTGCTCTTCTATTTTTCTTGTGAATATCAACTGCTTGAGAGCCAGTGGTTGCTTGTAATCCTTCCTGTCTCTATTACAGAAAGGTGAGAGCCTGGGAAAAAATTACAACATAATTGCCTGCAGTTTGGGCAGCTCACAGTCCCACTTGCTGCCTTCAGACTCCTCATGCCAGCACTCATCTTCTGCCCAGAGTATGTGTTGATGGGCTCCTGAGAGCCTGTAGGGTTCGGGTAATGCTGTCACCCTACCTCCCCCAATTTTGTGGTGAGAAAGGAGGACTTGCAAACACCAGGGCCAGAAGAAATCCATTAGCACCCCCCAGTGAACCTCCTGAGGGTCCCTGGCTATTCTGCACAAGCCAGGGAACTCTGGCTTCTGGAAAAGGTCATCTGTCTCAGCAGGGGAGGAAAAAGATGGATCTGTACCTCTGTAATTTTTTCTAGGCAGGCTAATGAAAACTGTAGAAAAAATATGTGGTTTAAAACCTAAAGAGATGAGGGTTGGCTTGGTAGATTTTGTTTTAAGTTTTGAGCTTTCTGGGGGTTTTTTATTATTATTATTTTATTTAGTGTTGGGGGTTTTTTGCCTTAGAAATAGTGTCAGTTGTCAGACAAAACTCCTGATTAATTTGGTTTTTTATGTTTTGCTTTCAACATCCTCAAAGGCATCTAATTGTTCAGGACATACTGAGTATCTGCACTTACAGAAATCAAGCCTCGAGTGGAACTCCCCTGAAAGCCAAGCACTGGGAAGCCAAGATTAGTTTTCAGAAAGTAAGTGGTTTTCATTTTTCGGTTTCTCAAGGACTCTTTCAAGGGCCAAGCAGATGGATGGGAGATCCACAGAATAAAAACCTGCGGTTCTAATGGGGACAGAAAAGTATGAGTGGAGGGGATTGTTTGTTTGGTGTTTATTTTAGCTAAGTCGTCTTTTTGTTTGACAGCAATTTATGCTGTTTATGCAGCTGGAATACCAGTGCATTTTTTGTGTGGACTTTTTGACAAAGGACTGAGAAAATGCCACACTAATTCTCAGAGCTTCCTAGCAGCTTTGGGGCATAACCCAAGGAGCAATTTCCAACTTAAAAGTACAAAGCCAAACAACCAAATAAAAGCAGAAAACCTCTTAGGCAGCTATGGCTCCATTCTCGTGGAATTTTGAGTGGACACTTGGGTATGTGCTGAAGACCAAACTGGCCTTAGCTGCCTCAAGATTTTTTAGGAGCACTTAAGGCTGTGTTAGCCTTCTAGGCAGCCCACAGTGGCCAGCAGCCTGCTGAGCAGCAGCCCTGGCAGCAGTGACCTGTCTCAGAGAGGCTCAGCCCTTGCCCCTGCGAGGTGTGAGGGCTGTGGCAGCAGAATGGTGGGACTGGCAACACATGCTGCAGGTAACCCCATGTCCCCCAGCCCTGAGCCTGGATGGTCCCAATGTCCTGGCAAATCCCAGCCTTTATATCCTGGTAAATGGAAACAAAATTCAAAGCTGGCATATTAACTCTTATCTAGAGCTCACCATCTGGATCGACCAAAATGACTTGTTGTGTTAGAAAAATAATGCTCATCTTACATCTGCAACAAGGGAAACTGAGTTACAGGATAGGAGTGGTTCCTTTCCTTCGGGAGCACCATGTATTCCTGGGGATCCTGCACCTATTGAGGATGAGTTTCACTGGAAAAGTGCACAGACACCCCCTCATGTTTGCATGTATTTGCTATATAGCTGTCCCACACATTTTCCCTGCTAGCCTGTCATAGCCGTTACTAAAATATGCTTATCTCATATATGCAAATAGCAGGATATTTATAAGATTCTTTGAAATTTCCATAATTGTGCTGTAAAAAAAATCTCTTTGCTTATCTCACAAAGTGTTGTAACCACAGTGTTACTTTTATTGAAATCCAAAAATCACTCAGCAAAATAAGAATAGTTAGAAAACTGTCAGTTTTTTATATTTTTGAAATAGAAGGGAAAGAAAGCGAGCAAACCAGGCTTTATTATTTTAAATTAGAAAGTTTAATGCTCACCAAAAAGGATATAAACTGTAAATGTATTTTAGCAGTTCCTAGAGAAAAAGAGAGAGGTTTTAATAATAACACTGTGTGCTCCTATATCATTTTCATTAGAAAAATCTCAGAGCACTTTCAGCTTATTAAAGAATGGAATGCCTTGGAAGGCTCTTGGGACGTACTATAGAAAAGTAAAGTAACAAATATAAATCCACATTATGCTCCATACTATGATTACCTGGAACTTCCAAGCCACCTTGGGGATGTACAGCTCTCTGTTATGGCTCAGGATTGCCAGGCTGTCCTCCCTGGCACAGCCTCACTTGGCTGGGACAAGAGGTGGCTGTGTCCATGCAGTGCCTCCACTGCATCAATCTGCTCATTTTGTGGGTGAGTGAACCAACACTTAGAAGGTGTTTCCCAAATCCTGCGTCCTGGCCTGTGGGGACACGTGAGGAGCTCTGCAAGGGTTCCTCTGTCTCCTTCAGTGAATCCTGGATGCTCTCTGGCTTCACGTGAGTAGATTCCTCACCAGGTTCCTCACACAGGAACATACCCAGGCAGGCTCCAACCAATCATCTTGGGAATGATCAAGACAGGGACAGAAAAATAAGATATTAGCCTAAATTTAGCAAGAGTCATAAAATGTTCACTGGAACAACAAAAGGAGGAAGAGAGTCTGTAAAAGTAGAGGATATTCCCTGGGATGATGAAGAAAATAATATTAAAAACTCCCTGGTGTTTAATTTCAGAAAATACAATAGACTGAGCAAGTGCCCAGAAGAGGAACAGCATGTTAACATATCTTAGATAAACAGGAGCCAAGTTGTTAGCCTGACAGAAAACCGAGAGAGCCCATCAATGCAATGGGGGAAAATAATAAATTAAAAACCAGATGGTTCAAAGATGTGATTGCATCTTCAGCTTCAGCAAGAGGAAAGAAGGGAAATACATATGTATTGCAGGCAGACCAGGAACACAAAAGCTGGAAAAACATACACAAACAGGAGAAACAGGCTCATCATAATGAAATTAATTAAAAGAGCAGGACCTCAAGTTATTTTAGGTCCCAGTGGTAGAAACAGCAGAATTCCAAGCTTCATTCTTCATTTATACAAAAAGTTTCCTATTTCATCCATGCTCAGAAAAGGACCTCTTCTTTTCCTCACTAGATAGTGAGTCAAGGCAGATGGGAATTATTCTGAGATTGGAGAAAACAAAGCAGCACAAATTAATGACTTACTGGCAGAAAGGCAGTTTAAAGCACTTTGCCAAAGCACATTTTATTCCTACAGTTATCCTACATATATATTTTTTTCTTTAATTCTGTTCAGATCAGAAGTGCATGACTAAGCAGAGATACATATCTGTGTTGTGTATAGGCTGGAGGGGGCATTAAAACAAACAAACAAAAAGCAGACAAAAGAAAAAGGGAAAAAATCTATAATGGCTGGTGCAATGACTTAAGGACTTGCTTCATGTCACTCAGCACACAGAAAATAGAACAATCCCATTTGGCCAGCTTGAACTCATCCCATAATTTCTGTGGGTTTATATGCATCTGCCTGCATTCTGTCACACATATATACACATATGTATGTGCACACCCACATCTTACTCTTTCCCATGAAGAAGCACTGATTGGGAGGGCAGGGGAGGGTGTTTCCTCATGGCCATAGGGACCTTGGCCAGGATCCCCGTTCTGCCATAGTGGAAAGTTTTTCCTTTATCTTTAAAAGCAGTAGAGTTTCACTCCAGGTCCCTTTGCAATAGTAAAGCTTTAAATCTGCAGCAAGACTTTCTCTATGCAGGATTATACTTCAGCCATTTCTGTGAGAAATCTGGAAATGGTTTAACTGTGAAAATTAATCACGCATAAACAATTTAAGTTATGATACTGATATTATTTCAATCATAATTTGGCAAGATAATGGAGGCAGAAACTCATACTGTACTTGTGTTTGAATAGTGTTGATTATTTCATAACTATTAACTCTCAAGACCTCACTTCTATATCCCTTGGGAACAGATTCCCTGTGTGCTTAGGGCATTAGAGATGGAAGATCAGGAGGTGTAGGTTCAGTTTTTGTTATGAGACTTTCAGGTGCTCTCTTAACTTTCTGTCACCCTTTTTTCCCTTGTGTAAAATTAGGATAATGACATTTCTTCATGTGACAGCAGTTTGATGCATTGATGCTCAGGTGGAAGGTGTTACACATTTCAGATAGTATTGTTTATTAATATGATTGCTATTACTGATATTTCTGAGAATTTCACTCATATATGTAATAAGGGCATAATATTATGAACATTTTGCTTGAGTTTGAACTTAAAACCAATTTTGTTCTGATTTAATTCCTTCGAATAGAATTATTTCTGAACTACATCAACTGGGGAGCAGCTGCTGACCCCAAGTGTTTAAGAACTACAGATAATCATGGATGAAAAGAGACAAAAATACATTTTATCTAAGAAGTATCTATTGTTGTGATAGAGGCTGAAATTAAAGTATAATCCAGAGAGAGAGAGGGAGAGAGAGTATTCTTTAATTAAAATCAGCTACCTCAAAAGATGGATTTTCTCAGGAGTGAAATTTGCACTGTGCTGAAGGCTTTCCACTTAAATCCTTGATGATGCAAGGAAAAAGAACTCTCAAGGAGTAATAATGGCATTAGCAGATAGCCACGTGCCACTGCACAATAAAGAAAAATTTGTAGAGAAAAAAATATGTGGACAATAGAATGGAAAGGTAGACAAAACAGGAAGCTCCCTGAAACATAGACCCATGATTAGTCAGCAGCAAATGAATAGTTTGGCAAAGAAAGGGACCCAAGATAGAGACTTGAAGATAGAGGAAGAAAAATTGAACCAGAAACAGCAGAGATCAATGAAAACAATCAGCACTTTCTGCCAGGAGATATGTTAAAAAGACTGAAAACAACGCTTTAGGTAACGTGTTCAAAATGATCCATCGTCCCAGCCACCATCTCCATAGCAATTCATGGTCCCAGCCAAGGACACGTTATGGTTCAAGGCATGGGGATTGTATGGACACCCCATCAAAGCAGCAGGTGAGAGGTACAACATCCATTTGGGGTGGTTCTGGGGTGTGCACAGATAGTGCCTTGCTCACCTTCAGAGAGATGCTGCTGCTGGCAGCATGTGCTGGAGGGGAGCTCTTCTGTCGGGTGCTTCACAGTGAATCCTGTTCCGTTCCCATTTTAGCTACCATCACAGATGGCTTCCTGCAATACAAAGAAGGCTCCTGGCAAGGCAGTGTGCTGGATAACGTTAGAATTGGATGTGATGGAAGTATTACCTCACAGAAACACCCATTCACCAGCATTCATTTCATTGTGTGCAGCACAGTAGATACGAGCAGCTACTTCATACTGGCTCTCTCACACATGCAAATCTCTCTCGCATGAATCTTGTCTAACAACCAGGTGGACTCTGTGAGAATTTTCCTCAGTGCTGCACCAAGAAAAAATTCCCTCTTCTTTTTTCTCCTTCCTCTTTCAAAAAATATTTAAGGCTAAAGTGGAGGAGCTACTGCAAATCAGAGACTCTCTGGCCACATCTGGAGATGTGGGCAGTGGTGTGGACAGCAGCACAGACCCTCCCTGTGCTCGGGGCAACTTATTGCTAGAGAGAATGCACATAGCTTCAGTGCCTATAAATATCTTGTAGCTTTGGTCTGTGTGATGCAAATGTTTTTGTAGAAAGAGCCTGAAACCAAATTGTTAGTCTAATATTGGCCATGATATTGCAGCCAGGCAGGACGGGATATGTAGCAGGGGACTTTTTAGTGCTTCAGATTAAAAAAAAACTGTGCAAATCTTGGCTGAGTCCAGGTTCCCAAAGAGCTGCTGTGGATTCAGGACAAATTTCAGTTCAAGCAGAAGGGTTGGCTAATCATTAAAATGCATCATACAGGTAATCTGGCTCATAGTCCCAGACCTTTAAAGGTATTTTAATACCCATAGTACTCCAAGTGCTAAAACAGCTTGAACAAATTTGGCATTAGCTACCAGCATCTCTTGAAAGGAAAATAGAATTCATGGCAGCAAAAGAGCGAGACCTTCTTGGTGATGTGACTTACATTGGAAATGAGCGGATCATACTGAGCTGGGTTAGTTACACCTTCTCAAAGTTACAGTTTCTCATAGCAGCTCTCATCACTCCTTGTTTGCACAGCTCTGCCAGTCTTGCTCACACAGATGCCGTGGTCCCATAGAGTCCCTCTGAGCACACAGAGCTGGATGTTTCGTGGCAGAAGAGAAGTACTGAGAGTCCAGCTATGCTGGTACATGCTGGCGAGCAGTATTCACATATTAACAGATTTCCACTCAAACTGGCAAATAAGAATGTCTATGTTAGAAATGCTGTGTGAAAGCCAAGGCAACAAAAGTCAAAATGTGCATATGAGAATATGTGGTACACACAGTATATGTCACAATGTTTACCATCACTTCAAAACATGCACCCGCCCACAGTTCTTCACTAGCAGCATCCTGGAACTTCTCCAATTGGAATTTGCTATATGAAGCAAAAGTCAATTAAAATCAGCCATTATTGTACAGATCATGAGATCCATAGTACAAGATCCCATACTCATCCCAGATGCTCATTAATAGCAGTGTGTTGTAAACAAGTCCAGGACAATTGCTTGGGGTTTGTATACTTTTCTGATTTCTGTGTTTGCTCAGTTAACATATAACATTTTCAAATGGGTTGGATTAAAAATTTTAGCAAATTCCCCAGGAACACAGTTCTGTTGCATTCTGGAACTATTGAAAATGTAGGTCAGAGTCAGTAAGTAGGTTTTTAGCTAATGAAAACAGAGTAAGCCAGGGAGAAAAATTTAGGGAAAAGGAAATTATGTCTACCCAGCTTGCTAGAGGAAAACCTATGAGCACCAGCTCACCAACCTTCTTTCACCAAAGAGCCTGCTGCTGTATGAGGTGTGGTGACTCATCTCTGCATCACACAAATCCTACATTTTTAGCTTGAAAAGTCATCACCTGCTAAAGGCATAGTGTACTTGGTTGGCTTCCCTCAGTGTCTTGAGGAGCTCTTCCATGTAGATAAGAAAACAAAATTTTCTACAGAGGTAAACTATGCAGTTTCATGTTCAGAAGCTCACACCATTGTAAAAGTGCAAAAGCCCAGTTCCTGCCACACTTTTTTTGTGAAGAAACATTTACTGGCCTGATTCAGAGAAACCCACGCAAGAATGGCCTTGAGCTGAGACCATTCTGCTGGGTGGGTGGAGGCTTCTAGTTCTTTGACCAGAACCAAGCACTAATATCCTTTTCTCAGGTCCCAGGTAAGGCCTACCCAGAATTACAGGTGAACCTGACCCTTCACTCCTGCTCAGAAGCAAAACATTATCAAGTTTTTTTAATTGAATAGAACATTAACTTGATACGAAACAAACATCTTTGTTTTGGAAAAAATTCCCTCACCCCTACACACACATGCAAATGCAAACACTCATTTTTAGGGGCTGATTTATAAGCAAAAAAATCTCTAATAGCACAATTTTATTTGTAATTGGGAGGGATAAATTCTTTGCTTTAGTGCCAATATCAGTAGCAATGGAAGTGCACTTGTTCTTTTGTTTTTAATTCTTTCACTACCTCTTCCCATTTAGTTTCAAGGTAAGATCGGTATCTGGAAACATGATGTAATTTATGCTGTTATCATTTCAAGAACTTCAGCAAATCTACTCCTGATAATGCATTATAACTATATTGGTGATCAGAACTGGGTCTGAGAGTGTAGGAAGTCTGGCGTCAACTGCCACTGTCTGTCTGACCAGATCAGAAAATGAAAACAACAGTTACTGACATTTATTGTCAGAGGAGCTTCAATTCAGATTTGCAGACAGATATGGACTTCAAAAATTAAATGGCTATTCATTTCATATGTATACCTAATTTCTGTGGATTTTGAGACTGGCATCCTAATCTCTGTCATGCTTGTTCCCATATGCTGCTTCCAACAGTTCCCCTTTAAGAGAACTTCCCTACCCTAAAGCCAAATGTAATGCTCCCTGCTGTGATGGATTCCTTCTTTTTCCTTCCTAATTGGAGCCATTTCATCAGATCGAATTTTGACAAAGATAGTAATTGTCATCCAATTTTAAGGCAATGACAAGATCAATATAAATTCTCAAATGACAAGTATTATTACTGGGTGAGCACAAAGAAACAAAGAAAATGAAAAATCCATGTTCTAGGGATCAAAACAGTTAGAGGCACATGCTTGCCTTGATCCACGTGTATGTGAATCCTGTTGACAACAATAGACACTGTGCATGTGGATGGATGGGGTAGAACAGATGGCCTTCACCAGTCAAATAGTGCAGGAAAACGAGCACCCAGTGCTTTAGTACATTGCAGTTTCAATAATGTGGGAGTCAATTACCTTGCTACCAAACAGGCTTACAGGGAATATTACCCAGAGCCCCATCTCAAAGGATTCTGGTCCTCCTTAACATTTTGTGCTCCTTCTGTTTCCCAAATGTCAGGAGAAAACACCCAAGAAATCCTGGTTCTTTAAGGTAAATACATTCAAAATATATTTATGTAGGCAGAACTACTTGATTATTTTTATAACATTGTTTAAATGAAATTATCTGATTAGTTAATGGCCAAAAGAGTTCAGGCAGAGTTCAAATAAGGATCTGAAATGTGTTGCAGCATCTTTAGACATTTTCCACACCATAGTAGTTTTGGGAGAGATTCTGCCATGTATGCACAACTTGCCAGATACTGTCATTTTATTTTAGTAGGTTCACCCTGCAACAAGACATTTCTTCAAGGCATTTGACCCTCAGAGTTCAGTTCTTGTTCCATATTTGCTACTCAATGTGCATTCAAGTTACCACTGCAGTGCTGCTATGCACACACTTATCTTGTTATTAAACCAGACCTCCTGCTTTCCCACCCCCAAAGTGTTAAATCCAAGGAAATAGAACCAGTTTGTTTGGTTTTTTTTCTTTTATGGTATTTATGTTCAAAATACAGTTTAACTGAGGAAAGGCAAAATAATACATGGTTATCCTACTAATTGGCAGCTGCAGTGGTAACAACCATGACAAGTTTTAGCTCTGTCCACTTCAGCCCAGTCCAGTCATTAAAGGTTTTGAAGCAGAGAATTGGGTTATGAAATCCAATATACACTGGTAGCTATGCTGGTATCCCTGGATTGCTAAACATATTCTTAACCATCCAAATGCAGGTTCAGTAGGATTATGATCCGTGGAGGAAGGTCTCAGCCAAGCACTGAAAAGATGTTTGTTAGCCTCCAAAATATAAATAAAATATTTACAAAGAGAATAATTGACTTTTGATGTTTACTTCAGGCTATGGTTAAGCAGGCAGTGTCTGTACTAAGCAATGCAGTGACCACCTGCCACAAATGCTGTGATATTTGACAGATCCCTTTCTGCCAAGAACTATAATTCCTATTTAAATCTAAATAGAGGATCCATGAATGCAGATTTCTCATCACAAAGACGCTGATGTTAATCCCCAGTACAGAAAAATAAGAAAAGCCAGAACGTTTTATTGGATTTTATATGGAAGATAATTAAACAGTATTTCTTCTTTACTTGGTATACAGCATCCCATCAACATTCCTGCTGAAATTTGTTTATAAAGAAAGCCAGAAAGTTTTATTACATTTTTATGTAAAAGAAAATTAGCATTTTGTATATTTGAACTCACATTAGAATAACAAAAAGCGGGTAAACAAAAAATGACCAAAGAAGGATGAAAACAAACAGAAAAAAATGTAAGGAAAGCATAACACTTTTCTTATACACACGGTTTCATATTCTAAGCATGCAAATCAAATAAATGTTTATGTGTATATGTATTGTATATATTCATGTGCCAAGCAGTTCTGAAAACCTAAGCTCCCAAAAGTTAGGAAATGCTAGAATTAGATGTGCTTGCACACCCCTAATTTGGCCTTTTTAATTGTGTACACACGAACGTATGCTATTTTTTTTCACACACACGCCCCATAGAAAATGGTGCAGTGTAGGCAGAAAATTGGCTGTGAGAATGATGTAATCTCCGAGAGAGCTGCTTTGCAGGAGTCTGTTTCTTTTCTGCCCACAACCCAGTTTGGTATTTTGGATGTACCCAAGGAAGTTATCTTAGCATGTTTCCCAGCAGGTGGGTGCTGCCAATCTGAGGCTGTAAGAGAATGTGTCTGAGGGTGCATTTAAAGTGTGCTTATTAATAGAGGGGAGGCGGGGGGTGGGGGGAGCTGTATCCAAGGTTGCATCCTCGGCATTTAAAAATGTTTCACTTCAGCCTGTGCTGCCATTTACTGCATTATGTGATGCATGTGGATTTTCCAAACAAAGGATGTTTATGAGAAGAGTATATTTTAAGATCCTTTTCATGACTGCACAGACCCCTCTCCAAGCAGATGGCCTGACAGTTGCAAGAAAACTATTCATAAGCCAGAAGTAGCATTTAAAATTCTTTTAAAAAGACAGTTTGTTCTCCATATACATTTTAAGCAGGTACTAATTCTGCTCACAGCAGCACCTTCCCTGCTTCCCAGAGCATTCCCGATCTGACAGCACCGACTGCAGCCGCGCGGGATGCGGGAGCGCAGCCGCCAGCAGCGCAGCACTGGGCTGCCATGTCACATCAGCGCCCAGATCCGCTCCCTCCCAGGCTACTCTCAGCACTGGCTGATGCAGAGAGGGCCATTAAAATTCAGACTCCACTCATTGCTAACTTGGAGTAATACTGGAGGTACAGCAGTTTCCCTTTTATACCCAAAGTAGGTTGTATCCACAGCGAAAATGTTTACTTGGCATGTACAAGTGTGTAGAAGCAAGTGGGATTAGCAAAGAACTTTCCAAGGACACGAATACATTTAATTCCATTTTCATTCACAGCCTTGACTGTAACCTAGCTGAAGTTGAAGTTCTTTGGGGAAAATAACCAGGTGAGAACAAAGTAACTAAACCCAAGCCACTTCACCATTACTAACTTTTGTATTCAGAGAAAAATCTGTTGACAATGACTTCATACAGCTGCATTTGCTGACCCTTTTAATTGCCTTCTACAGAACCTCCTGCTTGAAGGAAACGAGCACTCCCATATCATGCACTTGATAAATAAATAATGCCATCTCTCTGGAGACAGAAATTCCATCTCTAACCAATCTAAACACAAGGACAGGGACTAACCATCCTTCCAGTCTGGGGAGATGGTTTGTTTTTGCTTTTCCTTCACCTCAGGAACTGAAGCTTATTATTCGTAGCATCAAACACATTTAGAAATATTTCTGAAAAATTTGCCTAATATCCTGCAGCAATGAGTTGCAGGGTTGATTATACACTGCAAAAATGTTTTCAGCATTTTTCCTTCACCTTTCCATGCATATTTGTGCTTCAGAGAAAACAGAATAAATAGCCCCTTCTCCCTGCTTCTGTTATATCATCTTTTACTCTTGTGTTTTGTAAACTAAACAATGCTAGTCTTTTTAATCACTTTTCAGATGGAAGACTCTTTCCTCATGTGTTTAATCATTTTTGCTGCACTTTTTTTACTGCAGAGGTACATACATGTGAGCATATACACCCTGGAGCAATCAAAAATTCTACTAAGAACAGGTTTTAAGGCTTAGCAGAGGTTTGCTCTTTGCTCCCAAAACAATCCCTGTTCATCTCATTCTAAATTCACTTTTAGAAACAAGGTCCCCTGGTGCAGGTGCTGAGATATGTGTGCAGATATGCAAGTTTAAAAGTGATGAACAGGACAGAGAGGGCAGGAAGATTTCATCTTGCATTCAGCAGAGTGGTCACCAGGCCAGCCCTGACTTGATGCAGAAATGAAGCCGTAGACTGGACTGGGGTAAGAATTTGTTTCTGCTGTAAGAGCATGAGCCTTTCTAAGCCCACACCTTTCAGACAGATAATTTGTAGATGATGCTATTTCATCTTCCTGGGGCTCACCTCCACTCCAGGCTGCCCTTGTCCTTTACTCACACTGCACAGCACTGCAGCCACTTTTTGAACAGTGAGTGATAACAAGAGTAGATCTGGTGCTACAGCTCTACTCAGCCCAAAAGGGAATACAAGGAGAAATGAGAAGCTGGAGAAAAGTCTCAAGGAGAAACGTGCTCTCCAGGTGAGACCAGTGTCCTCATGGAGACTCAAGGCAATTGGCACTTCTCTTTTGGCAGCTTTTTGTTCTTTGTCCCACAGAAGGTTTTTGCTCATTGCTTTCTGGATCCAGAACCTGTGTGTACTGTAAAGGCCAAAACTTGTATATTTGTGATGCTAAATAAACTTTACAACATTCAAATCAATGTTTGGGGAAGAAGAGAAGAGGGTTGCTTTTTTTTCCCTCATCTAGTTATAGCATCTCTCTCTAAATCTCTTTTTAAAAAAAAAACAAAAACCAAAAAAACCACCACCGCAACAACAAAACAACAACAACAATAATGTAAAACAACTTTCCTTTCACTCTTAAAATCAAATTGAATATATCTTGTCCTTGGAAAGTTCTTTGTTAATCCTGTTTGTGTTTTTTAAATGCTATGCAAACATTTTTATTGTGGATTAATGTGCTGCTTCCAAGTAGTTGAGATTTTAAGATTGCCATTAATTCAAAGAAAGACACTTCTGTTACTATTCCAGTTCTTTTGGAAATTAATTTCATTCAATGCCCTTTTGGAGGCTTTGCACTAGAGCGCTAAACGAATGCTATCAAAGGCCATATTAAAGAGGATTGTATATAGTTGACCAGGGTTCATACCAGGGACTAGTTTTAGATAGTGTCTTACATTGAAAATATGATTCTTCAATTATACCTCCTATTGCAGGAATGAAATTACCTTGAATGCTTGGTCTAGTAAGCTTATTTCTTAGAATACAATAGTAAATGGTCAAATTCTTCCTCACAGTAAAACACATCTGATTAAAAAATGAATGAGAGAGAGAGAGATATGAAAAGAAAAGTCATTCATAAGAGCCCTGGGATCAGTGAAAGGACAGCTTAGACAAAGAATCTCCATTTGAGAAGTCCCAATCATTTCAGGATTGTCTGAATGCTTCAAATAGAAGTGTCTATAGTGCCTAATGTTATGCCAGCTGATTCAGGATGCTGCAAGGAGGGATCAGTGGGCCAAAGTGAGTATGCAGAAGCTTTTAAACACATTCACACTATTCACAGATAGTAATCATAGTGATTTGCAAATACATCTTCTTAGCAAAACTTAACATCTTTGAGATCACAATCATAAAAAATAATTGATACAATTAGGGGAATGAAGCTATGTTTGGTGTGACTGCAGCAATTCACATTTATCACATTTCTAAGTGTCTTCTTGTCTGCTTTCCCAACTCATAATGTACATCTGGTTTATTTGGAGAATAATAATGGCTGCAGCCCTTCCTTAGTTTTTTTTCCCATCTCATGATCTGCACTGATGTTCTGGGTGTGACTTCGCTGTGCAGAGGGTCCAGCCCTGTGAGGACACACCAAGCCTTGGCCAGCCCACTCTGGCAGGCAATGCTGGCAAATTGGTCTTGATGTTGATTGAATTGAGTGCCTACTGCTACTGAATATTCACACAACCTACTGCGGTGTTTCTAAACAGTCTGCTTTTCTAATTCCAGGATTACAGTGCTTAAAGACAGGTAAGGATGATGAACAAGTAGAAAGGATCTTATGTCCTTACATCCACGGGGAGTTTTGTGCCTCTGTCCTGCTGGCATTAGTCATGTAAGCCTCTCATTCATCCACCTTGGGAAGACTGATTTGCTCAGCCTTTGGTGTTTTCATCGGGTTTTGATGTGCTAGCTGAGCGAACTCAGTGATTGCTTATGTGTATGGGAATTAATTATGAATTTGGACTATATAAAGCAGTCTTGTGGACTCATGCTTCATTAGTAATCTGATCCGTTAGCCACTGCAATGCTGACTGACTTAATTTGCACTACAGACACCACAGCTAGAAGGCAGCAGACATTTGTGGGAATTTCACCAACTCTTTGCATTAAATTCTTAGCATCCACCTCTTACTGGGATAGCATGTGATGAAAGGCCAGAGTACAAAACTAAGCATTGTGCTCCCTGCTAAAAACTTGTCTTAGGAGAAAGATTCTGTTGATTTTCTTTCCTGGAGAAAGCAAGTTAGTCAGGCTGCAGTGGTCCATTGTGCTGGGCATGGACATATACCTTGAGACTCTCTTTCATGCTTTCACTTTCTTCAGAGCCAGAGTAAAATGTTCCAAGAGCTACAGTTGAAAAGCATAATACAAGAGTGAAGCAGTTATTTTCTTCTTTTAATCACTCTCTTCCTTTTCTTATTTATAAAGTATTTAAAATTATTCTTGGAAATACATAAAGCAATTTGAGATCCTGAGCCACCACCTGCAGGAATCTTACTGTTTGCTAGAAAGGAATCACTTTTGTTTTCCAAAAAAGACCTGGAAAGGGCAAAGAAACATTTCTATATTGTATGCATTAGCAAGAAAGATTAGACAGGCTATAATCTTGGTCAGTCTGACTTCTACAATCACAGAAAATTGTGAAGATTGATGTTAGTTGCAATTTATCTTGTTGCACAAACTGGTACAGGATGAATCTTCTCTCTTGAAATACATATTTCACTAAAACTAGACTACGTGTGAAGTGGTTTCTTTTTCTTTGTTCTTCCTATCAGATTGATAATAGACTGTGTAGGAAAGTGCTGAAAAACACAAAAAGAAAAAGTTGGAGCGATTCAAATTGTCATGGCAATATCCTAGATTTTTGAAGAAGTTTGGTTCTGTTTAGCTAGTCACTTTAATTTTCCTTCACTAACTTGTCTCCATTCTCTGCCACAATGATAATTCTTTATATGACTGTCAACCCTTTGCATTGTGACAGCTTAAATTAATGTTTTGATATTTCTCTCTTTGTAAGAATACAACAAAGAAGACAACTGCCAAGGATAGGACAGAAACTGTATGAATGTAAAACAGACATTGCACACCAATAAAGCCAGAAGGAATCATTTTCATTTTATTGCCTTGTTAATAAGCTTTTGCAACAACTAATCTTGAAGAATTTGGGTTCTATGGGCTAGTGTGGCCCTTGTGCTTCATCTGGATTGTGGTAAACTTCTTACAGGGGTGCTTCTGGAAATACTTCAGCCCATTTAGGTTGGTGAGGTTTAATACTTCAGGCAGGCTAATTCATTCTCTAGTACTAACCATAGATGTAAGCTTTGGTGGATTAGCTTGTTTTACAGTCATAATCATAATAGCACTTGTTCACAGCAGAAATTCTTTTGCAAAGTAATGTATGTTCATCTCATTTTTACATACCACCTCTCCAAGTGTTAAGAGGATCAATAATAAGAATTCCAAAAGGAAGATGCAGGAGGAGTTGGAAGGATTTGATTTGGCACGTACAGAAGAAATGATGAAAAGGAATTGTCTTAAGATTTTCTAGAGGTTTACACCAATCCTTATCTAAGGTTCAAGGCCTTTAGCAGCATTGTTCCTGTTCTTAATGTATGCTTCAAAAATCCCAACCCATCTGGCATTGCTGTAAATGAAGCTTGACTTCAATGAGGATGGTGTTTTTCAATGTTCTTTAAAAAATCCTTTTAAAAAGATCTGAGATATTCAGATGCAGTTTAATGTTTCAGTATAGCTGAGGATTTCATTATTACCTTCTCTCATTTTTATCCTTTTCCGTCTGTTTTTCCTCTCACACATTCCTTCAGGACCTGGCCTCACCTGAGAGATGAGGAATTTAAATGAAAATAGAACAAAAAAAATCAATTAATCCATTCTTTGTGGCAGAAGCCACCAGATGATGCTGTTACTCTTATAGCTTCTTAGCATGTGAGCAAGATTTCAGTTTTTGAAGGAATGTTGCATTATTATTAGCTTAGTTTTACAGTAATCCTCTGAGAGAAGCTACCAGCAGAGTGTGTTTTCTGCTTTATTCTCTACAGGATGCAGTTCTTGGGACAAATTACTTTCCTTGGAGTTAAATTTCAGTGCTGTGCTGCAAAGTAGTGTGCTCTGGAGGTAGTAGGAACTTCTGTGATGACTGTAGATACCACTGTCACAGGGTAAAAATTATAGTAATAGTAAAAAAAAAAGGTATAAAGAAAAGAGGTTTCACTTAAGAGAAAGTCCACATTACTTTCTGATTCATCAACAGGTCAGTATCAAACCCCCAAATTCTGTCACTATAGAGAAAGGAAGGATAGGTGTCACAGATGGAAGACACTGAAGAAGTAAAGGACACTCTCAACTCTGTGGATGTGCTGGGCCATATAAAAAGCCACAAGGAGAGCCCTGTTTGGATCTCAGACCATCCTTTGACCTATACCTGTCCCTCTTTAACAGAGTTCTGGTCCCAGAGAGCTTCAAAGAATAGATCAAAAGAGACATACTATTTATCTCAATGGACCACAAGTGCTGAAAGCTAGGAATGAAAAATTTAACATCAGATTTGTCAAATATTTCACTGCTGATGGGATCATTTTAGCAGAAATGACCAATGGCAGTGCTTATCCATCAAATTGAAGGTTTAATATAAAAAATAAATAACATGGGAGATAGGGCTTCTAGTGCATGATTCATTTATGCATTTTAATTAAAACTCTTGATTGTTTAAATGCAAATGAAGCAAACTCAAGAAATGCCAGTACGTTGCATCAGCATGCTTTAAAATCACAACAGCAACAGAGGCTGGGTTCAGTCAGGTGTAATGATGAGAGTGAATCATACGAGAAAATTTTACTGTCTCTGCAGAAGGTGTAGCCACTGGCTGCTCCTTACTCTGCTTCTACCAGCAGAAACAACCCCCACAGCAGTCATCTGAAAAACATGAGAGCTCACGCCTCAGCCAAGCTGTTACTGGACAGTGATCTCAAACTAGAAAGTTGTACTGAAGGGCACATGTCAGCTTTCAAAGGTTGCCAGATCTGAACAGGGCAATACTGAACTAGTTTAGAGAATGACCTCCATACCCGAGATTATCTTTGCCTTGGGATTTCTAAGCTTGACTGCTATTTAATGTAAAATAAGTCCCGTTTACTTTTATAGATCTTACAAGAAAGAATAAGCAAGCCCATTACAGAGCTAATGCATCCAGGCTTTACTAAGCCAATTAAGCAATTGAAACAAGGTCACAGCTGAGATGGACTAAACAAATCAGTGAGATTGAATAGACAAAATTAATATACTGGGAAATTAAATCAAAATTATAAAGTTGTTTTGTTGGTCATGGGCTGGGGATATTTACACAGAAGCTGTTTTCTTTGCAGTCTGAAGGATGTTTTTGGTCCATCAGGTGCAAGGTTTGCACTGGTTCTTTCCAAGAGAGACCCTCTAAAAGAAAGGGTACTCCTGACCAGTTCCACTTAACGAGGAGGTACAGCCACCTCAGTGCTGTCAGCAGCTCTGCTTCATTATTTTCTTCTTTAAGTCTCCCTGTTGTAACAAGTTATTAGCTTGCTGTTCTGATTTTCCCTTTCTAACACATAAAATCTTTCCATAGAAGTGACACAGATGACAGCCAAATCAAGCAGTAACAGCTTTAGGGAAAAATAATAAATCCAGAAGAATCTTCCTAATTATATGCAAGATTTACAGAGTTTTGTGTTTACTTTTAGGGACCTGTATGTAGTGCTGTTTCTCCATTATAGAGTGCAAATATGCAAGTGTGTCTTTGAGATAAGGCAGTATCGTACTGGTATAATGAAAAGGAAATGAAAAGAAAGAGTTCAAAATGCTTTATATTTTAGGATCTTCACTTGTGGTGTTGACAGCAACTGCAAAAAAGATTCAGGCTGAAGACAACTTACAATTCATGTTGAACATCTCAGTGGCATTAGCACAGTCAGTAACAAGCCTTTTACCTCTTTTCCCATGGATTGTACAGTCACAAGAGGAAAAAGCTTTATGTCCAGAAGCTGTTCTGGGGACAAATGTGTTTCTGTCCATCAAGATCCTCACTCCTTTCAGACTCCTGCTCACAGTGATTAGGACCAGACCTTGTAATGGAGGATGTTGCCTATGGAAGTCATGTGGACACCAGGATGAGTGTTCAGTGTCATGCAACACCTTCTAATTTAATTGCAGGCTGCTTGACAAAAACAAAGGAGATATGGAGGGCAGGCCATGAAAACTTATGTTTGCTTATTTGCTTAATGAAAAATATTGAGTAGATAGTACAGTAAAATACATCAAAAATAATTCCTTGAGAGTTCTATCATGGCAGTTGTCTTCTCACCCTACCTTGGGCAATTATTCCAGCTAAATTCCTATCCTGCCCCAAAGAAAAACACTTTTTTTTTTCATCAAGCAAAGTTTTGCCCATAATTAGAGGTTTTCTAAGTTTGATTCAAACTGATTGCAAGGAAACTTTGTTCTAAAGGGGCAGATTTTCCTTTGAACATAAGCTGGAATACCCTGAGTCCAGGGAACTGGGCTAAAAGGTCTGGTCTGCCTTTCAACCTTGGGCTGGAGCGGAGTCCTGGATGGGAGCACATGGAGCATTCCCTCCCCCAGCATGATGAGATTAACCCCTTGCTGGGTCTCACCATCAGTCTTATCCAGAACAGCCACGTCAGGTGCCATCCCTGTCCATGGCCGGGGATTGGAACCAGACAATCTTTAAGGTCCCTTCCAATCCAAACCATTCTATGATCTAAGAACTGGTTTTTTTGAGGGAGATGGGAGAGGGAGAAAAAAGCAGCTTTCTCACTGTTTGGCTTGAACATCCCCATGAACATGTAAAGCCCAAAGCCTGGTTGCTGCCCGTCTGTGTCACGGCTCAGCCCAGAACATGCCAAAGGCTGCTGAGGTTACTTGTGTGAGCAACTCTTACCCAGCATGAGGGGAGGGCTGCAGTGCCAGGCTGCCTGTTTGGGCAAAACCCAACAACACCGCTGAATTAAAGACATAAGTGAGGTTTTGGCAAAATTGCGACACAGCTGCCCAAGGTCATCTCCAGTGAAAGTAGCTGAGGAGGTTTACACAGAAGATGTTAATTGGATTTTCGTTTTCTCTTTAGAAAGGTTTAGAGCTATCGGATCTCACCCCACTACAAGCTGCATGAATATGTCCAATGATATTGTGAGCTGATTATTGTTCATTCTTAACGGCTTTCCATCTCTGTAACAACGGTATTAGCATTAATATTGTGCCCAGGGCTCTGAATATGGATACTAATGGAACTCAATCAGCTCTTAAAGAACAAAGGATCTCTTTTACATGGCACCCTGTGACTGTCAGAGGATTGGATTAGCAACTTGTCAATCCTCCAGTTTTTGATGCACTCTTGAATGCTTATTTAGTACGTGGAATTATATTATCTGAAACATTAATACAAAATATTAAGTGAAAGCTATGTGCTATTCCCTCCTGACCTGATTATTCTAGATTATTTAACTAAGTAGCCAGCATACCCCCTAATTTAAGTGCTGAATTTCTACCACACAAAAATGTTATCTTTTCTCATAAAAGAAGCCCACGAAAGAGCAAGCTCAATTGCCAATTATGCTTCCTCCATGAAATCTCTTCTATCCCCTTCAGGATAGGTTTGGGTAAAAATATAATTGCAGTGGATAAGGAAGCTTAAGAAAAGATGTAAATGAAAAAATGTTATGTGTTGGCATCTGATTGATCCATTTGAAAGGAAGAGAAGGAGAATTTGATGAGATGGTAAGGAGCTCATAGCTTGTTTCGAAGGAACCCGGCATTTTTAACCTGTACAGGGTGCTGAGCTATAATTAAGAACGGCAAGTCAGTGAAAAATCTATTTAAACTCCTGACAGCTTCTCTGCATTAGCATTTTTGACATCTACATTCACTCTGGCAAATCACTAATGTGATTTTTTTTAAATTATATTTTTATTAGCTTTCTGCATATAATAACAAAGTAAAAATGATGTTACAGCCTGGACAGGTCTTTAACTCAAAGCTCAGCACTTAAAATGTGCCTAATTAGCTGCCTGATTATTGTTTTATTCTGAAAAAAGTTTTGTAAATGTGTTTTAATCTATAAAGATTCTTTAAAGTGAAAGCAAATGTTTGATTCTGTTAGTTGGTGAAAACCATAGCAAATCCTGAATTACAAAGCACTGTGATTGACTAAGTCAAGATACTCATCTCTGGCTTTTGTTTTGATTGTTGTTGTTGCTGTTGTTATTATCCCTGTTGTTATTATCCCTGAAATGATTGAATAACAAACCAAATATTTGGGTGAACTTTGAATTATGTAGGTCTTTCCCATTAACAATTATTCTGCAGGGGAAAACATGGTTCAAGCCTGGTAACTTAGGTATAAGTATATTTTCAAACATACCAACAATCTCCCTCAAAGTGTGAAGAACTTGTGATAACATTTAAGTCAGATGCATTGTGCATGTGTTGGTTTTAATTTGATAGCAAAGAAATACCATCATTAATTAGAATGCTTTCAGATTAGTGTTTGTCTTGCATAATTCAACATTTGCCAAAGTTCAGAAAAGATATGCACTAAATAGAAATTATTACTTTGATAATGCTGCTACATTTCCTCTCCTTATTTTAATATGGCTTTTTAATTTGGATAATGAGTATATATCACTAATCATTTTGAAAGCCTATTACCAACACCAACCAATTCTTCAACTTGAGTTAACAATTTACTTTATTATAAAAATTGCAACTGGACACAGCTGTGCAGGACTGAAGAAAATAAAAAAAAAAATTTAAAAAAGCCTCCTTAGCAGATAAACTATCTTCCTATGTGCATAAAATTCCCCTTCTTCTGTCAGGACTTGTTTTCCCACTGCTGGAACTCCATTGGTAGCCATTAAGCTCCGACTCAAGACACATTCTTCTGCAGGGCATTTGGAAATTAAATGCTCAAGGAATTAGAAGACGACGGTCTTCTCCCATACTTAATTTTCCCATGTATTATTAGTAGCTGCCTCTGCACTGCTAATGCCCTTCTCCCACTGTGTAGGCATGAGCTGGCAAGGTCATTTATTTTTTAACGTGTTTACTGGAAAAATGCGGTTGCATCTGAATTATTGTTTTGGGAAAAATAAAAATCTTTGGATGAGTCATAAGTGAAGAAAAAAAGGTCATTTGTGAAGATTTCAATAAGGCAAGAAATTGATAAAGAATATGGAAATGCATTCCAATTAGAATGAAAAGTTTGAAGACTGCACCCTGTAGTGAAATTAGTGTCTGCAGCAGACAATGCTCCTCATTAACAAATAGGGACCTCAGTTTTATTACACTTAAACCAGGATTCTTCACTGTGTCCTGCCACTTAAAACATGCATCAGTGACCACAACACACACACCCGTGGTTATTCTTAACCCTCTGTATTCATGAACAGACAGAAATTCTGAAAGAAGCCCCAGTAGAATGAGGGATGCTAAAGAGATGAAGTGTATTATGCTAAAATTGAATCTTCCTTTGAATGGTGAAAGAATAATAAGGATCCTGCCTACTGAATCATGCTAAACTGCAGCATTTATTTATTTTTAGTACTGTTTTATCTGGTGACAATGCAGCCATTATAGCCTTTTGTTGTTAAGGTGTGTGTATATTTCTATTTGAAAACCTTAGGGTAAGAAAGGCATGAGCAGTAAAGCTTTTAAAATCAACCCCATCCAAACAATCCCAATTCTACTTCCCCCAAATTCTGGCATTTTGTCATTACTGTGGGTCATTCTATGGGAAGGAGTAGAAGCAAAAAAAGAAATTAGCAAATACTCAGGGAAATTTAAATTAGAAGCCTTGTCTTTAATGAGATCTTGCTTTGACATTAATCCCCGTCTGCAGCTGAGGTATTGTTTGCTTTTGCAGGAGTCACGGCCCCATTCTTCCCCTCAGCTTCTGCACCCCGTCATCCTTTTCCATCATGCCCAAATCCTGACGATGCTCAGCAAGGGCAACACCATGGCCCTGGAAACAGAGGACCGCTCACAGAAAATGCCAACAGCCCAGGTGAGCGTGAAACTAAATACAGACCAAACCCAATGTGTTCCAAGTCAATGAAATGCCTTTTCAGATTCCCCAATGGAATATTCTACCAAAAATCAGCTATTTGCACACAGGGAGTTTTAACAGATTTCCATTTTCTGATGAAAACAAATTTCCCTGAAATATGGTGAGTGGCGTTTTATTGCTGCCTGGAGCCCACATGCTTAGAAAGCAGAAGCTGCATCTCCAGCAGCTGAACCAGCCCCATCTGTTCCAGTGGCTGCCCGTGCCCTCACCTCATCTACCCCTCCCTGCACTGCTGCCAGCCTTGCCAGCACTGGGGCTGGATGGCCATCTGTGCCAGCCCCACTGTGCCAGGAGCAAGGAGCTGCTCTGCCAGGTACCTCACCTGAGCTTTCCTCAGCAGCTCCTCGTGCTGCTTCAGCCTTCAGCAGCAGAGTGGGTACCCAGGTCAATTCCTTAGAGAGACCCCAGAGCCCCTCTCAGTACTTCAAGGGGCTACAGGGCAGCTGGAGATGGACTTTTTACAAGGACCAAGAGTGACAGGACAAGGAGGAGTGACCCACTGCGGGGGGTCATACAAGGAGTGACCCTCTTTAAACTGAGAGATTTAGATTGAATATTAGGCAGAAATCTTCCCTGTGAGGGTTGTGAGGCCCTGGCACAGATTGCCCAGAGAAGCTGTGGTTGCCCCATTCCTGGAAGTTTTCAAGGCCAGGTTGGACGAAGCGTTGATCAACCTGGTCTAGTGGAAGGTGTCCCTGCCCATGGAAGGGGGGTTGGAACTAGATTAACTTTAAGGTCCCTTCCAATCCAAACCATTCTAGATTTCTTTGATTCAGCAGGGCTCTGGTGCTGGCAGGAGGATGATTTCCCCAAAGCACCAGTGTCTCAGCACACCTGCAGCTTACAGTGAGCACAACATGCCTCTAACAGAGATAAAACCTGACTAACATTGCAAGAGAAGGCTACTTTTATTTACTTCTTTAGTCTTGTGAAAGAAAAGGGGGGTGAGGGTGTACATAAAGGTAATCAACACCTCCAAGCTGTGGCAGGGTTTGAAGTGATTCTGCTGTTTATGTTTTCCTTTGGCTACAAGTAATTCTATGTCTCTAAATAGCCAGCAGCACCTTCATTCAGATAGGACTGAATCCCAGTGCAGAGCTGAAGCCACGGGCAGGAGGATGACAAAGAGAAGGCACACTGGGTACAAGGCAGGCATCCGTCTTAAATTCGCTTGACTCGTCTGCTGTTTTATGGGCCTTGTTCTCCTCACTCGCACACTTGTATTCCACTGGTGTCAGTACAGCAACTTCAGTGAAGTCCTCCTGTGTAAGAGCACTTCAGACCCTCCAGACACAGAACAGCGAGGCTTTTCATGCCATGGTAGAGCCTGACTTCACACACACCCCCTTACACCTCCCCGGCCTCACAGCTCTCAGGTTTAATCTCCATTCTCCAACGTTCTTCCTGTGCAGCTCTGTTAAACCATTTCAGTAAATGTATTTTAAAAAGACTTATTTTTGTTACCTGCTTTGTCAAAGGAGCTGCAGGAGCTCACCTAGCTGAAGAGGTCCTTTGGGATCTCTGCTACCACAGAAGCAGCATGGGTTGGCAGAGACAAGGCTGGGCAGGGGTTGGGGGTGTGCCTGCACAGTGGGGATGGAGCTGGGCTGGGGATGCTGCAGAGCTGCAGCTAATTACAGTCAAAAATCATAACTTTAGACAACTCTAATGTTTGCAGCTGGAAAGACTTAAAAGCTATTTGCCTCTAATCTCCCTCTGACAATCAATGAATTGAACAGTAAATGTTATTAGACTAATTTACTGTTCATCAAGAGTAAGAAATGAATAGAATAATTTACTATTCATACATCCAACTGTGTGACATGTGTACAGATCAGTTTGAAAGAAAAAGCAACAGTAAGGTTCCAGTTCTCCTCCCATACCTTTTTTTATTCCGGTTTATCTCTATTCTCATCCCTAAAGATGGTCTGGCTTTGCCCCAGTGCAGAATGACCCCATCTGTTTGGGTACACATCTGCTTTGGTATGTAGAGCAATTTGCTACTTACTTAACAATCTCAGTGTTTTCACTGAGGGATGCAGCCAAAAATTGCATGACTGTAAGAGAAACCCCTGCTAATTTATACTATCCTCTGTGAGAGCCATTTATCTCCAGTTTTTAGGTTTCTCCCATGAGGATGCTACACTTGTGCTGCATCTTGAACACCTCATCTTTCTGCTGTGGCTACCACAGTTATCTGGGAGTTTGGAGCATGCAAGGAATAAATTGGATTAATTACCCTTTCTATGCCAAAACTGGGATAGAAATGCTGGAAAAAGACACATTTCTTAAGGAACCTGGCAATATTCATGTGTAGAAAAAAGACAACTCAACAGGCCTACAGCCCCTCCAGCCAAATAGTCTCTGAATATTCTAAATATGAAAGACAAAATATGAGAACATACCAATCAGTTTCTACAGATCTACTCATACTACAGATCTGAACACAAGGAAACTACATTGAAAAGCATGATCTAAAATGACTGGAACTGATGTTCTTGATGGGATTGATGTTACCTCCTGGCGTGGATGCCCTTCTAACTCTCAGTGATTGTTTCTGGGTTCAAAACTCTGGGCTTCCTGGTGATGATAAGAACAACCCTGGTGACCTCACCATGACTCAGCATATGACTGATACCCTCCTTATTGATTCTCCTCAGATAAATTCACATTTTCTGCAAGTTGCACCAAAGAGAAGTTTTTTAGTTCAGAGGAAATAACTGGTAAGTGCACACAGACAACTTCTCACTTCAGCTGTATAGTTTTTCCAGCACCTCAAGAGATCCCACAGTTCTTGTTTTGATAAACAAAATGCTACCTACCATCTGCCATCTCCCATTGCCTCTGTCTGGAAGTGGGGGTTGGAGAATTCTTCCAAGTGGAAGAGTCTCAGCTGTCTCTGCACTTCAACACTACCCTTCTGTGTAATTTTAAAGGTTTGTCCACAAGCTCTGAAGTGCTGGTGTTGAAAAGAAAACCTGACAAAACCAAAGATTCAACTTTGAAGGTTTAGGATTACTTTTGCTTTTAAAACTACTTATAAAATCAACAACAAAGCAGAAAGTACAGTTTTACTTTTTTTTTCCTGTTCCTGAGCATACTTTTTCCCAGGACATGACAGTTGGGCTCATTTTTGTCCTCCTCACACACTAGGACCAGTAAGAGATATCTCACCAGCCAAATGCCACTTCAAGTCTCCCAAGAAACTCCTTCCTCAGAATGTCTCCTTTCATGCATATGGAGTGTAAGAAGAGCTCAGCAAGGTTCCCTCCCAAGGTGTCATCCATGATGACACTGATGAGCCCCATGGCCAGTGATGCTCCAGTGGAATTTTCCCTTTACTGTGGCAAGCAAAAGGGATTCAATACTTCCCCTGGAACGTGCCACAGAGATTTCAGGCCATCTGTGGCCATATGTCTTGCAGGACTATCCGCCCTGCTGACCTCCATGTAGATGAGTTGGAGACTGTGAGCCAGGTGAGATAATTTATGGAGCAGTTTTGGCAGGTGGTACCACAGTCGTTAGGGAAGGGCCATTACTGTTACAGCACTAGCACGAAGCTGTGCCAAAGGCTGGCTGTGCTCATGTAAATAGTTCATGGAGAAACACAGGGATTATTATTAGCTTGTGCTGGATGTGGGGAAGACACCTGAGAGAAGATGCTCCTGCCAGTGTGGGAGCACAGTCCTTGCCAGCAGAGACACAGGGGCTGTGCACAGATCCTGCCCTGGAAGGCAGAAATGTTGGGCTGTGCAGGGCAGAGCTGATGGCTGGCTGAGCTGCAGCCAGCTCTGATGTCTGTGCTAGGCAATGTTTAAAAAATAGTATCAACACATCAAATGATCTGTCATGTAACTTTTCCATGTCAAGGAAAATAGCCCAAGGCTCTTCTTCCCACATTTGCCTCTACAACAGCCAGACAACCTGGCCTCTAAATTTATTCTGGTCTTTAATCAGGCAAAATCCCTGTGATGTCTGAGGTTGGGCTTCACAGTTTTGGAAAGAGATTATACGGTTTACAAGAAGGAAGGTCTTTGCCCACTGTTCTTAGAGTCTGTGGTCACCACAAGAGTCACGCACATTGAGCACAGCCTGCTGGAAAAGTGATGTTCCCATTTGCCCCAGTTCTATCTGTGCAATAAACACCCAGCGTGGCTTCGGAGTCATTTCTCATGCTATGTTTCCTTCTGTATACACAAAAGCAGATGCTCTCCAGCACCCAGATGACTTTGAGTGCTGCTTTCATCCTGTGCTAATTTCTCCGTATTATTTTTTCCATGCTCCTTGTGTTGTGGTTTACCTTTCCCCACAACGATGTTGAACCAAGATTAAAGCTGGCCCTACACAGCCCAAGAACAGTGAGACTGCACAGGATATAAGATCACTACTACTCTTGATTTTTTGTCCCCCCAGTTTAGGGCACAAATACAATTTCAAGTGGCCAGAGTGAGATTTCCCCTTCATGCACTCATCATGCTTCCCTTTCCACTTCAAGTAGCTATTTCACAGGTTTCTTTATACTCAGGGTGAGATGCCAGTTTTGCCTTTTAGAAAGAAACAGTGACCTAAACATGTATTCAGCTGACACAGACTCTGGTCAATGACAGCTCCAGGTGGAGCAGGACCATCATGGTGCCTGTAAAGTCTCCATTTCAGGTTCTGAGGACTCCAAGTAATTCAGAACTCTAAAATGAACACACTTTGCAGCAGAGAAAGGACATAAAATTAGATATGAGCTGCAGTTTAAAAGTAAACAAAGCCTAAGCAGCCTTTTTGGCCAACATGCAATTTTTCTGGCAGGCAATATGGTTTTGTTGCATATATAGTAAACCTCAGTAATCAGTATTACTTTGAGCTACCACAACCCCCTCTCTCCCGTGGTGCAACCCTGGTTGCTCTCACTGATGTGTGCTATTTCTGAACTAAAGCATAAGGTTTATCATCCCTGCTGTTCTACCCTGCAAGCAGGAGTTAAAAAAAGGTCGACTACTGTGTTCAGGCAGCATCAAATTACTGTAAAACAAGTGAGAAACTGCAGCGATATATGGGGAATCTCATCATCTTCAGTTCTCTTTCAGATTTTTGTTATAAATCGGTCGCAAGCTGTTGCATTGTTAACAGAAACATGAGCCATCAACTGGCACATCCCTTCCAAATTAGTAAACAGTATGGATTTGCAAATGAAAGCGTTTTGTACCTGGACATGCCGTGGCACTCCTGGCATGCTTTGTCTGAGCTATCTAATGAACAGCTTACTGTTATAAACCAGCTTCCAGGCTGAGTTTGGCTTTGTTTGATAAAAATGATGATAGAAGATGTGCACAGCTACTTGGAGGACGTGTCACACACAGCTCTGGGCTCGGCATTTGAGAGGAACTGAGCACTTCATCACTGTTTTCAGTCTCCCAGAACCAAGTGGGAGTTACTCAAAACCCGACCACCCTAAAACCAGCCTGCATGTGCTGCTGGTCAGCACTGCCTTCATCTGCACTGGCCAAGAGCTCAGGCAGCACGAGGCCAGTCTTTTCCCTGCCAGACAGGACACAGGACATTATCTTTCCAAGATGAAAACAAGCCACTCGATAGATCTGCATCTGCAGACCACAACGCACCTTTCATTCATCTGTCAAAATGCGTGCACCTGAAAGCTTCTGCATCCACAGATACAGTGCTCAGCATCACACCTGTAACTAACTCTGCAGCTATCTCACTTGGGGTCTGGGCTGTTTTTAATTACTTCTGAAATTTAGGTGGGGCTGATGGCAGGAGATGCAGCCCACAGGCTCTATCTCCTCATTGAAGATGCGAAAGATAATGGGGAGCAGGCATCCTAAAGCTAAGGTGATGTGAAAGGCACAATGTGGCAAGTAAGTCGAGGAAGGAGTAAATTAAAGAGTAGAAGCATGGGCTTGTAAGAGCAGGTGAGCTGAGGAAACTAAGTCATGGCTAAATGCATTCCTGTTAACCTGTACCTTCTCAGACCAGCTGATTACCTGTACAGTCCCACACTGATGTCTGAGGTGCCATGAGTTGCTGTAAGTCCAAGAATGTCATGACGTCTGGTAATCCCACAGGTCCTGTCAGTTGTGATCCATGGAAATCACAGTGTCACCTGCTCCTGGGCTGATGGCCTTGCCATGGGCTCAGCCCATCCAGAATCAGCAGGCTTCACCTGGCAAGGCCCAGTGGCAAAAGCTGCAAAAGCTGTTACAATACGGAGAAAGAAGATAATTTCTTACCAATTATTTGTCAAACAACATGCAATTAAATACCACAGAACTGTTTGTGATGCATCTTTGGGTCTTGAGGCCTTTTTTTTTTGTGACATGCTCCTACAGCACTTCAAGATTACTGCACACTGCAGAGCAGCAGAGGAACACAGCAATAATTGAACAATTAACAAGTGATGTCATAAAACAATGTACTTAAATAAAATGCATAATTAAAATAAGTGAACCAAAAACATAAAAGATGTAACAACATGCACACACAAATGGTCACAATAAGTCTCATGTAGGAACTGAAATATGTAATTTAAAGGGAAAAAGATAGCACCACAGTGGTTAAATAAAACTGTGGCATAAACTAGCAAACATTTCTGTGATTTGCCAAAAAAATATAATAATGTTGCAAAAGAATTATTCTCTCAAGTTAACAAGTTTGGACCATAAAACAGTCCTTTGGTGGCTCCCTGTGTCATTACTAGCTACCAAGGCACTGCACTGATGGGCTCAGTGGGATCGCTGGATTCAGCGATAGATCAGTAAGCAGGAAAACAGAGTTCCCACCAGATTTCCTGCTTGGAGAGTTGTTAGGATCTGTGCTAGTTCTTTAAAGAGCAGAACTGTGTACAGTACTGCACTCAAAAAGACCCCGTTAGGAATATAATCTTCTGCTACAAATGAGATGTTTGGGGGAAAAAACCAAAGGAAAGCCAAAAGGAAAAAAACAAACCAACAAATGCAAACAAACCAACAAGCCTGCTTGACTGAAGTTCATTGTAAAAATGCAATTTTTGAGAAGTTGTGCATGCTGCCTGTATCTCTGATCTTGGGAAGGCCAGGGAGGGGATCACCCTTGGCCACCATCTCCTCCTCCAGGCCAGGCTCCAGGCTGCTCCTGCTGGATTCCTCCCAGCTGGCTGTCACTTCCGTGGGATACCCAGCATAGAGATGGAGGTGCCAGGAGGTGCCCACACCTGCAGTCATGTTCATTCACAGCATGTAAAGTCCTTTACTCCAGTTTCTCTGCTTTCTTTCAGCACATTTATTTTTTTTAAACTCAAGACACTAGAAAAGATTTTAAAGCATGAGGCAGACGTGCTTTCCAAGAATAATTGCTCTTTGGCTGATGCACAGGAGCTCTGCTCATGCATTTCTGGGAGATGCCTGCAGACTGCTAACTGCTCTGGAAGCCTTTCAGCCTTTGCTGCCTGCAAATGGCATTATTATTCACTAATAGCCTTGGCTCACCATGTTGTCTTTTGGTTAGTTAGCAGCTATTCTGCAAGTCAGAGACAGGGAAAGAGAAACATATGTCTAAGCAGTGGCCAATTTCTGACCTGTAAAAAAAAAAAATCCTGAAGGGTTTTCTCAGAGCAATTCCCATCATTAGTTGGGGAGTGATTAGGGGGGAACCCGTCAGCACTGGGAGGGAGTGTCCATCCCACCTCCCACGAAACAGCTGCTGTTTCTCAGGCAGGTTTCTGGAGAGGAGGATGCAGAGGGTGCTCATGCTGTCCCACTAACTCTAAGACAGCTGCTGCCACAGGGTAATGGAGAAGGAGGTGCAAGGATTTCATGGAGGTAGAAAGAGAGAAAACTTGATGTGGTAGCTGACCCTGAATGTCTATGGTGCAGCATTTTCAGATCTAAATGGCTTTTCAACACATATAAATGACAAATATTCATATACCTTATTAAAAAAACAAGGGTATTTAATGATAAAATCCTTCCTGTTTTGTTTTTTACCTTGAGGTTAGGGACTGGGTTTGTTTCACTTTTTTCTCTAAGGTTACTTCCTCACCTGCTCATTTCTTTTGGGATATTGTAGGATTCTGTTATTTACTGCTCAAGCAATCCCAAGAACTGCTCTACTGACATTTCACGGTATTTAGTATTGACCAAACGCTACATGATAAATCTTTATAATACTCCAGAGAGACCATCAGGGGAGCAGTTACAAATGTATACATTGCAGTGCGTTGTGTTCTGGGTTAAATGAAATATAAAATCACATTGCTAGCCTGGGTACTAATGTCTCTATCAGTATTCCATCACACTCCAGCTGCAGGTATGGTGGTTGCCATTAAGACATCAACACTTGTCGGTCACTTGTGGCAGATGGTAACTGATGGATCACTCTTTCCCTCAGCACGTGGGGATGGGAATCACGGTAACATCTCCCCCCCATCAAACCTCAAACCTCGTGGAGAGTGACGAGCACCTTGACAGGCATATGGACAGACAGAGTGGCACAGAGAGTGCCACAGAGCTGTTCAGCATGGTCACCTACTGCCCTCTTACATGCTAAGCTTTCTGCTCCAGGAGCAGGGCGTTTTCAAGCTCTCAGAAAGTTCTGGATTAGTTTTAAGTTTTGCTTAATTTATAGCCAAGTTGATTTCACCATCATTAGCTTTTGTACGTTCAAACACGGTTTAATTTTCTTTGGAAGATGCAGACGTGTGTACAGCTAGATAATGCCCTGTTTATTTTACTGACTAATTCATCACTTAAAGTGCAGGACTATAGGTTGAGAGACCAAGACTTATGCACAGTCCCATACCCCTAAATCAGGCCAATAAAAGTTAAATTCACACTGTTTGCAAGCACTTTATGCAGATGGAAAATGTCACCTTGTCTGAAATACTTTATGGTGTGATGCTGAAGCAAAAAGAAATCCCACAGTGAGAGATTAAAAAGCTTCACTAATGCTTAGCTGGGAGGCACACGGCTCTGCGCTGCCTCCTCCCTGTGTGATGGGGAGGCTTTCCTGGGGAGCAGCGTCTGGCTGGTGCTCTGACTGAGTACAGAGCAGCTCCATGAGCTCCAGTGTCCCAACAGCCTCCTGGGAATCAACCCAGCCTGGAACAGTGAGGTGGCCACAGGGGACATGGTCAACCCCACCAATGAGGAGATTGTTGAGCAAAGCTGCCAGGGCTGTTCCTTTAGCTCAGGCTCTTGTCTCACATTGTGGCTTTAGTTGTGGGACAAGGGTTTGGAAAACTATCTGAAGTGGTTATGCCATGAATATTTTTACCACTTATCAAGGGTCTTCAAGCCACCTCTGTGCTGTCTCCTGCTAGCCAAGACAGAGCCAGGACAGTGTTACAACCATGGTAGGAAGAAGCACATGCTAACTTGGTCAACAGCCCATTGCAGCATCAACACAGCCACAGCTGTAGCCCACGCAGTCAGGCTGTCCAGTGGGTACCCCAGCTCAAGAGAAGCCCTGTTGTGACTCCAGCTCCACAGGATCCAGGAATCTAAAGAACCCTGTTCCCTGCTGCCCTGCACCAAGCAAGTATGACATCACTGGAAAAGAGCATTCCTGGACCTGTGAGCTGTGTAGAGTCACGCTTGCTGAAGCAAAACCAACAGTCTCGAAAGCCCAGTTCCCAAGAAGAAGAGACATAAATCGTGGGTGGAGCTGTTGCCTCGCCATCCGCCTGAATTCCCCAATTTTGTTGGAGATGCCAAAGCAAGATCAAGAGTTATTCCCACTTCAAACTTCCCAAAGCTTCTCTGAAACCCCTCGTCCCACTCCCTGCCAAAAGGCGGGGGGATCTTCTGGCTCTCTGTGCTCCGCCGGCACGATTGACTGTAGGCAGAGCTTTAAATGCTCTGAAAGTACTTTTACAGTGGGGAAGTAGAGACTCTGCAAACAGCTAATGGGTGTATTTCAATTCCCTATTAATTGCATATTTATTACTCGGCTGCTGCAAGGAAACGTCATGTTACGTTGATTAAAGCTTTGCAAGCTGTACAGTAAATATTTTAAACAAAAAAGGTTTTGATCTCTGTTGCTGTTGGGAAGGGTGGGGGGAAGCTGCCATTAGAGCTGCTATAATTAGCAAACTCCATTGCAGACAGTATTTCCCACAGGCTCTGCAACATGCTTCGTGTGAGTCTGCATGTATTTAGAATATTATTTTATGTATACGTTATCTATAAATTATATATATTTTTATATATATCTTGTATGTAAGGAATAAAGGAAGAAAGTAGAAAGCCTATGCTGCTATCTCACATCTTGCAGACGGGAAAGATAGAAGACTTAAAAGGTGGAAAAGAGAAGGGGATTTTGGTGCACCGACTGAAGTTTGGGGGGTTAGGTGACCCACCTGCTAGTCCTGGCTGCCCAGATAACGTGTCTCATTATTTACGTCCTTGCCTGTACATTCTTCTGTTACAAGTCTCTGCCAAGTCTCTGCACATATGCTTTCAGTCTCCTTCACTTGCTGTTTTCAGGACTGGTCCGTATGTGCCGGAATATTTTGCTGGCGAAGATTTAGGCATCATCACCCAGACATGGGCCAGAGATGACCAGCCACAGCCATACCAAGCTTTGTCTCCTGACCATCTGTATAATGTCATCAACATATCCCAACAGCAGAGAAAAAAACAGTCCATATTTCTGACAGACCAAATCATCTTCATCTCATGTTCAGCCCCCGCTCACCTTCTGTACAAGAAGCTGCTAAAAATCAAACCCACAGCAAAACTATACCATCAACATGTGACCAAGAGAGATTCTGCTGCTGTGCTCTCCTCAAAGGTGCTCAGGTATCTGTCCCAGCCCTGCTCTCCTCAGCCTGTGGCAGCAGCAAGGTCCCAGCTCCAGCCTCCCATGTTGGCTGAGGGCAGCTCCCTCTTCCTCCAGCTTTTCTCTTCTTGACACATGACATGAATTAGAGGAGACATCAGTCATACCCAGCCAAACAACCGTGGATACCTGCCACAGGACAGGACAAGCTAAAATGACACTAATATAGGAGAGACAGCTTCAACTAATAAGCCCAGTGATTTACAGTCGTGGGAAAACTGGAGGGGTGTCGCTGGGAGGCTCAAGCAGCCCGAGCTCATCCTCAGGGCTGAAAGACCAGCGCCAACACAAAGTAGTGGTGAGCTTTGATAAACCCCTTAAGGGCCAATATACCCTTTAGGGCACAAATTCTTTGCTATCTTCAAACCTGACATCTGTAATCCCCAATCCCATTGCACGGAAGGCAATGCCCCCATCCCTCGGCCTGATTTATTTAATGCCCTGAGAGCAGTCGTGGGTCTCTCTGTTCTGATGTTTTCCCAGCATTCATAGCTGCTATAGGCAAACCAATGGGTGATTTCAGGAGCAAAATTTGTTGTTGTCAAGTCTTAGGAGTTTAATAAGCTGCAGTATTTGACTTGGCTCATTTCCTACAGTGGCTCCCTTTTGGAACTGTATGATTGCAGGGGATGCAGCAGTTATTAACAGTAAAGCAAGTTTCAATCTCTTATGATTGTACATGAAGGCTCAGAAGTGTGAACCTTCAAAGGCACAAAATGCAGAAAGAAAAATCAGAAATTATTCAGAATTTATTTCTTCAACAAAGGCTTTTGAAACCCATTTCAAAATTCAAGGGACCTTATGTCTGATTTTTGAAACAAAAGTTGGCAGTGCTAAAACTAAGTGAGACGTATTTACATCTCACTGATTTCTGTGAATGAAAGCGTGGCAGCAGGAGGTTGGGGGGGGACACACACACAACTCCATTTGGCAAGTCCCAGTGCAGAGAAGAGAACTTAAATAAACAAAGCAGGAACAGAGTACTTTCAAAAAGAATCAAACAGCATGGACCATTAATGTTTTAAGAGATAGGAGTTGTATGTGAGCCAACCATCCCCAAGATATTTATTCCCTATCTTTAAAATAGGGAATTGCATTAGAACAGGTAGAATCTTTCAAAGCCAGGAAAATTTTTAAGGACACTCACTATACTTTAAAGAAGACTTCAAAAACCATCTCCAGTATTGAGCTGAATAAGTTGGAGAGATTTGTAGGTTATAGCAAGGGAGAGTGATGGGAATACATACGAAGCAAGCTGGTTACTGCAGTAAACAAACCTCCCCCAAACTAGCAGCAAGTGCTTCAGCTCAGGAACAAATGGCTTCACATCTAGAAATACATTTTAAAGTGAGACAAGGTGCTGGATAAACACTGGCCAAGAGCTATAAACTATTGTTATAGAAGGTGAAAGCCAACTAGCCTTGGCCATTGGGTTGGTGACAAAGAGCAAAGCCAGACACCCTGTTGTTCACAGCCTGAGATGTAGCCTTGAGGAAGCCAACCCCTGAAGGCTTTGAAATTAAAAATGATGAAAAAGGAGAAGTTTTCATTACAAAGGAGGACAGCATAACACATCTATAGAGGCAGAGCTTCAAACAGTGCTGCTTTAAATCTGCAACAAAGCCAGCAACTGCACCGGAAGAAAGCAGATCTGCGCTGCTATTCATCCTGCACCATCAAGGGCAGCACGCAGCTCTCCTTGCTGTGCATCCCGGCCGGGTGTAAGAATGAACTATTTTATCTCAAGGAAAGAGACATTATCATTAATTGACTTGCATAGTGTTTTACTCTAATAGCTGGGTGCTGTAAAACAGAGATACTGTAATCATGCTGAGAGTTTGAAAATTAACAAAGGTTGCTGGGCTTTATTTCTCCTCCAAAAATATGTAAGAAAGGCCATGCCTCAGCCCTGCCAGCTGGCAGCACCCTTAGCAGTGGGCACGCTGAGTGTCTCCAGCATTCCCAGCCCAGGCCTGCCATGGTGGGTCTGGCACTGTTCATGTGGCCACAGTTCCCAGTTCCTCTCCTAAGCACAGGAGCGGTGGCACGGACTGCAGGAGGCTTCTTTTCCTATTATCAGTGTGACTTGAACCCTGTGCAACAACTCCAGTTAACTTGTTTTCCCACAACTCTCTTTTCGATGATCCCAACAGATAAAGGTGATTGTACCTCCTGCATCTTTGTAATATTACCCTACACACACGTTAGGAATTATTATTATTATTAATTTTAAAAACCATCTGGATCTTTTTCAGGCTTTATTATTATTTTATAATTATTATTCTAAAATACAGAGTAATTATTTTGAGGATTCATTTTTAAAGTGATAATTCCTTAGACTCTGTCAGCTCTCCAGGTTGCTTCAGGGGTGGACTGAGATGTTCAAAGGCTTCTTTGCTTGCCCATAGCTTGGGGCAGGTGAAATCCGGGGCATGCCCAAGGCTGCTGTAAATGGATCTTGTTTCCCCTTTATGAGCCAGTTGAGAGCTTGCCTAAGGCAGTGCAGCCCAGTGAGGGTTCAGCCTGACTCAGTGCCCGTGACCGGCTGCAGGACTGGACCGGGGTCTTTGAGTCAGCCCAGCACTGTTCAATGAAGTTACTTGCACCTCACGTGCTTTCAGGGACACCTCTCCTATCCCCCCTGAAGGCAAACATCTTCCCAGATAGCATGAAGAGTCCTTAGTACAATATAAAATCAGGTCCAGGACACTCCATTACCAAGAAGATACTTAACTAATGTTCTGCTTGTAGTAGGAGGTCACAGGAGATTTATCTGAAGAGATGCACATAGAAAGAATTAGCAGACAAGCCATTTCACAACCTCTAATACCCTCACCTTCTTAGTTGCTCAGCGGAAATGCCTTCAGGGATACGTCTTACAGGAGCTCAGAAGTGAACTGGAAACTGCTTAGATCACACAACTTATGCATTTTAAATAGCGATGTAAAATACCATGCTTTACAAAAGCCCAGAGTTGTACTGAGCAGGAAAGCCATGCTCTGAGCAGGGAGGCTGGAAAAGTTGCAGGAAGTAAGATAGAGAAAACCCCACATACAGCAAAACAAATCTGTGACTTACTAAAGTTTATGATTAAAATTTAAAGACTGTTCAAGTTTTATTCCCCGTAGCTGCTGCTCCCTGGGCAAGAAGAGACAGAGAGACACTGACCTTGAATAATTAAGCTGTTCTGTGGCACCAGATCAATTGCTGATATTGGCAGAACTCCACAATCAAGCATTTTGAAATGCAAGTGTCAAAGTGCATGCAACTATGGGGCTTTTGGTGCAAAGCAGCCAATATAAAGGAGAAGAGGTGAAGAGTGAGAGAAAATAAATTGTGGAGTTTTGAGCACAGTCATGGAAGAGAGATGGGAAAAGTTTCCATTTCCTAACTCTAACAGGGTAAAAATTGCAGCTGACAGAAGTTCAGCGTGGTTGGTTTTTTCTCCTGTAACCTTGTAGAAGTCACCTGGAGCAAGCAGAATGTCTCCTGAGTGACTTAAATCCATCACAGTTTTGGAAACAGACTGAGGAACTACCAGTCAACAGTTTAATTGAAAATAAACTTTGTAAATCCACAGAAACATCTCTGTTCAACATGAATTACTGAACAAACCCAAAGGTATTTGAGTCCAGGTAGGTATTCCCAAATGTGGTGGGCATTTTTGCTGCTGTTTTGCCCTCCCTCAATCCTATAACATTAAGGTGACCCACCAGAATGGAATGTGGTGAATATTATAACAGCCAGGAAAGGCTTTATATTAATGTCAGCCAAGCAAGACTTTGTATTAATTTCAGGAGCCATGGGAACTCCTATTTAAATCTCTTCCCAATCCCTTGACCTACAGCTGTGTACATGGAAGAGCAGTATCAGGCAGATAAGGTAATCATTGTGTTCCCAATGCAACAGTCCTGGAAGATGCCCTTGATACTGGCATTATTCCTAAGGCTCTCTGCCAGACACTTCTAAACAAAATTCAAGACCTGTTAGGTGGTCTTCCACAGAAAAGGCAAAGGATAGCATGCAGAAATGATTTTCCATGTACAAAGATTCAAGTTCCATGCTTCCCTGTCCAAAGGCTCTCTCCAGCCACGAGGAAGGTGGCAAGATGTTGGCAAGGGTTTCACAAGGCATTGGGGACTTTTCTGTTCCCTCTTGCAGGGTGGCCTGTGCATGGTAACAAGGGAAGGGAGAAGACATGGGCATTTCATTGACAGTTCCATAACTTTTATAACACTTTTTGTGGTGTCTGGTGTTTTCCAGAAAGCTCCATCCCCTCAAGTCCTGTGATCTAGTTTTAAAGCTCATCATAAGCTAGTTTCCAGTTTTCTCAAGTATATCTTATGACTGCAAATTCCAGAAGGAAATCAAAACCAATCCAAGTATATTTAACAAAGAAAAACATTGATTCTTAAACCAAATCATTGTCTAAAAGACTTTTTAATCAATATACGGTGTGGCTATTTTGTAATGATCTGAAAACCTGGCTTAAAGTACAGTACAAGGCAATGAAGAAAGCTTGATTATGGGCAGCTGCTGGTCAGATGAGCTGGAGAGGAAGGAGGGCAACATCTTCCTCATGTTCTCCCAACCCATGACCACCCTTTCCAAGTACAGAGAGGACCTTGTACTCACTTCAGTGTGAATATACAGGAAGGCAGATGCCAGTTAGAAGAGCAAGAAGAGATAGGAGAGCTACACCATCCCTGAACTACTCCAGTTCCCACTAATGCTGGCACATTATAGGCCTTTCAGTGCCTTTGTTCTCCTCCTTCCATTTCATGAGCTTCTGGTTCACACAGCTTCTACAGCAGAGTGAAAGGGAAGCAGCAGCCCAGGCTCCCCTCCTCGATAGAGATGCTTTGAAACTTTCAAAGAACCCAACTCTTTCCCCACATCCCTGTTAATATGCACCAACTCTGCTCTTGATGCACTCCATTGTAAATGATGTATGAAATGAAATCTCCTTGCTCTCCTAATGCAGAGAAGAAAGGCTCTGTAGGCAACGCTACAACATTCCCGTCTAGAGATAAAGGCAGCAAAACCTCAGACTCCCTATGAATGATTTTTTTTTAAGTTGTTGCTCTTCAGTGTTGGTGTTTCTCCCTTGTCTTTTATTTTTTTTTAACTGAGAGTGGGGATTTGAATTCAGATTTCACAGAGAAATCCAAACCACTTACATATATTTCTAAGCCTTTCACAGCAATTGTGTGACTGTTCCCATCCCCTCATCAGAGGGAATAGCAGCAGCAAATTCATTAGCCCCACAAAGCAGCAGAGTGGAAAGAATGGCTTAAAACTTGCAGGAGGGAAGAGGCTGAGTATGTGGGGGATCAGTGGTGGATATTAAGCTTGATCTGGATTTGAGGCCTCCCTCCAGTTTTATATGAAGCTGTTTCAAAGCCAGAATGTGTTGACAGTCTCCAAAGGGAAAAGGGATCAACACGGACTGGGAGTCGTCATGGGAGCAATGTCTTGAAGGTCAGCAGTTTAAAACAGCAAATACACCACAGGCTGTTTCCAAATGATGGATTAGTCGAGGGCAAAGGGAAAGTCGCTGGAAGGAAGAGTGGAGAAGGTGACTGAGACATTGCAGGAGGCACAGAGTGAGTATCTGCTGGTGATAAAGTTATGTACTGTTCATGAAGTCCTCAGTATGAGTTTACTCCAGACGGACCAACATCAGTAGCATTTTTGCTTACTGGGAGCCCTTGGAGTCCCTGTGCCCCCTGCATGCTCACCCCTAATTCCTGTGGACCCATCCCACAGTTGCCCTGATTTGCCCAGGCAGAGCCCAACTGGGAAGGAAGTGGGCTGTGCTGGCAAATGACAGGGCTAATGCCCTAATGCTGCAGAGATGACTGAGCAAAGCTTGGCAAGAATAAAAGATTAACAAGCCATGCTGTGTGAAAGTAGACACAAGGACCCTCCTGCAGCAGATGAGTCTCTTAGGCCAGCAGATAGTCTCCCATACTGCTGGATTTTTTGATTTCCTCTGCCCAAAGGAATATATCCAGACACTGACTTTGCCTTTGCCTGCAGCCAGGACTGAAGGAGGCCCTGTCCTTTGGACTGATACACATTTGGCCCATGGTTCTGGTGCTGCTCCTGCATGGTGTGATCTCTGTTTCTCTTGGCTCCTGCACCCTATCATCACCACAAACTATCAGTGCTGCTGCCACAAGCAGTAAACTCTGCTTAGACCTTAAAAAGCTTTAGTAAACTTCTAGGAATGACATTTTTATAGCTGACAGATGAGCCACCCTGATGGATTATTAGACACGGTTAGCCATCCTTGCTAGATTTTACGTTACTAGTGAGTTTTAGGGGCTTTGCTTTCATTTTTCTTTCCCTTTTGTTTGTTCTGAGCAGCAGCTCTCAGAATGACAAAACAAAATGCTTCAAGGCAGCAGCTGGAGCTTGAAATTAATAATAAAAAGTAGTTGAGCTGATGTTTGGTTGCATTGTCATGCTAGCAAATGTGTATGTTTCATACAGCCATAGTACTCATGAGCAACCTGCTTGGCATCCCCATTTCCATGGAGCCACTGCCAGGCTGGCACATCATCACTGCCAGGGCAGGCAGGGGAGCAGAAAAGGGTCCCAAGGCTGGAAAGAGCCAAACTGTTCAACAGCAAGATTCCCTGGGCACCACTGGTGCCAAACATGAATGATTCCATAGCACTGAGGTCTGCACTGACCCTCTACCTGCATTTGCCTCTGCTGGCACACACTGCCCACTCTTGTGCTGCTGATTGCAGGGTCATGGCATCCATCAGCACTGAGGAACCCACATTTATTGAAACACCAGAGACACACTGTTCGATCTGTAATAAATCTGCCTTTTTTTAGACATAAGAAGGTAAAATCCATGTGAGTTAAAAGTATTCTCAGAAAAACTCTAAAAGCCTAAAAGTCCAAAGACTTTGAATGGCCAAGTAGTTCTGGTATGATTTCAGCTAGAGTTGACCTTCTTACTGCCCCTTATTCATGAAGTCAACAGTAAAAATATCTGTTTATCTGAGAATGGCACCATTATTTCATAAAGCTGCTTTATTTCGCTTTCTGTATTGGAAAAACTCCTCAAATTAAACTGAACATTTACTGTAGGCAGATTTTCTTCTCATTATTCAAGGGTAAGAAATGAATGGGAATGGCAGGAGGCTGGCTATTCTCTAGCTACACAAAGTGAAAATGATATTTTGAAGAAGATCAAAACCAGTAGCAAATATTCAGCCTCTTTCCATGATGTGGCATATAATTTTGGCTGAAGAAAGGTGACAGTGACACAGCACCTCAACCCTTGTGAGCAAAATGAGATGCAACAGTTTTTAATCAAACTGTACTCAGGGAACATAAACCAGAGAAAAGCAGACAAAATAAAAAGAGTGATTCTCAGGCAGGTCTGCTTGAGCTGTGATTAATAATAACAACAATAAAAATGTTTTGTATTCCCTAACTTTGCCTTATCCTCTACTACTTTTGAAGTACTGCCATCTTATTTGGAAAAAAAAATAAATAAAAGCAAGAAAAGCCCCATATTATTCCCTTCCTAAGATTTTGACAGGGACAAATCTGACAAATAAGGAGCCAGGGTGCTCCTAGCTGGATGGCTGCGCTGCATGATGTTGGGAACACCTCTGGTGCTGCTTCTGGTTCCCCTTTTGCAAACACATCAAAGCAAACACACTTGGGACTTAAACCTTCAGGAAAACACACACAACATTTCCTGGCTTGCAAGTTCCTTCTTCTTGCAGGACATGAACATCTCATTGACGTAGCCATCCTTCCTCCTATTTGGTACCACAGGTGGTAGCTCAAGCAGGATAATGATGGAATAAACATCTCAGAAGGCTCAGTGCTGGAAACTGTTAACTGTGTAGTAGCTGCTCTATTGGGAGAGTTTGCTGCTTGAATGATACTGATTGACACCTTGGGACAGGTTGGTGTAAGGCAGTGCTGGTTGTGCTGCTCTCCATGACAGAGCTCAGCAGTGAGTAGCCCACCCCTGTGGTGTCCCCAGGACACACTGACACATGAGAGCCACTGCTTGCAGGAGTTCCTGGCCACCAGGAATCTGCTATTGTCAGTCCAGAAGGAGAGAAGAAACACAAAGCCAAGCAGAGGGGGTTAACTCATCTCTGCATTCCTTCAAAAATCTCCAGAAGATTCCTGAGGTGGCACCAAGCAAATCAGGATCAAGGCAGAATCAGCACCTAAAGGGGCAGGAGACAACTCTCTGCAGCCACAGAGTCACGCACAGAGAGCTGGCTTTATAAACAGACCTTTAGGGGCTCCTCATGCAACACAAGCCTGAAAGGATTCTGCCTTGGAGAGTCACCATTTTAAGCTCTTAGAATTCAGGAAAACAAATCTGACGAGTACAACACAAGTTCAAGCAGAGCACTTGAACACTGCCTGCCTGCCTGCAAGTCACCACTGTCATCAGGGGGTGTGGATTTTCCTCTCCTCAGAAGGAGCAGGCTGGCACAGGGCACCCCCCTCTCCTGGCGGGTACCCGCGCGATGCCATCAAACATCAGACATCCCCCTCACCACAGCTCTGCCTTGAACCTCATGTCAGACACGTCAAGTCAGATTGAACTCAGAGGGCACTGTCCAATTATAAAGGAAACCTCAGAAAAGGCTTAGAGCTGGAGAGGGGCACACAACACCTGCAATTGCTCAGCCAAGCCCTGTTCCATTATAGCCATGCTAATAATAATCATTAATCAGTTATTTAAAGTCATTCACATGAAAAGATATGAGCTTTTTTTTTCTTGAAGCTAGTATAAATCAAACTTATAGGCAAAAGAATAAATACAGAGAGACAGCTGTACAGATCACACTGTCACACCAATCACTGCTTAAAAGCACACACTGTAAATAGCAGACAAAATTCACCCCCAGTGGAATGCCATTGACTGCACAGGCTGGAGCTGCAGCAGGGATAAATTGGCCTATCAAAAATACATAAAAATTTAGAAATAGAATTCAGTTATGTGTGGAAGCAATTTATCACATCTATGTCACTTCATATGACATTATCACTAGCAAACCCATTAAATATTATGGGTTACATTAAGATTCCTAAGAGGCCAAACAACAAAGGAAGTGGCAGTGGTTGGATGGGGCAGGAGGGTATCTGCATGCTGACCCAATGACCACAGCCACCAGCTACTCACCTGGTCAGGAGCCGAGCCTGGGGAGGGACACAGCCAGGGTGCTGTAGGGTGGCAGCCATCACCTGCACTGGCAGGACACAGCCATGTGTGTTCCTGGTGGTGCTGGCAGGAGTCAGGGCATTGTTACCAGATCCATGTAGCAGCAGTGCCACCAGCTCCACGGTCTATTGTCTCACAAATGGGAGAGTAAGTCCATCAAAACACGGTCCTTTAGGAGCCCAGAACGTTCATCCTCCACCTGCAGTTTTCTGTTGCAGCATCCCAGTTCTGTAATGCCATCGGAGCGATGATGCTCTAGCTGGGTTTCCATTTTCAGCAGCTGCAGTTTGCAAAATCAGCCTTGCAGGGAGTGGGAGGGAAGGAAAGGAGACATGTCTTTTTTTGTGTGACTCTCATGGCGTTATCATGATCTCAGACCCTTAGAAAAGCATTAGGCTGTTTCACAGACCCCTCATGAGTGGTGGGAGCTGAGCTCGCAGTCGTGCCTCCACAGCCAAGTAGTGTTTCTTACAGTAGGAGCTGTTAGGTTCGGTGCATGGGCTCATCAGGGAGCATTGCACAGACATTGTGTATCACAGTGTGTATTTAATGACAATAATCTTGTTTTCATGGAGATGGGCTGAGGAATTTTGCCCAAGTCTAGGAGTATCCCAACCCTGCAGTTCTGCTCAGGGACTTGGACTAAGGCAGTCATGAGGCTCAGGATGGCTTCAGTGACAGTCCAGCCTTGCTCGTCCAGCTGTGGTGAGAAGACACTTGGGAGAGCAGAGCCCGGACATGGTAGAGCAGCCAGAGGGGAGCTTGTGGAATGCACAGTCCAGATGATGGAATAAAAGAACAACCATTTTCTCCTGGGAAAAAAAAACAAAACACAACTTGCTAAATTACCTTTACCAAGATTTAATTATTGCAGATACCAGGCCAGGCAGCCTCAGTCACAAACATTTCATTACTCTCACTACAGCTGTGGGTTGTATTCTCCCATTCTCTTACGCAGCATCTGTGGCAGTAGCACATGGATGCACTGACTTCTGACTGCACATCGCCGTGTTTCAATCCACTGGCTTTGCAATTTCCCTATTATTTTTTTAAAGTTGTTAAGGACAGCAGGTACACAGGAGCACAAATAGAAGCATTGTACCTTCAAAGATGTCAGTAGGGAGATCTGACAGTAGTGTGGGGACATGTACCCTGCATCTTTCCCACTGCTGGTGCAGGGGACAGCCGGGGACTCTGAGCATGGTTGCTGGTGTAGAAATGGGGCAGATCCAGCACAGGCAGCTGGTGAACATTCCCTTGATGTGATCACAGGTTTTCACCTAGTAAAGAAGGAGCAGGAGGAGCCATCCACACTTCCTGCAATCAAGGTGTCATGATGCATTATTCTGGAAAGGTAAAAGAACAACAGTTGCGTCTTAAACTATGATAGTTAATTTATTATTGCAGAATTGAAAGTCGAAGTGTAAGAAGGTTTTTCCCCACATCCTGGATAGATTGTTAAAAACCAGATATATTAATCTTTTTTTTTCCCATGCCAATAAAAACAGAAAGTTACCAGTAGTACCAAGAAGAGAATTGTAGGTATCATGGCAACTTATGCCCCTGAAAGTCTTCACCAAAATTTCTAACAATAGCTAAAAACCTCAAACTGTACAACTGCTTGTTGTTCTTCTGTTAATTGATGTTTTTACAGAGCAGTGTACTTAATCCCTGTCTCTTGAACCAAATTTTATTAAAATTCCTTAGCAGTGCAATGAGAAATAGTCATTTGGTCTTTTGTCCATTTCCTTATTCCAAAATCCCAAAGCATTTTCTTTGCATCTGGTAGACCTTGTAGGCAGGAGCTTTTATCCCCGGGCGACTGAAGAATGCACAGAGGTAACAAAACTTGGTGCAACTTAAATAATGTTACACATGAGCAGGCAGCAAGGCTGGCAAGGGAACAGGCTTTCCTCCCAGCACTCACCTAACCCACAAGAGGCTTTTTGCTTTGGAACAGCCATGCAAGAGCATTACTTGTTTTTACATCTCTGCTCTTCCCTCCTGACCAGACTTTATTCCTGAAAGAAACAAAACCGATTTCTTGGGAGCAGTACAGAAAATTTGATTTGTTTCTCAGCTGCTTCTATCCCAGTTCTCCAAGGATGGTGCCAATGACATGGTTTTCAGGCCCATGCCTGCTGTCAAGTGCCATGAGACGCCCCTGTGTTCTGGTTATGGGCTCAGGTCTGATCTCCCACTGGCACAGCAGGTCCTGGCACTGCCCTGTGGATACTCAGGAAAGAAAATGATACATGTTGGGTGCTCTGTGTACAGACAAAGCCTAACTAACCCCAACCCTCCCCTGAGAACCCACATAACTGCAGCTCAGATCACGCCACTGCAGTCATCTCTGCTTAATAAAACCTCCTGGATAACACTTCAAGATAATTAAAAGAACTAACATAAACAAAACTAAAAAAGGTAGATTAAGATGAGATATAAGGAAGACATGTTTTACCATGGGGGTGGTAAAACACTGAGAGAGGTTGCCCAGAGAAGTTGTGGGTGACCCATCCCTGTAAATATTCAAAGTCAGGACAGGCTCAGAACAACATGATCTAGTTGAAGATGTCCCTGCTTTTTGCAGGGGGTTTGGACTAGATGACCTTTAAACATCTGTTTCAACCCAAACCATTCTATTAGATAATGAAACCCGGATGTGCCATTTCTTTCATCATCAGATTCTCTGTTTCCAAAATCCTGGTATATCCAACCATCTCCTGCATGGTAGATAACTACAACCTGTTAACATCCAGAGATGCTTTGAAATGCTAGTGAATTGTTTCCATGCCCAATGGATTATGCTCCTAATCAAATCTGACATATGATGAGTCTGAATACCTAGGCCTTATTCACAGCTGGAAACACATCAAAACCAGCTTAATCAAGAGGTGGCCTTTAGATTAAAGCCATAGTAAAACTTTCCCAAATTTTTCCGGATTTTGATATGGATAACAGGAAATTGAAATAAATAAGTAAAGTCTGCACAGCTACACAAGGTAAAAGCAGTGTAAATGTTATCACACACCATTGGAGGGTTTGGGATAAGAGGTGGCCCTTGGACTACATTTCAAAATTAGATGTTTTAAGAATTCAGGCAATAAGATAAAAAAAGGAACCAGAGGCTCTGAAGTCTCAACTCTGCCTCCCTTTGTGCCCATCAGTCTAATGGCTACATCTCACAGTCTAATCTGCAAAGAACTGTGGGTGTAAATTGGACACACTGGTGGAAGCAAATACGGCAACTTTGTTCATAATGGAAGTTTTCCCTGCATTAGGAAGCAAATAACTTCAAAAAAGGACAGTTTGGGTTCTGTATGCATTGTGGGTTTTTAGAACTGCGGAAAAACGACTGCAGAACCCAAAGTGATGTGTTTCCCAATTCTCTCAATGTGGTTTGAGTTCAGCACAAAATAGGATACTAAATCAAATATAGCTATCACAAGCTGATCCTCCTCACTCAAATATAAAGTTATACACAAATACACGTTCATGCATAACCACACATATGTCCCCCCAGCCTATGCATGCACGCCAATACACCTACACGAAGAAAGAAGATTTTTTGGATGCTGTGCTGTGACATTTATTGACAAAGTCCCAGGGGTATTGCACCTATTCTTTTTGGCATTACATGTGTAATGCAAGACATAAAATTCTCAGTAGATGTTCTAAGTTTGTATTTAATAGACCTGGAGGCTCTGAGTGCCTTTTCACAGATTGCGTTCCAGCTGTCTGCCGATATTTGAATGTGCAGGTCTTGGTCCCATGCTGTGCAAACAGGCAGCCTCCCACGCATTTTGTGTACCAGGAGTAATTTATGAGTCTATCTATAAAGGAAATAACAGTGCGTTAAGATGGGGTTATGTAAAGCTCTGAGATTGAGAAGTAGCTCAGTTAACTCAGTACAACTTCCCAACATCACTGTTATGTTTCAGCTGATTTACAAAAACAGGAGGCCTTCAGCTGGTGATTCATATTCTTTGTGAAGCAGACAGGGGGCGGGAGAAGTATAATAACTGTCTCTACATAAATCTCATGTCACTGAAAGGCTCCTACCTTGAAACCTCATATTCATTAACAATCTTTTGCAAACAGGAGGGTCTGAATTGAACTGTAATTCCCAAGACACCATTGGATATTCTTGTATCAACCAAATAGATGAAAAAATAAAACAGGAGGTGATGGCCATTTATTTTTCATCTCATGGCACCAGGGTTTCTTCCAAATTACCATTTATTGTGGATCCTACAGGCAACGCATTGGGATCCACATAATGAAAGCTCATGGGGAGTGCCCAACACCCCTGTCAGGATCCATGGAGGAGAACTGGGACTGCAGCAGGGCCAGTGCAGAAGCCCACAGGGAATGCCCAGCACATCACACCATAATCCATGTTGGGCACTGATGGCTGATCAAAACAAAAATGTTGATTTGCACCACTCTTTTTCAACTTTTCAGCCCCCAAAAATGGAAGCCAGCCTATAGCTATCGGAGACACCTGTTTTGAAGGCTTGTCTGCAAACCAGTTCAGTCCTGCTTTGCAAACCCAGCAAGCAGATAGCACAGTCTGAACAGCAAAACTTTTCCTAGTTATAGAGCAGGTTGTATGTAGCAGCCTCACATCCCTTCTTGATTGCAAACAAGACAAAAAACGCAAAAGTTGCAAGCCACTCAGCCTAACAAGTTCAGCATTATTTATTTAATGTCCCTCAGAACATGAATATTTAAAGTGGACAATGACCTCTAAACAGAAGAAAGTTATCAAAATCCATATGTGCCACCTCTCCACCCACAGGGCAAGCTGAGTTTGCTGCTCAGCTTAGGTCAAAGGGGACCAGCATCATCCTTCATCTCAGTAGCTGGCCATCGAGTCATGCCCAGCATGGCACTGACCTACAAAACACTTCTGTCTACAAATCTGCCTATAAACTACTTGTGTCTGTCATCTGCTTGCAGCTACTCACAGGCAATAGAGCAGGAGCAAGCAGAGTATGGCACGATGCCGCCGCCGGAGGTCCCACGCTTGAGCCTAGTGCTCAGGTATGTCCCCAACAAGCTGTGGAAGAGGTGGCAGGGTCTGAAATTTTGGCAGGCAGTCAAACTGCCCAGCCAACAGTCACAGCCATTGTGGTGTCCTCAAGGCTGACCTGAACTGTCACACGAAATGTTTTATCTCAAATTATGGTTTTCAGAGACATTTCTCCCCACCTTACTGCAAGCTAACGCCATCAAACATTTCTAATATCTCAAAGTATTCTATTAGTTTCTACCTTTTTTTTTTAAAAATTATTTTCTCCCAGCTTTCTTGATACTATTACTAACATGTTATGCACATTCTTTTGCAGGCATTGCTATAAAAATTCTCAGAGATCTAGACAAAACCACTGACATTTCTCCCCAAAACCTACCAATTTCAAGACAAAACTAACTGTGGACATTTCATTGTTTCCACATTTTTCAGCCAACAGTATTGATTTTGAGGTTTCTTGCTGCCTTCAGGAGGATCTCAGAGACCCATCGTGGGGCCAGCACCAGCCCTGTGCAGCCACCTCTGCACCATGGGGCCAGGAGCACCAGCACCACCTGCATGGAACATGTCATTGCCATCATCTCACAGGCCAGCAATGTCAGGCAAATGGATCGACGTGGAGCAGGCTCATCTGGCAATTAGAGATAATAATATTTTCCTACCTTGCAGGCCCATTACAGGAGATCTTCATTAGCACCGGGGAGGCAATCAGAATGTCACCATGACGAGTGCCATAAAAAGCTGTTCGTGAAATGTGTCAATCACAGCCAACAAGCCTGAGCCGAGTCCTACCCTCTCTCCTCCTGTCACACAAGTGAGACAACCCAAATTTAAAAGCCAAGGAACTGTCTGCCATTTTCTCTGGTGTTTTAGCCACTGGGACTCAAACTTTGCCAACTGTTAGCACCTAATGTTGCAACCAGCACATTTCAGCTTCAGCTTGTGAGATTTCTGGCATTTCGCTTATAAAGATGCTGAGTTCCTAAAAAAAGCACTTTTTGCAATGGAAGCTTCTCAAGAAAAAAGGATTCACACCCATTTTTCACCAGTATGTTGAAAGCCAAAGGAAAAAAAAAAGCCAAGAAGAAAGCAGCAAGCAAGCAGTGCTGGAAAACTCCCTGGGGAGATGAGACCCTGGCTGGTAGCATGACAGTGAATGGTGTGATTCAGTTTGGTGTCTGGTTTGTAGGGCTGGGACGTTCACGAGTTTCCCCATCTGGCCAGGAAGAAGAAGAGCTGAAATAAACATCAAAATCTTCCCCTCTGGGAGGTGAATTTGTCACTGATGCAGGGGTGCTTGTGCCATCCAACAGAGTGGCTGGACCAGGATCGGGCTGGGCTGTGGGATGGCTCCATTCTGGGATCGCCGGTTTCCAACAGCTCCTCCAAGAATGAAGTGCTTCCCAAATGCTTTCTCACCTCAACAACCAAAATCCCAGCTCTTCCAAGCTGCCTTTTTTTGTAAGCAGCCCCAGCACCCTGTCCTCCTCCTCATTCTGACAGCTCAGGAGAGAAAGCAGATTTCTGGGTGCAGTCTGACACCAGGCCAACGTGAAAGTTGAAAATCAAAATGGATGAGAAGTAGATTCATTATAGACTAATTAATCCAGCAAAAGACTCCTGGACAAAGGTTGATGACATTCACTTCAGGATAATTTTGAAATAAATATGAGGATTCACAGAAGAAAAAGACACAGTTGGGAAAAAATTATTTTTGAAGCACAAATATAGCTCATTTCTATCTCCCCTCCTCCACATATCAATTAATGAAGCAAATCATCTGTCTGAATCAAAGATGTGGGAGAAAAACATAGTTATCTGTTTGAACTACAAAAAAAATTAAAGGATTTAAAATGAAACATAATTAGCCTGTAGGACTCTCTGCTGTAGGTTATTGAGGCAAAAAAAAACCCCTTACTAACTTTCAAAAAAGGACTCGACAGCTACAAGAATAGCTTGTGCTGCTCTGCAAAAGCAGGGAAAGTGTTCATCTTCTGGAGACAAGCAGGTCCAGCCAGAGCCCAGCTCTGGGCTACAGGGTTTGTAATTCTGCCCCTACACAGGCTCCTACACAAGCTGTTGTCACATTTTGCCCAGCTTTGTGTTCTTTTACTGGTTTTAACTTTAAATTTTAATTTTACTATTTTTTAACTTACTTATACATGCAAGAGCACCTCTCTGCCCACCATGCTGCACACCGTGGTCCCAGCCCTTGCTGGGGGATCTCCCCATGTACTCACAGGAGCTGTCTGACTTTAAGGGAAATCAGGAAGGCACAAACACCAGTGAACAAAATCCTTCATATGTCGGGTCCGGTGTTGATGCTATTGATGATTGTAACTGCTGAACCTCCATCAAGGATGCAGGCTCTCAGTCCCCTGAGATCAGGCAATCAACAGAGCACCAGCACAATACCCAACATGCGAGGGTTTCATTCAGTGGTGTTTGTGCTCCTCTGATTGAAGGCAGGCACAAAGCACTACACATGGCTATTTTCATCAGGCCTTGGTGCTGCAGGACACATATCTGATGAACACCAGCTGGCAGCGGGAGGACGTGTTCCCACCAATTAGCTGCACGATGATTCTCTGCAATCTCCTCGGAAGCATCTGGCACGGGCTACTGGCAGACCTGGCTATGGGATGAATCGATGCTCTGTTGCGCTGTGGCAACTCACACATTATTAAAGTTTAGATTGAAACGAGGAGTTCAATGTCAAATCTACAAGCCCAGCCAAAGACTCAGCAGATGCTGCATATATAGATGCATACGGAGATTAATATTGCTCTGGACAAGGTTGACTCTGGCTTTCATAAATATAACACAAGAACACCCTTTAACAGGAATCATTTTTCCAGAGATTATCAGTTGCATAAACATGAAATACCTATGGGTCACACTTGAAAATTCCTTTTTATATTGCTACTTATTTGGAAATGCAGAGGCTGTGAGGGCTGCCAGGCAGGACAGGTGTCAGTTATCTTTCACCAAGCCCTGGATCCATGACTAAACTTCAGCATGATTGTGTTGCCCCTGCTTTCATCAATGCAGAAGAAAGTGCAAAAGGGCATCGTAGGGAGCTGGAATCTTTTTCCTGCACTCCTGTACTACTGAAAACACCTACCCAAAGCCAAGGGAAAACTCCTGCTTGGTGCCTGCTGATGAAGTTTTCAGAAACAACCAGGTCAGCACAATCCAGTCATCCTCAAATAAATGACCATTTGACACCTCTGCAGGTAGAGCAGAGGTTTCACCAGCTCAGTTTAAAATTTATGAGGCACTTGATCATGATCTAAAAAAAAAAGAGTGAACTGAAAATTATTCCCTCAAAAATAAGATCACTTTGACTAAGTTACTTGCTTCCTTTCAGAGGAGATTTAAGGTTTTTCTTTCTTCCTCTGCAATCTGGCTCCCTTTTGAAGTTAAAAGAAAGAAAGGTTTGGGGGCTTTTTTATTTAAGAAGAAAAAACAACCTTCTCCTCTTTGAAACTATTTTTCTTAGACAATTGCTGTCTCAAATTTTAACAAATATTCGCTAATTTGCACCTTGTTCAAAAGCGAAACGGCAAGTTTGATTTTTTTATTATATTTTTTTTTTTGCCTACTGAATGTTACTTTACCTCTCTTTGTCTTAGTGGCAGAAGGAAGAGTCTTAAAGAAATCAAACTACCAGCTCCCTTCCAGATTTTCACAATTTGTTATATAATTTCTTAAAAGGAGCCATAAGGCCACTTGGAGGGAAAACAGAAATCTTTTAAAAAGAAGAAAGAAAATAGATTTTTTCACCCATCCTCTTGTAGATGAAGTAGATGAGACTAAAAGAGGCATTTCATTTGAAACACTGAATTCAAGCCCAAGAAAAAAAGCTGACAAGGTGTCCCTGCTAGGAAATTCATTCACAGGGACCAGACAGAGGAAACCAAGAGACTTTCTTCAAGGACAAAGAGAAAGGAAGTTTTGAAAAATATGAGCTCAATTTGAAACATCCTTTTTTTCTTTTTCTTTTTTGTTTCCTAAATTTATTTTTCCCAAGCTGTATGAGAAGAGATGTGGGGTATCGTTTTCCTGAGGAGAATTTGGGTTTTGTGTGTTCAGGTACAGTGGGAGCAGGAGTGATGGACAGGACTGAGAGCAGGCAGAGCTATATGTGTGTCTCCCTGTGACATTCCCTCATAAATACCATCGGGCTTTAATGCTGAGCAGTATTTTAGGAACCAGGTACTCAGGGCTGCTCATGGTGCTCTGCGTTGCTCCAGCAACAAGAAACTCCTCTGAGTGGCCTGTGAGATTTCCCCCGTGAGAACAACCCCACCAGGATCTCACAGCCATGGGTAAAAGGGTGACCAAAAAAATGAGGAGCAGAGGGTCAGCACTGTGGTCCTCTTGCACTTGAGGGTCTGTGGGGTGGTCCTGGCAGCAGACTTCTCCTTGCACTGCTCAGAGACCTGCGTCCACTTACAACCATCCCATCTGGAGAGTCCTCCCACTTACCTGGCCCATGGGCATAAGTGGGTCCTCCAGACACCTTAATCCATAAATCTCCCTTCATCTCCTCCCATGCACATGGTTACACACATGCACTCTTCATCTGTACACATGCCCACAAGGGAAGCACAATGAAATGTACCCAGCCTGTCCTTTCCCAGAGGGAGCAGATCCTCTCACAGCTGCTTGTGATGGAACACATGCACCAGCTCCCCCTCACCACCACCAAACCACACTGATGAGCACACCAAATCCATCTTTTCCAGTCTCCTGGATAGCACCTCATCCCCGGCCCAAATCTGGTCCAGCTCCTCACTGCTCTGCAGCTGGAGAGAAGCCCCAAGGCTTTGAGGCACATGGTAAGCATTGCTTGGCCCTGGGGGTCTTCAGACCAGGTGGGAAAGGTGAAAGTAACAAGAAAACAAAGTAAAAGCAAGAGGTGATAAAGATAAAGGTGTTTCTGGGTAAGACAGAATGATATTTACACCAGGCACTGGAGCTGGGCAGGAGTGAAAAAGACTAATGGCTCTGGGGAGGAAAAACCAGGCTCTGGTTTGTTGTTATTTATCGGTTTATGAGCATCAGTGTATGTGATGGTGGGAGTGTTTGTACATCTCTAATCAGCTAAACAGTTCATCTGTAGCCCAGGAAGAATGGCAAATTAACCCAGGATTCTGGTGCTGGAGACATTTTGTACTGAAAAGATGTGTTTGGTGGCAGACTTACAGATTCCCTCCTGGATCACACATTTGCATCCAGGATGTTTTCTCTCCAGTATAAAGCCAGTGAAAACAAAATCAAACAGCCAAACACCCTTTCCAACAAAAATAAATGAGCTTAAGCATCAAAACATATCTGCTATTTGCTTACAAAACAATAAAAACAAAAGTCAAAGCCTTCACTAGCAGACTTTCAGGTCTTTTCAGCTCAGAACATCCTTTCATTTGCGAGTTTCCTTCAATTTTTTTTAATGCTTTCAGGTGAAAACCAAACCAATATTAACCCAAATGCCATTTCTCTTTTCCTCTTTCAATTTCTTTTTGCATTGAACTTTCCCTCTGAGACTGTCCCCATCAGCTCTCACCTCTCCAGGGAGCTTTGCAGCTCTGCTCAAGGACGCAGAGCCAAGCCCGGGGAGTTTCCATGGCTTGGTCCCTGCCTTCACCACATTACCTGAGCTCAGAGTCTGCATCAAGCATTATGAAATGGCCAATATTGGGGCCAGCCTGCCCCTACCTGGCCAGGTGTTCCTCTATTTCTGTCTAGTGCCAAAGAAGATTGCTGCATTTTTTTCCCAGCATGTCTCAAACTGCATCTTCTTTGGGAGAATGCAGTTAAACCATCACCTCCACCAAGCCAGGGAGCAAGAACATGTGCATTGGTCAAATCCTTTCATGAATAACTTAATAATGCCAGGCAAATTAAAAATATGCTGCATTAATATAGCTTAGGCACGATGCTATTGCAATAAAGATAACGGACTCAAATGAGTTCTGTCTGCATTAGGGAGCAGGCTTCACCCACATCCTCCTCATTAGCAGCTGCCCTGTCCCTCATGCAGTCGTTAAAGGTGCACTACAAAGCTCTAGATGTGTGAGGGGGACAGGGACAGGTGAGCGGGGCAGGGCATCATTTCGGGGACCTCTTTCTGCTCCTTCAAGGTACACAGGGAGGTCACCACTGCTCTTTTCCTTCCTCTATTCTTTCCCTGCTTGGTTTTCACAGATTGGAAAACCAGGTTTTAGCTTTGCTGGCCCAGATTGTTCCTCCCTCCTCCCCAGCTATATTAAAAGCCACAGGAGGGTATTTATGCACGGAAATCTTTGCAGAGAATCCTTTGCTTGGTCCCCGTGGAGCATCAGGTTTGTTCTTCCCTGGCTCCGTGCAGCAGAAAAGCTGCTTTCAACCTTAGCTCAATGCAAAGACAACTGTGCTTGCCCCAGCAATGATGAGCCCACTCCTGCCTGAGCTGGGATAAGGACATAACTGCATTGCCCTTACCCTGGGCATATCTCAGTCCTGCTTTTGCTGGCATATGAGATTCCCATGGTCCTGCAACCCATCCAGATGCTTGAGGCTGCATCTCTCTCTCCCCAGCATGTGGGATTGATTCCTGCCCAGCAGATGACAAGACAGACAAACATCTTGACAGAGAGATGTTGTTGAATTTTTTTTTTTTTTTTTTTTTTTTTTTACCTTCTGGTAACAAACTAGGGAAGTCAGAAGCAGCAATCTCCTTCTCCTCCTCACTACAGGCACCTCCCAGGCAGGAGCAGTTCCCACAGCCCCTCTCTGCAACTAATTCCCCAAGCTATTCTAGCACCCAGGGGAGAGAAAAAGATCATTATCGCTTTCAAAATGAGACTGTGGAGAAAATATACACCGAGTCCAAAACAGTAATTGTATTTCCCAGGGTTGGAGGGGCCCTTTGCTGCCAGACATGCAAGGAACCCCACTCCAGCTTTGGCTCCTCATCCACAGCCAGCTCTGGGCACACAGCACAACAGTGCCCAGGTGCTACTGCCTGTTGTGGGGCAGGGCAGAGATGGGAAGTCCCTGGAAGCATTTAAAGACAGATTGGATGGGGCTGTGAGCAACCTGGTCTAATAGAAGATGCCCCTGCCCATGAAGTGAATGAGGTAATCTTTAAGGTCCCTTCCAATCCAAACCATTTTGTGATCCTGTGATTCTATAGTTCCATGATTATATGATGCCGTGGGCTAATGGTGCTACCTGTTCTGTAGAGATGGGGATGAAAGCCGCAGCTCCGGCCTCTACCGCTGCCCCAACAGTTTGGCTGCAGCTCCAGGGTTTGGCTGCAGGGTACGGCACTCCCAGCTGGAATTAGCAAACTTATCTAGGACCACACCCCTGAGAAACCCCCACCTGGGCAGAGCTGGCCTCACTGCCTCCCCTTGCAGCACAAATGATTAGCGAAAACTCCACCACACACCCCTCACAGGGTGGCTCACTTGCCACCGAGCCTCTCTGGTGGGTCCCCACTCCCCACCACGATATGCTGCTGGCTTCACCCCGGCAGCTGCTGCAGCCCGTGATTCCCTACGGCTTGTGTGGTTTGAAGCTGTTGTGTTTGTTTTCTTTCACTGTTAACTTTCGAGTATAAATGTGCAAGCTGGGGAAAGTGTTCCTAATGCCCCATATGTTTCCCCTCAGGAGTAGAGCTATTCCTTACTATGCTTTAGACTTTTTAGATGTTGCCGTCTCTCTTTTTTCCTCCCCATTGCTGCAGAGCCAGGAGCTGGGCTTGGGGAGCAGCCGAGCATCCCCGGCCCCAAGACGGGCAGCAGGATGGGGTGCATGACTCAAGCCCCACAGCAAGCTGGTCTGCCTCCTTCCAGCAGCTGTAATGAAATCCTTTGAACCTAAAAATGAAAAGAAAAAGGAAAAGGATGTTCTCTTCCCTCCCCTGGCACATACACATGCACGCACACACTCCTGCGGACTTCTCCTTCGCCTGGTATATCAAATGGCCGTGTCTTTTTGAAGTTACCATGGCAGTGAGAGCAGAGCAACAGCACAACTCACAGAGGGGGAGAGAGCAAAGGAAAAATGCCGGCACAGGGATGAGGAGGACAGAAAGAGGCCGAGAAGATCCTCTGATGTCTACAAGATGTGGTGCGGAAAAGGCTTTCCCACAGGAGAAATTAAAATAAGCAAATAAATATCTAGCCATGAGAGGGCAGACAAAAAGTAAAGAAAAGTGAGATCTAAGAGCAAAACTGGGAAAAGGACTAAGGGAGAAGCAAAGCAGAGAAAGAAATTCAACTAATTAGAGAACAAGGTGTGTACAGAAAGAGAAACAGAGGAAGGTGAAAGAGGATTTGGTATCAAAACCTAGAACAAGGATAACTCCAGGAGACAAAATATGAAGAAATGCTAGTGACAGGCTTCTTCAAAGCAGTCAGCTCAGCCATTGCCACTGGTCTTAGGGGGGTCCCCTTCCACCCTACACCCAAGGGAGTACTCCCTGACAGATCTCTAACTCTCCAAGGCCAAGTAAGTCCAGGCCCATCAGACAACCATTGGCTGGGTTTGCTTGCACTGAGCAGCTCAGGACAAGACTTGAGCTCAGAGGTGCTCCATATCAGGAAAATCCCACCACCCAGCTCAGCCCAGAGCAGCGAGTGCTCTGTGCGAACCCAGGCTGATCCCGTACACCATGCACATCCCTGCTGTGTTCATGTGCTGTAACAGGTAGGGAAAGGGTGGATGTTTCAGAAACCTGGCACAGAGAAACAGCATAGGGAAGGGGGAAGGAGAGACAACTTTATCTGAAGCCAGACACTGTTCCTGGTCAAATGTGGTCACACTGCACTGCTCTGTTTCCTCTCTGTATCATAAAGATGTTGCTCTCGGTTCAGAGTCCTGTCCTTACTGAGAGAGTGTTGAGCCAAGCCTTCCCCTGGCACCTGAATAATGTGGAACTAGGTGCTCTAAGGAGCTCATAACCAGCCTAGGAGATCCCTTGTATGGCGGATTGGGAAAGCACCACTGACCTGTCTTTTAGTCAAGATTAGGTATCTTCTAGTGTGAATCTAATCTACCCCAGCAACAAGGACTCAACATTTCCCTCTTGGGCTATTCCACAGAATTCATTGCCAGAAAGTCATTCGAAGCATCCCATTTTTTCTCAGCGTGAGTCTATACTCCCAGTAGAACCATGCTAAATAATTCCTTTTTGCTCTGGAAGTTTAAAATCATCATCTGTCATTTTGGCACTGTACCTTATTTAAAATGGTTGACATTTCTTCAATTCCAGGCTTACCTGGAGGGTGCTAAGCAGAAGACCAAGAGACTGGAAAACTTTGCAAAGCAAAAATCTTACAGAAGAGGAATGTGGGATGAAAACAGCATCCCACGCATATTTAAATACCAGCATCCAGAGTGAGTAGGATTATGATTGCTTGGCCTGAAACAAATGGTTCCACTTCTGCTGCTGCTAATACCATTAAATAACCAAGAGAGCGAATGTCACTGATTAGAAAATAGCACAGAGGGCTTGCAAGCACTAATCAACTTCACAGAAATGTTAACTTTCAGACCTAAAAAACCCTTGACAGTGTCCCTGTGAAGTTATTTTGGGTGAGGCTCTGCATACCGGAGCTGTCCCTTCGCATTAGGCTTGATCCCTGCTCGCCGCGTGTGCAGCAGAGTGAACCCTTAATGCTTTTCAATTACATGACAAGCAAAGCAACTTATTGGTGCTCTTTATGTTAATGTTCCGATATTTTTCATATTTATGATATCTAATTACATTTTCTCCTGATAGTGATGTAATGTTTAGGTACTGAAGATTGAGAAGACCGCTCTAATGTTAATATATTTACATTATTAAAAAGTAATACATTACATAGGCAGTCTGCTGTGTAGGGCTGGATTTCTAGATGAGTTCTCAAGGCAAATCCATTATCTTCTCCCTCCTCCTGTCCCCTGTACAGATTCTGATAACTAGGATTGACTGGCAGTGTTTAAAGTGACTGCAGCTGGTATCATGGTGCCAAAAGGGAAAAGGTATCTTACACATGCATGAAATTAAATAGGCCCAGGGGTCTCAGAGGACCACACTGCATTACCAGGCAGAGGAATTCAAGACATTAGCTCAGAAGATCCGCATTGCAAAAATGGTGCAAAAAAAAAATCCTCAAGAGGGCTGGAGAAAGGCGGGCTCCTCTGTGCAGTGCCATCAGAAGCACTTTCTGTGAAAGTCCATTATCTGGAAGAGAAGCCTCTGCAAGCCCTGTGGTTTTAGACTGCCTTTTCCCCTTTGACCAAGGAATTGCGCATGTCTGATGATCACCAGCACACACTGCGAATCTCATTGCCCTCTTCAGATGAGGAGAAATGGTGTATTTCTAAGAGAAATTGAGTTGTTATATTCCCTAAGGATCACCTTCTGGGAGAGACACATACCCTCTGGGACCACTTCCTCCTCAAATGCTTCCTCACTGATCACATCTTCAGAAGTTCACTGGAGAAGCCAAGACCAAGGTGCTTCATACATTTTTTAGACATACCTCAAAGTACCTAACTCAGAGTTAAAATGTGTTATTCAGTATTACCTGTCTGGTCTACTCAGGAAAGATGTCAACTGTAAGTGAAAACTGGGGGAACGGGAGGTAGAAACTATGGACTGCCTTTCACCAGGAGATATTTGTCAGCTGAACAGGTGCTGAGCATCTTCATCTTCTCTGTGATCTATGAGAGCTTAGTGTGAGCCACACCTCCTGTATAAATCCAACATCTCAAATACCAGCTCCACATCAAAACCCTTAAAGAGCCCTTCTCTCATAGCGAAAGTGAGTCATAAACACAAGAGGATGCAAAGATGTCCAGCACTACCAGCACCAGAGAAGACACCAGCCTGTTCAGGATTCATTTACAGATTCCTAATAAGTGACAAATAAATTCTTTAACAAAAACCAAATGCAGCAGTGGTCTCAAGGCTCAAGTTGTTGATGCTGCAGAAGGGAAAAGACAAGTCTAGGACAAGCCCTGCTAAAACAAAAAAGGCACAAATAGTTGCAGAATCCTTACCAACATCAACAAGGTCTACCTGATCACCTGTGAGTTGCCTACAAACTATGGTCTACCACCTATATGTGCAGTCAGCCACACATTAGAAACCTCCTGAACTGTATGTACACTGTAAGAGATCCTCAGTGCCCACCAGGAAGGACAGTTTTACCCATGTTTATCCCCTGGATAGTTAACTGGATGATGGGGAGATGGACAGGTGGCCCCTCCAGCACCTGCTTCATTGTAGGTATTTCCATTCTGTGTCACATGTTGAGAGCTTTCAAAAGAAAAATACATGAAACTAGGTCTTCCTGGCTATTTCTACTCCTTTGGATTAAATTTCTGTCTCCTTAGAGTGATGTGTGCTTACACCAAGGAATTGGAAATGACTCCTGAGTCAGTAATAGTAGTGGGGAGGAGGGGGGTTGACTGCAAGTCAGAACTCATCTACATTGACAGAGAAGTTGTAAGGCAGCTTCGGTGATTTCCACCCAAATTAAGCCTAGCACAAAGGAGGATTCTCAACCTCTTCTTTTAATGAGCACAGAGCTATAAGGACAATTATACTGAATGAAATAAAATTAATTAACGCACACATTTGGGGACTAAAAAATGCTTATTATCTAATATGTATGAATTTGACCTAGCTTAAAATTAATGACAGAGACAAAATGTACATGGCATTCAGGTTATAGAAAACTGCAATAAACATGGTGCAAAGAGAGGTGTTGCTGATCCCTTTAATATCAGCACTGTGAGAGCTCAGGAGAGCGGATGAAAGCATGTGCTGTACATAATTTTCATAGAAATTTCCTTTAGTTGAGCTTGTACTTTACACATGTTTTAACAACTGAACTTACTGGCAGAAGTGAGCTTGGCAAAGTGAATATTAGGTAATACTTCTATGAATATTTTCTCAAGCTGAAATTCTTTTTTGGAAAAAGGCTTGCACAATGCAGCACTTCACTTTCTGGGATGCCAATAGCACTCACATAATTGATTGAGTTTGTGGTTGCCTGCATCCTGGCATTTCAGCCAGGATGCCTGCTTTAAATGCTTGATCAGGAATTTTTATTCTTGGAGGGTTCTTTCAAGGAGAAGCATTCATCCAACCTGAGAAGTATACCATGTGACCTACTGATCCAATTAAACTGACCAATACACTGAAACTCCAGCATCCAGAAATATGCAATTTATTAATCACTTGCGTGCAGTCGACAGGCCACAACTTATTCATCCAACTTATCTAGCAAGAAATAACTCAATTATGAGGAAATTCAAGAACATCATAAATTGTTCATGGATTACAGCAAGGCAAAGTTTATTAAATAACTTGCTCCAAATTACTTGGGCCATTTTATGTATGACAGAATAATTTTGGTGTGTAAGAACATCTTGGATGATGTCAAAGGGCAATTCTATCTGGATAGTGGCTGTGAAATCACATTTGGCATCTCAAGAACTCCAGCTCAGCATGCTTCTCTTATGACGAAAATGTAGAAATGCGTAGTTTTACTCATCGGTCCAAAAAATGAGCTTAATGGAAGTAAGGCTCCATGGGCCTGCCTGTGCTTCCTGATAATGTGAAGCAAAGCCCCTTTACAGACTAGAGCTCCCAACCACCCGCACAGGAACCCCTTAGGCCTACGTTTGGAGAGTGCCACTGAAAAACACCCAAGGATGCACAAATTATTGAAATAAATCCTCAGATCATTGTATTTAGGACAGAAGATCTGTGCCTAATTATAGTGCCCATTTCCTGAGCCAAGGCAAGGCTCTTCTCAGCAGTGATGCACGAGCAGGGCTTTCCGGCACTTCCCCTGCTTCTACAGACACGGGGGAGGGAGGAGAATTGGATGCACATGGTTCAACAGGATTTGGACCAAGGAAGTCTGAAACTTGGCATGTCTCATGAATCCAGTTGTCTCCTACATATACAAATCCAAATAAAGTCTATGTGAAAGGAGAAAAATAAAATCTTCCCTGCTCGTGTATGTGTGTCTGCAAGGACCTGGACCCACCTGGGCACAGAACAGAGAGGGGATGCAGAAAAGATAAAATGAAGAGCTGACTTCCCACCCCTCTTGCCACTGGTCTTAGAAGAGCACACTTGGGAACAGATTTCCCTTGGCTGGTGATATCAAGGAATGGAGAAAGGATGGCAAGCAACTCTCCCTCCCTGCATGTGAGTTCCTGACTGCTCCTGGTGCTGTGTGGCTGCTGTTGAGATTTGCCAGGGAGGATGGCTCTGCACCAGGGGTGCAGCATCAGTGTGTGGGCAAAAATTCATGCATAAAGCCCTTTCCCATGGCTGTAATGGGTTGAGGCAGCTTTAGGGACACAAGGGTTGTCCCTGCAGCACTGGTGACAGGGACTGGCAATAAAAAAAGAATGACAACATGCAATTCCTCAGTCAGAAAGCCATGGATAAGAGTTTTCTGAGCTAAGCCACAGGTTTTTATATGTAACCCCATTTTTCTACAGTGGAATCTCCTGTATATAACTCCCATGTAATTCCTTATTCAATATTTCTCTAATCCCATTTTTCTTCTAGGGAGATTTCCTTCACTTCGTCTGCCTCCAGATCCACATCAGGATACAGGTTTGATTTATTCCTAAGGGAGAAGACTACCACCACTCCTCCCAGCTGCTGTGAAGCAGACCCTTAACCCTGCAGAGGAAGGACCATTTCCTACTCATGTTATTAGCATTCCCCACTACTTGCATGCTATTTTTCTTTTTCCTCTTCATTCTCTTTTTTTTTTTTTTAACTTCTGCAGTGAATTCTGCTTCAACACCCACATGTCTGCTATTGAAGCCAATCAGCAGGATTGACTCAGGTAAGTTCTTTTATTAGGTACTGATTTCTTTGTGTCTGATGTCTTTATCCAGACTCCTTTGAAAATCCCATTTTGGCTGAGCATATTGAAGCAAATGCCTCTCTCACTCTCTTTCATTAGCAATTTTAGGGCAGCTCTGGCAGGTTTTTCACTCCTCTCTCTTGAACTCAGAAAAAAAAAAGCTGCAGTAGTTTTATCTCTTTTCACTGTCTCCGGAGGATGTCCTGCCAACACTCCCCCACCCCCAAAATTGGACAGAAAAATGTAGGTCTTTGGTAGTCTGGTGGGCTGAGATTTGGAAGTAACAACATTTTACGACACTGGCTTTCTCATTTCCTCAGACTAGAATTAGTTCTGCCACCAACATTTTGCCCAGGGCCCCCAACCCCAGGAGTGCTCACAGTGTGTGTCTCTCTCTCACAAATTATTATGCTCCAATGAGGATGTTCCTAGCAGAGCTCTAACGTATCTGGCACAGATTCATGTTATATCTAGGTTTTGACATTGGGCCTGTTCCTATAGAAGTCAATGTCAAAATTCCCTGTGAGTGTTAGAGCACAAGGATCAGGCCTGCTCTCCTGATTTATGCAAGTTATTTTTATATGATAGTGAATTGGATGCAGTATTATAAAGTCTGGAATTAATCTGCATTCTAATACTTTATAAAAACCAGCAAAAAAAATATCCGAAATTAACATCCTCCTTAACCTTTATTTTTATCAAGTGTACTAAATCAACTGAAGAATAATTGCTCTGAGGACTATGCCAAATGAGTGCACATTTAGTTTACATATTCCCTAATGTAATATGAATTGATGAACTTTCTGAGATACACATGATATAAATGATCATGATGTGCCATTCTTAATTTCTTTCAATTGTCTCTGCAAAAACACTTTGCTCTCAGGATGAAAAGTGCATTACGTGCATATTGGGCCCACAGGAGAGACGGAAACACACTTGTAAGTATTTGCCCTTTTTGCAAGAAGTGAAGTTTTCTAAACAAGAAGGTTGAAATTCTGCTGTTTGGCCACTGACAGGGGATTGGATTACTGCAGTGAGCAGATCAGAATCCAACTCCCCTCAGCTCCAGAAAGAAGAAATCTGAGTCAGCCCCACCACACCTGAGAGTCCTTCCTCCATGCCAGCTTCCCCAGGAATGCTCCACTTCAGCCCCCAGCGCAAGACTTAGACCTGTCTCAGATGGTTGAGAAGAGGAAGAGCAGTTGCTTCTCCTCACACATGAGCAGCCCAGCAGTTAGTCCAGCCCCAGACCAAGTGCATTCACACCCCAACAACAAGGGGAGCCACAGTCCCACATTGAAGAAGGGCGAAAAGCAAACCAGTGACATCTCACTGTGTTTGGCCTGTATCTGTTGTTCAGTGAAGGCAGCAATGCCTGCACGTGGTAAGCAGTTGTCTCCTGCGGGAGCAAGGAGCATGAAGACCTCACAAGGACCCTCTCTGCTTCTCTGCTGACCACTGGTAGAGATTATCTGTGGCATTATTTCACTACAACATGTGATTACCAGATGTTTGCCATACACTCTGAGTCCCCCAACCTTGTGCGACCTTGGGCACATCTTCTCTGGTCTTCAGTTTGCCATCTGTTAACTGGGGCATGATAATGTGTTACAGGTTTTAAAGCCAAATAGGATAAGCAATCATCTGAGTTGGAGTGCTGTATAATAGAGGCCACTGGACTTCCCTGAATTCTCTTTTCAATCAAAGCAAACCTCTTGGAAAATGTATCCTGCTTTGATTTGTTCATAGCTAGACTCTGAGGATCCAAAGGAAATGTGGTAAACGGTGCCAATGTTAATTACCATCACAGACAGATATGTCTGTGTTCAGCTCCCTGGATGGACTCCCATACTTTCTGAGCAGAAGAGTCCAACACAAAGGTTTACTGCTACAGACCATGATTAAAGCACACCTTACCTTTTCTGTTATGGCACTGAATTATACTAGTAACACACTCTAATAGTAATATTTATCAAATGTTCCAGTCCCTGCCTTCAGCCATCTGGTTCCTCCCTGGATCTTGCCAAACTCCCCTCAGTGGGTTTTGCACCAAGGTAGGGATGCCAGCACTGAGCTCGCTCTTCCCTTTTCCTCTCCTCTGCACACATTCCAATGGCTCCTCTGCAAAAAGGGGGCCTTGTCTCCATTAACCTTGATAGGCACTCCTGCAGTGCAAATAATAACGCTTGTGGTGATCACAGAGCTTGCTGCCTAGGGAGAAACTTTTCTTCTCTGACACCTGTGAGCAATCTGGAGCCATTAGCCATTTCACTCCAATACTAATGATGCTCCCTTCAGTCATTATCACTTATTTTTTTATAAAATCCTCAGTAAAGCTGAATCTAACAGGTCATTAAAAGCCCAAGGAAGCCCTGGCTGACTTGATCCCAATTGTTCCTTATGTCTGACAAGATTTTCCCTATTGAGCATTTGACTTGCATTTTATGTTGCCTCATTAAACTGTGCTAGACTTTAATCAAGGTCAAATGGGGGCGAATCTGCATTTCCAGAATCCAAACAATTCATGCCAGGGTGCTGATCTGCAGCCTGTGTTGTTGCACAACCTCTCCCTGTGGATGGAGCCCTGTGGATTTCCTTAACATGGGACTCAAGCTGCACCCCACAGGGTCCGTGGAAAAACTAGGTCCCATGGTTGTTTATACTTCATTAAAGTCTCTTTCAATTCCTTCCCCAATGCCTCCGAAGAGAAACACCAGGATGAAGAGATCAGTGAAGAAAGAACGCTGTGTCACACCATGAATAAAACATATTCTAATTTTATCAACACCTAGAGTCCCAGTCTTTAAAATCCTGAGGTTTTTTTTTTCCTTTATAAGGTATATGATGAACAGCCGATTACATTTTTGATGTCTTTTAATGATCATAATTAAGTATGATCCATCATTGTAATTTCACCACTAAATCAAGGTAGATCACCATAACAGTCATGATAAATCATGCTCTTTGCACAACTATTCCTGAGGATGAACCAGAAAATGAAGTTAGAGGACTTCAGGATCGCTCTGCTCCATCAGCAGGATACTTAGCAGCAAGCGTCCCAATGGCACTAACACGACCTGATAAGTGAAACCACTCATCTCCCCTCAGATCCATGGGCTTCCATGGCTCCTGTTGAGAACTGTGCCTCTGCTACATCTGAAGCAGTTAATTCTTGGTCATCTCTTGTGCTTATTTTTCTCCCTGACAGTCCAGCTTCAGCATTTGTTATTTAAAAGAAGATGGTATCTAAAGAAAACAGCTTCTTAGGATATTCCCTCTGCAAACGCTTGTGTTAAATAAAACTGTTTTTTACAGATATGAATACAAGTACAGTCACACCAGTCATGGCTAAAGCTAAAGTCCTCACCAATGGAGGTCAGGTAAGACCCCTTGGCCTTATCCATATTTATCAACACTCTAAATTAGTCTCTAAGGAAGCTTACAGTGGGACCATTAAGCCTCCCATATCACTTCTGATATCTCATCATATGTTGCTTAACAGCAAAAATTTGATAGTGTTAACAAAATTAATTTCCCTTGGCCAAATTCAAGTTTAAGGGTCTACACGGTCTTTTTCAGACTTTGCTCTGTAAATTCGGATCTGTTAGACACTGTTCTGCAGTGTTACATGCCACAGATGGCTGCCTACCCAAGAAGTGTGATAGGAGCTCTTGGGAATAAAAAAAGCAAAAATCTTATGTAAGTTTCTCAGCCCAAAAGTTGAGTAAATAAGTGCTAAAGTATTTTGTTGACTGCTCTAGAAGACTCTGGAGGAAAAATAGTCACACTAATATATAATATTGATTTTTCCATGTAGTTTTGTATGATGTAACATGCTTCAAGCTCACCAACCCAAGATTTCAACAGCTCATACAAAAGATATACAATACTTATCATCTGATAAATGGGGAAACTGAGTTTCACCAGTGTCAAACACTGAGGTACAGGATGCCAGTGGCTGACATTTTCTAGCCATCTACTGGGCATGGTTTCCTACTAAAGAGCATGAAGAGAACAGAACAAAATCCCTCGAGAGGATAGAAAAGATGGTAAATTTCCCTCATCATGATCCAAATGAGAAGTACAGCAAAGGCCATACATCACAGTGAGATTCCCTACTCTCCTGCAAGCTAGTAGAGGGCTCACATCACTCTTGGACTTCTTTCTCACATTCATTTTAATCAAGTCTCTGTCATTTTCAGGTCTGGGTACAGCTCAGCCTGCCTCTAGCTCTGTGTCAGGGGTGTCATATTATCCATCCGTGTTACAGTGGTAATGCTTGATAGCCAGGAAGGTCATTTCATCTCTAATAATTCCCCCCAAAGGGGATATGAAGGTAGAATGATTACAGAGTCATATACCTTCTTGCAGAATACCTCATCTTTGTTGCTAGATTATTTAAATGATAAATGGAAATTGGCCAGGGAAAATCACTTAGAAATGAATTGTGGTCATAAGCCATAGGAAACACATTAGGTTTCCAGAAAGACAAAATAAAAATCATCAAAGGTTACTGTCTTTCTGAGATACAGCCTAAAAACATCTATTAAAATATTTTAAATTTAACACCACATACCTGTTATTAGGGAAGGAAACAGCATGAAACACAGTACTGGTTTTGCAGAGGTTCTTCATCACATAAGTGGCCCAATAATCTGAAATAACCTGTCTAAACCTGGACCTGGTACTCTGATGATCTAGAAAAAAGGCATGTGTACAGCTAGGCTCTGTAAGCCAGAGGCACTCACATGCTAATCTTAGACTGTACCAAGCTAAGAGGAAGCAGAAATGCTCCTACATAGCTAAAAAAAAACAACCTGGGAGCTTAGATCTGAGCTCTTTCCAACTCAGGATGACAATACTGTAATTCTAAAAATGTATTTTCATTTTTCTTCACTCTGTCATCTAAAGTTCTGCTTTTGCTGCTGCCTTTGTTCACACTCTTTGAGCTACAAGTAAATACCTCTTATAATCATATCTGTGTGCAGTCAGCTGGGAGAGGTGAACATGGGAATGTCAGTGAGGATGGCAAGGTTCATCCCCTGACACTGCCATTGCGCAGCCAAGTAGCCTTGGGCTACCCAGCCCAGCATCACAAATCTGTCTTGGATCTCCTGATTGCAAAACGAGGATTGCAATAATACTGCTGTGGCTCTACAATGCTTAATTAACGTTTGGGAAGATCTCTGCACGGTATCTGCACTGTCAAAATGCCAATGCCTTTGCCATGTTGCTTACAAGACAAGCAAATGACAGCAGGCAGGTTGTGGTCGTGCTGGGCCAGCCTGTGCCACGCTGAGCAGTCCTCACTGGTACCACGGACACGCTTCTCTGTCTGCTTATGCCCATCTACTGTCTCTTGGCTAATGTTTAAATCATAAGATCTTTAATGCAGAGGCATTTCTTGCTCAGGATCAGTGTGGTGTGGGATCCTGGTTCACGGCTAAAGCTCAGAGGCATTGTGGGAGTACAAATATTATCAATGTAAACGATTGCCCTGCTTTGTGGCCCAGGTTTAGTTTGTGGGCATGTACTGAAATCCACCTGCTTTTCCCCTCGCTCTGTGTTTTTTATTTATTGACAGCTTAATCACCTTTGTGTCTGCTGCTTATCTTGGAGGATTTTCTATGAATTGTATTTGCTTGCTTCCACTGTGACAATATCTACACTGCTAATTAACTGCCTGGTGGACACAGTTACAAGCCACAATAAATATTTTCTGTCCAAGAGAATAATCATGATGTTGCCACTTGACCTGAAGGTTTTCACATCTTTTGATGTTTGGTTGTTTGGGGGTTTTTCTCTTTTCCTTTCTTTTCTTTTTTGGGTCTTAAGACTCTATTAGCTGTCTCACTGCAAATGCAAACAGATGTTTGACATCTTATGACTCAATGACCCATTCTACAAACCTAAAACAATAAAACTTTAGGCACTGATGTTTCTATTAAATGAAAAGTCCATCTACTCTTTTCAGGCTAGTACAAAAAATGAAAAAAAATAAAGTTTAGCCTAGGGAAGCTTAGTCTCCAAAACCCACCAAATCCTTGGAGACTACCAACAATATTAGTAATTATTGCTCAAAGCAAAGCCAAGTTGGCATGGAGACCACCAAGAGCTGGGTCTTTAAGAGACAGCTCCTATTCAACATATATATTAAGTGCTGTATTAAGCACTTACTGAACCCCACAAAAAATATAATCACAGAATTATTTCTAAATGGACTTTTTAGTTTTTCATGTCAAGAAAGGGGGTCATGAATAGAAAGGGCAAATATCAGCACAGAGAAACATTTACCTCAGCCACTCTGGGTGTCATTAATCACCCTTTCTGGAAAGCCTTGTGCAAAAGCCATTAAAATTTAAGATAGGAGAAATTGCTGCCATTCCTACAGCTACACTATTGCTGCTTCTACTACTCTTAATTAGGGTCTGAGAGCAGTTAAACATTTAAATATAATAAGGTTTAGAGGTGAGCTGGCTTGCCAAATGGAGAAAGAAAACATTGTCAAACAGAAGCAGTGAGAGGAGCCCAGGCAGTGAAGTGAGAGGGGCAGAGAGATGTGGGATGCGCTGCCAAGTGTCTGTGGTGAGACCACCAGCTCCTTCTGAGAAGCAAAGCCAAAGCTATGCTCTGTCTCAGATACTAAATATGAACACTGATGAATATGAATGCTGATTCTGAAGAGGCTCTTCTGCTCAGGTACCCTGAGATTTGTCTCAGTGGAGATGACATTTGTGAGGGACACCTAACACAGGAAAGTGAGGAGGTGCTGAACAAAACCAAGGGGATCCTTCACTGGAGAAAAGCCCGGATCAAGAGCTAATATGAAATGAAGAATAAGAGTCACAGCCAGAGGTGTCACATTTTCAGCCATAGAAACCCAGGCCTGGAAAACCTCTGAGTGATGAAGGGGGTTCGCACCATCACTGAGCACAAACAACTCGATATAACTTGTGCTCAGAAGCAGCTCTGAGCATTACCCATGAAGTTATTGTCGTATTGTATAATCCACATTAGCTTTATGATGACACAGTGTCTTCCCTGCTGGATATTTTACTTTTCAAGCAGTAAGACAATAAACTACAGTCCCTGACAAGAAATGTTTTCATTGCCATTGTTTTAGAAACACATGTTTTCTCATTCACTATCAGCACCACCTAAATCAAAAGAGGTGACTTTCACAATAAATCAGATAAGAATGGCTCAAAACTGATATCTGCCAGCTTGTTTTCTCCCTTAATGGTGCTCTTGAGGCAGACTGAGATATCTTTTCCCAGAGCAGCCCAGGGGATGGGTGTGAGGAGGATGGCAAGGCATGGACAGAGCCAGACAATGGCATCCTGGGCTGGCGTGGGTGATCACTGAGCATCTCTGATGTGTGATGAATGACACTGCAGAAAGTAGAGCAGTATGGGAAGTATGCAGACAAATACAGCAGATATTAACTGTTTCCAAGCCCTAAAAAGTGCCCTGCTGAACAGCACTCTGGAAAGTCATACAGTACATGCACAACCACTTGCAAGTGGGCTTTTGCCTTAGGGACAATTACGGGCTTTTGGCTGCCAAACTGAGGATGTAGATGCTGAATAAAATCCAGTGCTGTGGTTTTAATGTTCGCAGTTAATGGTTTAGGGTTCTCTTCTCTTCCCCTACAGTATCCTGGGATATGCAGGAGAAGTTAAACATAAATGACCAACAGAATCATCATCTTCAAGCACCTAAGCAGATGTTTGCCCAGCTGGGGATAAGCACAGGTTGCTTCAGCAGCTGTGAGCCTGCACTGCACACTTGCACTCTGCATCCACGGGTGAACAATAACCCTGCAATATTCCTGCACTAGGATATTTGAGAGGCATCTTGGAGGATGAAAGAAGGGTAAATAGAGAAGCTGTGCACTATAGTTCTTCATCTCAGTCTGCCTCAGCTGCTGAAGCACCATGCTGAAATGAAGCATTAGCAAAGATGCCTGAGAGGAGCAGGTGGGTGGTGATTAGAGTTATTTTTTCTCTTGCTCCGGGTGAATATTTTCTGTGCTAAAAGAATGTTCCTTACATACAGGAAGATAACTTCTTTCCATTGTCTGCTGTCCTCATTTCCTCCATGGACAGTGGATACAGCTTTTCTCCTCAAGAAGAAGGACATCCCCTCATACTATATCTATGCTGCTGATCATTAAAGCACCTTGCTCAGACAACAACTCCCACTTGGAACCCTTTTAACCTCACATCCAGAGCATGTCTGAATTTTTAAAGGTTTTTCATTACGTCTCCTTGCATTTCATATTCAGCTACATCACCCGAGCTGTTGTCTGCACTCTCATTGTCTCAGACCTCCATTAACATGACATCTTCCCTGATCCTGAGGAATTAAAGCTCATGGTGAACACTGTTGCCAAAATCAACACCTTTTATGGCTACATCACCACTTTGTACAGCCTTCCCATAGCCCTGATCCCTGTTGCAGCAAACATAAGCTGTACATCTTCCCATGTTCTCCACACGATGGACCATCATTCCCAGTTCAAGCTCTTACTTTTTTAGCTTAATCATGCAACCCTCTGTTATTCTATTCCTCAGGAAACATTTTCTTACTTTCTCTTCTTAACCTTCAGGATTACACAGAGTCTTTGTAAACATTCACTTAGTTTTTCTCCCCAAACATTTTTTTAAGATGTCAGTTTGTGCCACAAAAGGATAGACATCAATTAGACTGTTGATGTGTTTCAAACAGCATCTAAAAGGGTGTCCTGCATGTCCAGACCATGGTCTTATTAACCTCTACTCTTCAAATGTCTGCATTCTGTTTGTCTTGTCTCTAAAGTTAAAAGGTCTTGTAAGGGGGAGACAAGCTTTTTGTAGAGCAGCATGTACATTGCAGTCCTGCACCATGATGCAGAATCTGTAGGATTCTAGATTCTACATCTATATTCTACTATCTGTAGATGTTACAGGAATAATAGGGAAATTGCTTCTTCCCCTTTGCACACTTTCCAATGCAGTGCAGGGATGGCATCTCCCTGAGATATTTTCTGCTAGTTTATCCTCCTATTCAACCACTGCCTCTTTCTTTTTCAGTTTCCATTCTCCATTTCAAACTTTTTCCCTTCTCCATTTTCACCCATCCCCAATTTTTTGTTTCCCTCTGGAGGTTTCATCCACCTGCTTCTCCATCATTCATTCCCTTTGCTTCCATCACTCAGGGCCCACCAAAGTCCCACTTGTTTCTGCCATCTCCTAGTCTCCATTTCTGCTCTGTCTTCCTGCTGCACTCCAACTTCCATAGGCTCTCCTGCCTCCCTCTTCTGTCTTTCCACAGATAATCCATGTTGCCTGCTGTCTGCTCATATCTTGAAACACAGGCACATCTCTCACAGATGGAAATAAAAATATATGAAAAGAGGAATGGGAGATAAGACAAGGCCCATTGCCTGTCTCATCCAGCACACTTCCATTGGCACCAGCTGTTCCAGACAAGAGTATTAAAATCCCATGAGCAGCCTTAGGATTCAAACTCCCCCAACAGGAACATTCAACTGTAATCCCTAATAGTTACAGATCATTTTGTGTCTTAAGGCAGGAAGTTTTATGTGTCTGTATTAAAACATTATAATTCAAGACATGGATATCTCATAACCCAGATGTGGGAAGTAAAGCAGAACTTGCTGCTTTTCCAAATCGTGACTTAAAATGCAATGAGAGGGATCAGGGTCTGTACTGCTCCTGCCCTGCCGTGATGGAGCACAGGGGGCAAAATCTCATGTCCAGAGGAAAGACACATAGTCACCGCTTTGTGTTGAGGGACAAAGTGATTTAAATCAGGTCATAGGAAAATGGGCAGTCCTCAGTGTCACAGACAGCATGTCCCCAGCACAGAGAGGATATAGACTTGTTGGAGTGAGTCCAGAGGAGGCCATGAAGATGCTCAGAGGGCTGGAGCTCCTCTGTTATGGACACAGGCTGAGAGAGCTGGGGTTGTTCAGCCTGAAGAAGAGAGGGCTCTGGGGACACCATAGGGCCTCTTCCAGTGCCTAAAGGGGCTCCAAGAGAGAAGGAAAGGGACTTTGGGCAAGGGCATGGAGTGACAGGACAAGGGGGGATGGTTTTAAACTGAAAGAGGGCAGGTTTAGATATTAGATATTGGATTCCTAATTAGATATTAAGAAGAAAATCTTTACTGTGAGGGTGATGAGGCCCTGGCACAGGTTGCCCAGAGAAGCTGTGGATGCCCCATGCCTGGAGATGCCCAAGGCCAGGCTGGACAGGGCTGTGAGTGATCTGGTCTAGTGGAAGGTGTCCTTGTCCGTGACAGAGGGGTTGAAACTGAATAATCTTTAAGGTCCCTTCCAATCCAAACCATTCTGTGGTTCTCTATCCTAACACAGGTACCCCTAGTATGAGCAAAAGAACCCAAGGACTACCATGAGCTTGCCTTGACTTTGCCAAACCCTCGACTCCACCATCCCACATGTAACTGCACAACATGTGAAAGGGCAATTGGCAGTGAGGGCAAATTTGCTGTCACAGATTGCTGGCTCCTGTCACCCATGTCACATACCACTCACAAGAGTCTCACAATGCCAGACCCTGGGAACCCTCCTGTAATTCAGTTTTTGCTATGATTCCAGGCTGAACTTTCAGGTTTCAGCAAACTCAAACTCATGCCTTACAGATCTCATTAAAAAGAAACATCTTTACACAGCTCTAATTTTCATTTCTACACCTCCAGGCTTACTAGAAAGCTGTATTTGTACCGGCACAGACCTTAATTTGTATACAGAAACAAAACAAAAATTCAAAATTAAACATATGAATTCAATTGCCGACAAACACCCTTTTACTAAGGGTTCAAATGTAATGACACTATCATTTAGAATAGCCTCATGTGGGTGTGAACCTCCTGAGAGCCATGAGAGGAAAATAAACCACATTAAAATACAATTCCTCTAGCAGTTTCTGAGACGCAATCAAAACCTTACAACAGGGATTTTTCAGAAGACAGGATTTTAGCTCAATAAAATCTATAGATTGGGTAGTCCCAAATGGCTCATGTGGAATTTTTATTCCAATCTAAAGGTGGAAATAATCTTTATGTATAGCTGTGCACATGTGGAATCTTCACCTCTGGAAAAGCTGAGTGTCTCATGCTTGGATTCTTGACCTTGTAGAACCTATGTGGAACTGGAAATTTAGGATATGGGACAGAGCTTAGGGCACAGACATTAATATCCCCTGTTTGTAAGTACCCTATGTAGCTGGTCTGTTCTAGGAGGCACTTGTGGAGAGAATCGAAACCAGATTATTTCCTACGGGTGTGGGAATAAGGGGGATCCAGTTGATGTAACCTATGGGAGTTCTCATAGTGTTGTTGGCACCTAAGAGCTTTAAAGAAACTAAGGAGCTGTGATGCAAAAATCAAAACTTCTCCTGAAATAAGTATTCCATAGAAACAAAACTAAAAAGGAAATAATGGTCAGTGCTTGCACTGGAGAAGGTATTTGCACTGGGGGCTGCCAAGCATATCTCTGTTTGAGATGGGAAACACTCTGCTTTGGTCTGCAGCTCCCAGATGTGTTCAACTGGAAATGATACAAAAAGACTACAGATGTGGACATAGCTGTGAAAGGGCTCCCATCCAAGAAGCCATTACCTGGGCTGGGATTCCCTACCCCTGGGAAAAAGATACATAAAAAGCCTATAAAATCAGGAATGTCACATAGGAAAAATAAAGGGGACAATTATTTACTGTTTCCCACAATGCAAGAAGTAGGAGATGTCATTGTCTGGAAATGATTAGTAGCTAGTTGAAAAGAAACTGAAAAAAGCACTTTTTCCCATTCTGTATTAAATTACAGCAGCCCCAAAATGCCTTCTGCTAACACACAGCACTGTTGGTCACTGATGTCCAAGGGTTAGAAGCTCTTTTTTATGTTAATTAAAACATATCAGAGAAGACTGTCTAGGCACACATGGGCATGGGCTTAGTCAAGCCTTCTGAAGACAGGACTTCCATGGTATCTTGTCCTTCAAGTCATGTACCCTGAGCAAATCCCATACAATCACATCTTCATTCAGTGCAAGGACCTTTGAGGTACCATAAGAAATTCTGGTCCCTTGCTCCTTGTCTCTCCAACTCCCTGTGATCAAAGGCAATGACTTCCACCCTATTATCCTGCAGGCTTTGGCCAGTCTGCTCCAGTGATGTTTGCATCGATCAGACAAATGGAGAGGAAAGTATTAGTAGGATTATGCTCTGAAAACAAATCCTAAATACCCATCACATTTAGTATCTTCTGGCTTATCCAGCTAGAACTGCTACGACAGTCTGTAGCAAAGATCCTGGGAGACCCTGAGAGTATTGTCAGACAATCTCCGTGCATTTTTCAATCAGATCTGCTTCTGGTACTGGGCTCACCAGTGCACATGACTCACTCCTGGAACATTAGGAAGCATGAAGCAGAAAAACATCCATAAAGCATTAGATCACAATCCCAGTGACAGCACTGATGATTACTAAGGGGGGCAGAGAAAAGGCTCATATTAAAGACTTTTGCTAGGATGAGTATTTTGCAGCTTTTAAAATTCTTTGAAGATTAAGTCTGTATTAGAAGATACCCTTGCTCAGAAAAAGACAACCCTTGGCCAGTATTATATGATACAGCTATGTGGCCATCTGGATTTTGACTTCAATCATTTTCATTGATTCAGAGGCATTTTAAAATGCTTAAGTTACTACATTGGATTTAAATTTCAGATCAATGTTGTCTTTGCAGAGCTGCTCTGCCTTGAAACACGGCTGAGCAAATGCAGCGCGGTGGCTGCGAGGGGCTGTGCCAGGCAATGCTGGATCTGGCACCCCTCTGATCCAGGCAGCTATTGATCAGCATCCTCTTGAAGCTTGTTGTGTTCATTCTGCTTGCAGCCTTCAAGGTCTCGAGTGTCTTGGATGGCATGAGGTCTTTGCACACTAAATTCTTTACTGGCAACAGCAAGGATGGCTCCAATTACCATCATCGTGGTAACTAACTAACTAGAGCCAAATGGTCTAAGGGCAGTTTGGTTGAGTCTGTGAGTGGCTGGTATCTGCTTCCCTTCATCTCTGTGCAGTGTGGTCAGACAGTCCTTGCCATGCTTGCTGTCCACATCACCTGAACCACTGCAGGCACAAGCAGCCTCACCTTGGCTGCTCCACTCCTCCTCGTCCCAGGAGTTCTGTGTGATGAGCTGGCACAGCATGGAGCCAGCCTCTGCTAAATCTGCGAGGAGAGAGGAAATCTGGGAACTATCCTCTTGTGCTGAAACATAATCAGCCATGGGTTCCTGCTAAATTATCTGCTTCATACAGTGAAGGTGAACTTCTCCATCACATCCCTGACACGATTACCCTGCTTGGCCTGGATCCCCGCCCAGAGTTTTCTTTCCCCCTGCCATGCCAAGCCTCTGGAGCGTGTTCAGCTGCACACTTTGGTTGAGGTTTTCTCCTTCTCCTCTGCTCCTGTCCACTGCTTTGCAAGAAGCCCCTACAGAGGGGATATTAGTTCAATCCCCTGGTGCCTCTTTTCCGGCGCTTGTGCAGGGAACGGTGCTAATTACTGAGTTACATCCTGCAGCTTGAAAGGAATTCGCAATGAAGCTGACAGAATTGGACTGAACATGGTGTAAGAAAGTGAAACTTGAGTATCAGCAGTGTCGTGACAACACCACGGGAGATAATTCAACCAAATGCATCTACCTCCATGGGTCCTTTGCCCCATAATAAAAGAAATTAAGATTTCATGAGAAGCCAGAGCCTTGCATGAGTAACAAGAAATACAGCTCCTCCTGGCTGTGAGGGGCTGCTGAGGCTGAAAAATAAAGACTTCTGCCAAGTTTCATGTGGATGGGTCTCAACCGGGATTATATCTTTCCTTCTGTATTTTGGTACAAAAGAGATACTCTTTCACAAAGCTGGAACAGGAAAAAAACACTTCCTTTCAAGCTGCACAGAGTCACTTAATCTTTGTTGTTCCCTAAATACCTAACATCAAAAATTCTGAAATCAGGGGAATTACCTTTCCCCAGGCCTTCAGGGCTGTTTTATGGGGGTAAATTATTGGCTAAAATGTAAAAAGCCAGCAAACCTTGAAACAATTTTAGGAGATTCTTCCTCTTTTCCTGCAGCCTCCAATGCATTTAGGGATTAGTATCCAGGGCATCTATCATGAGAGTCTTTAACCAGGATCAATAGAAGGAGAAATGCATAATCGATACATTGATGAATACAGTTTGACCTTTCCACAAGAACTGCAGGGACAAGGAAGCATTTAGAGAAAGTCTGGGTAAGTTTTCATAAAACGAATATCAAATTTGCAGAAAGTTCTCAGCTATAAATAGATCAGGACAGGGAGCAGACATCAAACAACTGCATATGCAAAGGGCCTCTGGCCAGCTTCTGGTTCAACTCCACCACTCAGCCCATCTCCCAGCTTATTTCCATGGCAGCCCAAGGTGAAAATACAAGATCAAGTAGGGGAAAAAAAAAAAATAATCTCCTACCATGGATGCAGAGGGCCTTCAGGCAGGTCGAGCCTCCCCACCAGCACAGTGGAGTGAGCGGCACATTCAACCAAGTGGGGACTGCTGCTGGCCCAGCACCTCTGCCTCCAAAGGGAAGGCCCAGGAGCTGCCTTCACCTCCTCAGCAGAGAAAAACGCAGAAACAGTAACAAAACTCTGCCCTAGCAGCTCTAGAGCTGCTATGGCAGCAGAAAGGCAGGGCTGACCCTGCTGCTTCGAGACGGCACGTTATCGCTGCGGTGCCCAGGGCACCAGCAGAATAACTCCCTTGGAGAAGTACACAGCTAATTAATTCCCCACATACTGTGCTCTGTATGTGCTGCTAAGTCCGAGTGTGAATATGACCGAGTAGTCAGGAGCTGACTTATCCTTTTCCAACCCCCTGCTACCCATCATTGTGGCAACACCAGCCTAACGAGAATTTATGACCAGGGAATTTCACCTGGGCTGGAGGATGGGCCATGGACTTTGGTTCATGGGTTTTTCCTTTGCTGAGAGGGCAGGTGTGCCTTTTTCTCCTCCTGGAGAAAAAGACAAGCAGTGCCAGCATAAATCATAGCATGGAAGTGCTCAGTCTGCTTCGTGCACCCAAAACACTTTGTGCCCCCACAGCCAGAAACAAACATCATATGGCAGCTGGTCATGGCAGCCCTTCCCCAACAGCGCCTTTTGCCAGGGTCAGCATTCTTTGCTGTGAGTTCCTGGACTCAGCTTTCCTCCACAGCTTGCTGTCCATGGGAACCTAGGCAGGGATGAAATCAGAAATAAGGTGATCTTCATGATGGTAGGGGAGGACCTGTGTGGAGCACCTCACATCTACCTGGGTACAGCCCAGGGGAGCAGGCACCAGTGTGAAAGGCATTCCAGGAGATCTAACTGGAGTAGCAATCAAGATCAAGAACTGTGTAATCTTTTGCTATAGGTGATTTTGCAAGCAATTATATAATTACTGCTTTCAGGATTGGAATAAAAGCACCAGAGAACTGTGCCAAACTGAGCCTGAGACTTAAAAACACTTGGAAACCTTTGACAGAGACAAGAGGTGGGACAGGCTCATGTGTACAGTGCTTGGAGGAGACTCGATGACAGAGGCTCAATTTTCTACTCTGCTGCAGATTTTCTGGATGGGACCAAATATACCATTTATCTCCATTTCCAAAATGGAAATAACACATATCTATTAATTTGAAACAGCACCATGAGCTGCTGGAGGCAGCTGTGTATTGCCCAGTACAGCGGGGTATCTAGCCCCATTTGAATAAAAACATCAGCATTAATTAATAATTGTTGCCAATTCAGGACTCATATGACATGCCCAGACTTTGGAAATTCCTAAGAAATTCAGCACAGTACAAGGCTCTGTCTTGCACTGACAGTATGTTTGGTTTAAATCCTATTACAAACAGATAAATAGATATTACAAACTATACGTTATATATACATATATATGCACATGCACGGAATTTTTTCTTTAAAGCATTTCTGTTACATTTCTTCTGTAAGTGCTATTGCTTTTTCCTCGCAACTGCGAACTCTGAACCAGGTATTTTAAAGCAAGGAAATTATGACCAAAGTTATAAATACATCTTAGCCTACCCCTGACTGACAACATGAGCTTCATTTTCATGCTTTATAACACCACCTGAATCACTAAATATATTTCTGTTCTTGTAAGACAGCATTCCACATAACTTTTATTTGTGAATAAAAGCAGAAAGATGCACACACACTGCTGAAATCAGGAATAAATTATTTTGGCAGAGTCCATTACTCTGGGAAGTAGTCTGAATACCAAGCTGACAACATAAATATAGACCAAGACTAAAGCTAGTCTGTCACCAGCATTTGCAATGCCTGTCCCAGACTCCTACATTATCTCTGCTGAGCCCAAGTCAAAGCATCAACAGTGAGTCCTCCATTGGTGCCTGCAGGCTCTGGGTCCGTCACCAAGGGGGTCACTCTGCTGCCACATGTGAAGCAACAGCCTCACACTTGGGTTTCCACCAACTCACCATTGCCACAAGTCAGCTGTTGCTTCACGTTGAGTTGTACCAGCACTCAAAAGACCGAGTGCCAAAACCCTCACTGAAAGCCTGGGCACACACAGCCATAGGCACCTCAAACAAGGAGCACTGGGAAGGGCTGGGATCCCTTAGGGCTCTCTAAGAGGAGGGATTAATAGCAGACACTCCCCTGTGGGCAAGAGAGCACACTGGTACTTTTGGAGCAAAAATGGGGAGCAGCGGTGAAAAAATAATTTTTTTTCATCTAAATACACAACCAGCAGTATTCTTTAAGAAATACTGAATGAAAGTCAAGAGAATCATCAAAACATGCTTTAGTCACTTTGCTTTTGCATTACATCCCCTCTTACTGAAGTCAGGGCTGCCACCAACCTGCCCAAGGCAGAAGTGGTGGTGACTCTGACGTGACTGCCACCTTTGTGTGCCAGCTCCCAGACACCCTCATGTGCCAGACCACAACAGTAGCTGTGTTCAGACCCACAGCTCTGGCCAGGCTGCTGAGCCTGCCTCCAGCTCTCTCCCTGAGGTTTAGTGTCACTATGTAGACTGCAGCAGACCTGATGGCTTCTTCCAGCCACACGTGTGTTGGGGATTCCCCAGCTCTGATCCTGTTGGGAGTGCTTGGTTTGCATGAACTTTGGGCTCAAAATGGATGATATATTCGAGTAGCATCCAACAATATCAATGAGTGTCAATGATGTATCGAGTCAGGGCCTTGTTGCCACACCTGCGCTGTAATCCATGTTCATCTTTCATTGAACATGAGAACAAACCTGTCTGTTCTACATCTCTCATACCCAACAGTGGACATGGAATTATCTGTTTGTTGTCAGACCTGTTCCAACCATGATACTAAAGGCCAAAACAGCTACAGGGGCTGTATGTGTGTTTTCTGAGGTATTTGTGACCATTTATTCCAAATGCTGCTCTGCCTCTGAGGACTATATAAATAATTATAGTGACCACATCTTTCCTGTCTATCCACAATTTGAATGCTTTTTTCACTCCAGTCTTCTCATCAGCAAAGCATATCTTCAGGGTATCCTCGTATTTCTAAATATTCCAGAAACTGCAGATGATTTACTCTTACAGTCCTAATGTAGCTCAATCCATTCTCATTTTCTATTTGTGACAGCAGTAGTTTGCTAAAGAACATCGGCTGCTATCAGTTCATATCGTTCATGACAACTTTACAGTATCTGATATTATTTCTAATTTTTGTGCCTCGAATGGCAATGCACATCCCAGCAGCTGCGTGTTCCAGGGAAGCGCGAAGGCACAGTCTGCATCCTGCCACCAGATGGTACTCCATATGGACACAACAGAGGAGGACATACTGGTGCTGCATCACCAGTGGCAATCCAGGCCCTTCCCCCTCAACATATTCTCTCTAAAGGCTGTACATGGCATTGGGGATCATATATCCCAAGTTCTCTGTTCATTTCTGCATCCTACATAGACCCAAAATATGGAGGAGGTCACTTCACTTTTCTGCTTCAGGGAATTCCAAGCAAGAGTGGCCACTCTTTATGTGTGCACTCTGCCCCAAGCTGGTGTTCTGAACTTGTGCTGCTTCTGTTTAACCAACAAGCTCCTGAGTACCATCATTATAGCTACAAACTCCATGTGGAGATAGATGGCATTTCTCCAGGAACACATGTGTCCCAGTATGGTTTGGAGGCCATTTGGGTGGAGCAGAATATTCAAAGCCCTGCCTGCCAGAGGAAATCCTGGCCACTGCTTGTTCTGCCAGAGCAGAAGAGGGAATCCCAGGGTACTAGCCACATCCCAACGTCTGTAATTACTTATTGACCAGAACATCTTCACTTATACCTTCAGGTGGAAAATCTGTTTGACATTCTGGAGCAGAATCGTCCAGACAGGATGATTGGACTGTCACCAAGGAGATTATTTTTTCAGTGAAGTAACATACCCAGCCCTGCATGAGCTATGGATCTGACAAACCTGTTACTGGAAGTTTCTCAGTAAACCTCCACAATGGATACTCACTCCTATGCACAGGCACTGGATTAGTTTTTATTTTCACACACAGAGACCAATACTTGTACACCCAAGTTTCTTACAAAGCCTGTGCACAAAACACATCCCACATCCCTCTTCCTCCACTTCCCTATGGTTGATGGCACTAAAGACCATGAAACTTAAGGAGTATCACCCAAGTATGTGCCTGGAGACTGGACTCAGAAGAGGAGTATATCTACTTTTTCAATGCATGAGGAAAATGGAGCACATTCTGAGCCACCAGCCCCAGCAAAGCCTGTTAATAATATATGTACATAGATTAGCTTTCCTTTAGAGCAAATTCCAATGGTCATCAGGACACTGGTATGACCAGCAAGTATTTCAAAATTCTGACTTATGACCTCAAAATGCTTGAGTTCAGCTAAGTAAGTGTAAAGAAAATAAATGCTGGGTTCTTACTTGCTTTCCTATTCCTGAGCACTGAGGATGCACTATTTTCTCCTGTACAAGAATTCTCATGCAAGCCCATCTGCATGTCTTAGTTGTGGTCATACAGGATTTGGGCATGCAGCAGCATCCCACAGCAGGTGCAGCAGCTCTGACCCCTCTGCAAGTGCTTCAGTACCAGAAGGAGAACACATCATCTGTTGCAGCAGCCAGGTCTGCTGCCAACCCTGTCCAAGACTGCTCTGCCTCCTGTTTTGCTCATTGACACCCGATGAGCTGCCAAGACAACACAAGCCTGGAGGTCATGCCTAGCCCTCTGTAAGGTGCTGAGGAAGGGGAAGAGCCAGGCACATGCCTGAACAAGTGCTTGCTCCCAAAACCTCCCCTGCTAGAGAAACTGCTGAGATTCTGTGGTCTGAAATCCCACTGGGCAGCAAAACAGCCTGACTACTCAGCACCAACTCAGGACAGCTTCCCCAGGAAAAGCAGCTCCCAACCCCAGTGCTATGGTCCCACGATTCCCACCATCCCCTGAGTGCAGAGGGAGCCATCCAGTCATTAGATCCCCTTTGATCTTTTCTGGAATAAAAGGCTAAAAAAAGAACAGATTGTTTTCTTAAAATACAGGGGGGCAAGGAGAGGGGGCGAGGAGGAGCAAAATTGGCCTGCTAGTTTCATCTCAACCATAAGAAAAAGTCTTTTTAACTTCCCTTAATGAGGACTACTTTTTCCAGATACTACCTAATTATTGCAAATTGCTTCATCTTTTAATTGTTACTGCAAGGCAACTAAACATTGTTATGTTGATTGCTCAAGAGTGGATTGTTAATGGCTTTAATCATTTGATAATCCAGTAATACAATCAATGTAACTCTGCACCTTGTAGGAATAATTTTTGGATCCACATGCTAGGAAACATATCTTGCTTTACCATATGTCAGCCTCTGTGGGCCGGATCCTGCCAGCCTTCCCCAAGTGTAGCTATACTCTCACACATGACTAGTCCCACAGATCTCTGTGGGAACACCCAAATAACATGGACTCATTTTATCTAGGTTTGGTCAAATTGGGCAGGCAAAGGGGAAGCCTGTGGGTCTGTTTCTGCATCACAAATGGGTGACCTATGGTTGTGAGACAGAGAAGGTAAGGTCACACCTGTGCAACTGTTAACAGAGTGGGCTCTGGGTATGGCATGAAGAATGATGATGTGGAGCACATTTTCTAAGGAAGGTCCCAGAGAAGACAAGTGCACAGATGGTGGAACCTGCCTGTGGTAGGGAGAAAGGTGGCAGGGACTGACACCTGTAAGACAGGGACCATCTTACCTTCCAATCTTGTCTCACTGTTGCTTAGGACTGATCCTGGCAGCTGAGGTCTGATGTAGCTGGATCCAGGACATCTCTGCAGCCTCACTCCAAAGCAGTCAGACCACTGATGTATTCTGTAGGGAGTCCCAAAGAAGAAAATCAGGTTGTTTGGAGACACAGCTCTCACATGATGCAAAAATGATGCAAAAATAACACTGTTTGTCTCAAGTATTATTTAACCCTCACTAATTGAATCTCAATGCCTTCAGCTTTAAGGACCTTCATAATTTTGTTGGCAGAAGCTGTTGGTTTCCTGAAGTCTGACTGCCTCCGAGTTGGTGGGAAGAGGCATTTCTGCCCAGTAAGCCAGGGACCTTGGCCACATCACTCTCAGTGAGATTTTCAGCTTCACACTGAGTGCTTTTGGAAGCTCAGTTGTCTACCAGGGATGCAGGTCTGTACAGGTGGGACAGGACATCCCTTTCCCTCACTTCCATTGATCCTCCCATGAAACTGGAGTGGTTCTCACTGGAGATCATGAGGAAGCCCCCAAAATGTAACTTTGAGTCATAAAAAACAGTACTGGAGGGCGAATTCCTTCAGGGTTACTGGGAGAGAAAGAAGTAGGAGCATCATCTGACAGGCTCAGTCAAAAAAGTCAGTTCTGACAGACAGCAAGGAGACTAATGAACTAAAGACTTGCTTTGATTTAGTCTTCAAGGAAAAGAAGACAATTAAGAGGCTGTGTAATTCAATAACAGTTAGCAGGAAAAGGAGCTGTCATAGGCATAGGCAGAGGAAGGAATGCCAGAGCACAGGCACCCTGCAGAGGAAGAGAGCACTGAGACACAGGCACACACAGCCCCAGGGCTGGAGGGACCAGTGCAAGACCCTGAACTGTCCCCAGCACCTCGAGGAGCATGAGGGAAGGTGAGAGGGAAATCATCCTCTTTCCCAGGACAGCAAGGAGAAATTGGGAAAACCACAGGTCAGCTTCACTTTTAAGAGACAAAATGAAAGGGCATTAAATGAAGCACATAGGGGGGTACCCACCTATAAACTAAAGAGATGGAAGTCATCCAGGCAAAGGTGATCAGAGCAATTTATCCCCAACTTTTCTAAAATGGCTTTAAGATCAGTAGAGTATTTTTTACTGGGGCTTCATTTTCTCATGTGCTGGGAACATTTTCCATCGTTGGCCAAGGGATAGGCTGATGTTTGCTAGGCAAGAATCCATGGTGTCAGTCAGAACCAAAAGCAAGGTGGATGCTCCCAAGGAGCACTGGCCTTCAAGCCTTCTCTGGCAGTGGCAAAAGGAGAAGTACCCAGCCCTGGCAGCAGCAACAGCCTAAAGCAGACGTGTGAAATGCAAGCTGGTTCTGGCAGTCAGAAGCATGTAACTGAATTACTGAGATTTTTTTTCTCTGTCACCTCTCCCTTTACTTAAAGGCAACTTCTATCCCTGACAGGGCGAGGAAAACCTGCTAAAGATAAGCTCTTTTGTGGAGCAGAACATCTGGTAGGGAGTCAAGGACACCCAGGGGCTGGAAAAGCAAGAGAAGGCATGAGGTGCTGCCACCCACCCTGGCACTGGGGACTTGACCCTTTGGGTTATCCCCTTGCTCTAAGGAAGAGCCTCATCACCTGACACCAGCTTAGCACAGTCCCTGCCTCTGCAAACCACCTTTATGCTCACAATTAAACAGGGCTCTAAGCAAGCTCCTTGCTGATGCACCTTCCCTGGGCAGGATCAGATTGATGCTGAGCACAACCGTGATTTTACAAATCCAGGCCCCAGTCTGGCCAGGGTGCTGGGCAGGAAAGCTCTGGAGAATGGGGGAGTCTCATTACATGATCAAGACCTTGGAGAGTTTTTTTGACAGTGCAATATGACTTCAAATTTTACACAAATCCTGCCCATTGTTATCGGCAGCTCATCAACAGACAAGGGCTCAGAGACCATCACGTCAGATACTATATCTATCACTAGGAAGATCCTCAGGCAGCTGGTTGGAGCTACACAGATCATAATTTTTATTATCCAAACATCATATGGCTCCTTACATAGTGTAAATGAGATGAACTACAGGAGCAAAGAAGTACTGCTGATTAAAAATACATGTGTGTGGACCTCAATAGTTCAGAGTCCAGTGGGCAGAAATGTTAAGTGGGGTCCCACTGAGTGCCCTGCAAGGTCAATACAATTCAATAGTTTTATTAACAACTTGGAAACCAGACCAGGGATATGCTAATGAACTTTAAGCATTTTACCAGGATGGGAGGGTAGCAAATAATTTGCAGGACAGAAATAAAATACAATACGAACTTGATGAATTAAAGAAGTGGCCTGTAATCAATACAAAGAGATTCAGCAGGACAAATGCAAAAGATTAACACATAGGAAGGAATAAACAAAAGGACAGAGGCTGTATGGAGATATCTGGCCAAACAGCTATACAACAGAGAGTGGTCTGGGGGGATGATCGATTGAACAGAAGTCAATAACACCAGGCTGCTGCAGCCCAGAAAGGTAATTATTCTGCTCTTCCCAGTACTCGTCAGGCTGCTGTTTGAAGCAGCGTAGCCAGATCTGGGCATCACGTTGTAACAAAGACAGACAAGTCAGAAGGAGTTCAAACGACAGCAAAAAAAAAAAAAAAAAAAACCAAAAGAATTGGAAAAAAAAAAATCTTTGTGTGCATGTGAAAAATGAACCACATGTGCAAGGCCTGACTCTGCTATTGTTCCTGGGACCCTGCTGAGGTACAGGCTCAAGAAACTGAGGCTGGTCTCAGACACAGCATGAGGAGAGACATGTTAAAAACCAGGATGTTACACAAGTACTAAAGGGACACAACATAGATATTGGGGTTAATTAGGGCTCATTTTGCTCTTAGTGAAATTGCAGCATTGGGCCAAAGCTCCAGCAGAGAAAATTTAGGGGAAATTTAACTCTGTAATGTTTCTGAAAACTCAGGCAGTGAAAAGAATGAAATAACAGAACCCTACTCTTGGATGGAGCCAAGACCAACCAAAAAAAAATTAAAAATAAAATAAGAAAGAGGACACAGTACCCATAGAAGTCTCTGGTTAGAAGTGCTCTACCTGCTTCCATGCCATATCTGAAACAAGCCCCATCACATACAGTCCCCAGAGACCCTCCTGAGGAGGCAGGTCTTGGATGCTGCAGAAAGCCCAGGGCACCCAGGAGCCCCACATAAACTCAGGACTGAGGGTTAACTGACTCCTGCAGAAGCAATGCACCACTCATATAGTGATCCCACTGCCATCAGATCTGGCTGCAATTAAAACAGAAAGAGCTCTCCACCCTTTGGTGATGGCTCAGAGCTGTCAGAAATCAAATCTACTTGGTTGCAGCTGGAGCAAGGACCCATCGGAGCTCCCTCCACCCCAGCACTGAGAGCTGGAGGAGGGAGCAGGAGCTGGAGGAAGGCAGAGCCTGGAGAGGAGCCAGAGCATCGCTCACTGCTCCAGCATGGAGACGGAGGTCTGCAACTCTGCAGCACAGTGTGCAGACTCCTGCCAAAAGCCCAATTGCACCATCTGCCAAATTAATATTCCTATTTTTAATATCTCGTTTAAAGGGAAACATTAAGGGGAAAAAGGAGAGAAAAATAGAACACCACCTCGCTGATTAGATTTGTAAGCTCTGTGAGGAATCGCACCAGACATCGGGTCTGCTTCTCTTCTGTCCTCCTGTGATCAATCCTCTCTCCAGAGGTGCAGGGCTGCCGGGTCGAACACAGGGAAATGCACCACTGAACACCATGCTGCTGCTGCCACTGCCACTTAGCGAGGAGAGCAGAGCAGGGAGACTTGAGGAGATGAATCAACATGGTTCATTTCTTTGCGAGGAGCTCTTGCCCTGCCCTATTTCCAGCCTGGAAGCAGACCCTGCAACCTTATTTTTCTGGGAGGCACGTAGAAATTGCACCCTGAACATGAAAGAGAAAGGGGTGAAAGTGGAGGGGAGAGAGAAAGAAAAATGGAAAATCCCTCCGGTGAGCAGAAATGGAACACACAAGCCATGTGTCAGGGAGGAGACAGCCTGTGGAGTGGGCAGCAGCGTCTGATGCTGAATTAGCAGGGGAGCACAAACAAGGGGCAGATGCTGGGAGCCGCGGCAGCGTTAGCAACTGCTGCCGAGCTGGGGCAGGGGCTAATCCTGGCTCCCAGCCAGCCACAAGGTCCCTCTTCCAAGACTGGCACCTCCTGAGGCTCACCCAAGCAGCTCCCGGGCTGAACGGCAGCCACCGCTGCTGATGCTAATGGAATTAAACATTAATATGCTAAACAGAACGAAGAGTGAGAGAGGGGCTTGGATTTCTCTAGGTAGCAGACATGTCTGAGGTTAATGCCTGCCAATTCTTATTTGCTCTGCGATGTCAAAATCCGTGTCCTTATTAGCCAGCCCATTAGTCCCCCGAGGCCAGTAGCCCATTAGTTCTGTCCTGGTCCTTGCCAGCACTTTTTGCTCTCAAAGAGATTCACTCTTGCCGCCGGGCAGAGTGTTTATAGCCGACCTGTTCCCACCTGGCGTTCCTGACTGGGAGACCTTGCAGGGGACCAGCCCCGGGTGTTACAAAGCCAGTCTCAAACAAAGTGCTCAGGGCGTGTTGGCTTTACCTCTGCTGTCCCAGTTTAGTGGCAAGCAGGATCATCCTGCCATGTTCTTTGGGATCTGGAAGGCGAGATGGGCTTCCTCACCTTCCTCTTCCTCCTCCGAAACATTTTGGGTCTGCTCTAATTCTCTCATCGTTGACTTGACATTATGGATACTATGAGACAGGAAACTTGTCTTCTTTTTGCCTATAAAACACCACTCTGTAGCGAATTAATATCAATAATTAGCAGGCATAACTATTAAATATCACAAATCTCATCAGGCTGTCAGTCCCTTAAGCTCAGCATCTGCTCTGTGTATAGGCACGGGTGCAGCGACAGATTTCCAGCTGTGGCTCCCATTGACTGGGAGCTGAGGGCACCACAGAGAGAGTACTTTGCATCAGCACGAAGTTTGACCTTTTCACTCTCACCTCTATAAATAGAGATTTGCTGTCAACAGGTTGTGAAGCACTTCACTAGTGACACCTGTATCAAGATCATCATCCCAATCTTGCAGATGGATAAATGAGGCATGCAGGGCACACAGGGACTCATAACACGGGTGTCCCAGATCAGGCAGCATGCTGGGAATCTAACCCAGCTTTTCTACAGCGCTCCCATTTCCCAGCTTTAAAATAATCCTAATATAAGACAATATAAGATTAAAAGAGTGAACAGTGCCTTCTTCACCTCCCCTCAAGAGAGGAGCTACTCACTTTCATAGTTTTCTTACATTTACATACTAGGCCATAGGAGGGAATTAAATTTTCTCCTGCTGCAACCATGACAGTAAACAGTCCAAACTCAGTTTGGAGCCAGACATTCAGCGTGGATACTTTCCCAAACGAAGATCACTAAAGACACTGTAGACTAAAGACACTGTAGATAGGAGTAGTTTCTTTTACCTGCAGAGTAAGTGTTTCCCCAGAAGGTCCCCCCTGTGCAGGCAGGATCCTTCCATTTATTTGTATTCCCAGACCTCAGATTTAGCAAACACTGAAGCAGGTACTTACCTTTAATCAAGCACATTAGTCGCCCCATTGAAGTCAATGGGACTTCTCAGGTGCTTAAAGCGAAGAATGTGCTCCGAGTATGCTGCTAAGCCAAGGGAAGTGGTGGCTGATGGAGGCAGAGAAAAAGCAGTCAACAAATGAACCAGAACCATCGGCAAATGACTCCCAACTGGGCAGGCTCCCTTCTATCTCCTTATACTGCTTTGCTTGCTGAAGAATTTTTCATTATGAATACAAAGCTCCTGCTGCTGCTACTGCTTTTAAATGGTGCTTAGTAATGCCAACCCCTTGGAGTGCACCACAGACACAGCCTGAGTCTCCTGCTCGCTGCTTGGGCACCTCCAGCCCCAGCAGGGAGGGCTGGTAATGGGAGGGAGGTCAAAGCACGGCCGTGTTTTGGTCCGAATGGAAAATAATCCCGTAGCCACCATATGGGGGATGCTGTGATGAAAACACTCCTAATTAAGCTAGCCCAGACAAGCCATGGCCAAAGCACACTGCTGATGTCTATAACATAATGATGAGCATCCAAAATGGCTATGAAGATAGTGAAGGGCTCAGAGGAGAAGCCATATGAGGAGCAGCCAAGGTCATTTGGCTTGTTCATCTCAGAAAAGAGGAGACTCAGAGCACTCTACAACTTCCTCACAAAGGGAAGGAGAGGGACAGACATTGATGTCTTCTCTCTGGTGCCCAGTGACAGGACCCAAGGGAATGGCATGAAGTTGTGTCAAGGAAGGTTTAGGTTGGATATCAGGAAAATGTTCTTCAAACAGAGGGTGGTTGGGCATTGGAATAAGTTCCCCAGACAAGTGGTCGCACCACCAAGCCTGACAGAGTTCAAGAAGTGTTTGAACAATGCTCTCAGGCACATGGTGTGATTGTTGGAGCTGTCCTGTGCAGGGACAGGAGTTGAACTGAAAGGAGAATGTCCTTTCAACTCAGGATATTCTATGATTCTATGTCCTCCAAGGACAACTGGTAATCATGCTATAGGGGCAAAGTCATACAGCTCTGCATCCCACATTATTCCATGATTTTTCTTCTCTCATTGAGTTGCAGCCCATGTGAGGGCACCTTGAAAAATGTTTCCCACAAACTGTTCTCTCAATGCCCTCCCTCATCTACCTTCCTGCTTTCTGGATTGGATCCCTCCATACTAGGCAAAGCTAAGTGAGCAGTTCAGAAACGACATGTGAGCAGGTAAATTTGTGTTCCGATGTAAAATTTGTGTTCTGTGTTAAAAATCTGAGGTTTGCAGATTGCCATGGGAAGGTGACTGTGGACACTCATGAGTGAGGCTCTGCACTGTATATTGTGCCTTGCTCAGCCACTCGTACCCCTGAAAATGAGCACCTGGTAAAAGCAGTTCTTCCTAAAAGCTTAAAATTCATGTTTTACAAATAAGCCCTTTAAAATTCACCATTTTCTACAAGTAAACTACCATAAAGTATTCACAACATTCAAAGCGAATTTGAATGTAAAACAATTTTTTGTGTGAGAAGTTGCAGAAGTTATTACCCTCAGCTCCAGCCCTGGGAGGCAGAGCTGGTTTGGAGTAGCTTCTGTATGTTCTCTATTGCTTTTAAAGACATTATAGGTGGCAGTTTGATTTTTATTAATTAATTCTATTGCAGCAAAACATAAGGCTGATCCGATGATGCTCTTACATTGTGTAGGAGTAGCAAATAATGAGATTATCAGGTTGTGTACTGCCTCTGAAATGTTCTATTTGGGACTTGTAACATTTGTTGCAACATACCCTGTAGACAGTATTTATCAGAGCAATGCAAAAAGAATCCGTAATATTCAGCTGTTGCTACCTCCATGATACAACTATGATGGTAATTCAAGGAAACACTTGGGCAGGTGTCAGTGTCCTCCCCACACAGACCTCACATGATGACAACCACAGACAATAAAAATTAACTATCAGCCTGCTTCAAAATGCGTCCTCGAATGGAGCTGTATCTTACAGACATGAAAACAGTGAGCACTGTGCTTGTCCCTGTGCTAGAAGTGACCTCCCACAGTCTGGTGGAGCTGTTCTGTGAGTGAACGTTCCTCTTCTGTGCCTGTGCAAAGTCACCTCTCCCAGTATCCAGGATCTGTGGAGGTGGTGTGAGTGGTGGTGGCTGACTGCTCTGGCTGACAGCTCCAAACACTCACAAACCAGCTGGGGCGCAGCAGGCCCACCATTCTCTTCAATCTTTTCAGCCAGTACCTGCCCTTGTTATCAGCGATGCCAACATGCCAGACAGGAGATGGATATCTCTTCAAGAACAGGATCCACTGTGCATGAAGGGAGAGAACTGCTGACAGAGAATGTAGCTTACTATTTAAATCCCACTTTAAAAAAAAAAAGTCTTTTTTAATAAAATTTCCTTAGAAGAGTCTCTCTTGTGTACACAAAGCCGTGGGGAGATTTCCCAAAGGGTACAGAGGAGATTACAAGATACAACTTAGGCTGGAGCGTCAGGGGGTGGATGCTTTGAACTCAGGGGGTTTCTAAAAACACAAGGGAAATTCTTCCAGAGTCAGAGTATTTCATAATGTTTTAATAGGGGACAAATTACTCATTTTTTTCCACCCTCTGCAGATCTGTCCAAAGAATCACAAACAGTTTTCTTCCCTCAAATCGTTCTCTAGTGAGGGTGATAACAATACATCCCTGATAGCCTGATTCCACCTATAGATCTCAAAGCACTCAATAAAGTTTCACAGGTTTCATGAGAGCTGTTTTTCAGGGGCAGGGAGAGGTGAAGTGACTTCACTAAAGACCTAACCTAAGTAGTTGAATCAAAAAAAACCTTATTATAGTAACACAAAAGTTTCGTTTGAGATGCTACAATTTGACATCATCCCAAAAAATATAATGCTTTAGGGCATGACTCCATAGCCATTAACGCTTGTGTAAGGCTTTCCATTGACATCGGTGGAAGCTGGGTCTGCCTTTTAAAAGCTATCCCTTCATCCACTCAGACAAGCCTTTTTTTTTTTTCCTTCCCATTTGCAGCTGATGTTCTCCAGCCTGTTTTCTGGAAAGCGGCAACTTTTCCATTTCCACATAGAGCAACTTTATTTCCATGGTACGCCAGTCTGCTTGGGATGTCATGGCATGGCTCACAGCGAACACTAACGTGACATGACAGGCAGATGCAACTCGCTGAGCTCTGCCTCAGCAGGACAAGCCAGGGAAGAAGTTTAAAGCAGCTTTTTTCCAAGGAAACGTGACAGAGAGGGAGGGGAGAAGGGGAAGACTGAATCCCCCATTTCTGCTTCCAAAAAGAGAGAGCTAAAGTTTTACAGCCAGGTTTTACTACCAGCATGGTGCCATGTCCCCAGAGCCACTGGGTACAGTGAGGGCACTGTCAGCCAAGCCAGGGACAGCCAGAGCATCTCAAGCCAGGGTGACATGTCTCTCTGCATGATTTACCAGCTCACAGTCACACAGCCAAGTTCTGCGCAAGCTTGGGTTTTCCTCTACAAACACCCAGGAGACATCCTTTAACAGAGGGACAAAAAGAATAAATGATGTTGCCTACCCAGGATGTAATGCCTTGGAATGACAGCGAGACACTGAAGCACGTGGGTGAGTGACAGAAAAAAAGGAGTGTCCCACATCTGTGATGGCACAGAGTGGCTCAAGGATGTCCAGGAGGGTGAACTCATCACCCAGATGAGCTAAGCCAGGAAGAGGATCTACATCTGGTCTCCAGGGACCCCTCTGGCAGAGACTGGGTAGAGGCTGAGTGCCTCCTCACCCCTCTTCACTGCCAGCTGAGGACCAGGACCTGGCCAGCCCTGCTGCTCACCCCAGGTGTGAGCAGCCCCCATGGGCATCCACTGCTGTGCTCCCACCGCTCTCTACAGAGGAGCTGGCTCAGCAAAGCGCCCTGCCCAGACCCTGGCTTTGGTCTCACAGCAGCCGTGCAGACATCCCTGGGAATATTCACAGTGATCACACCATTATCTGCCTGTGTGTGCTCCCCTGCTTTCCAAAGCCAGCTTGAAAAAATTCCCAGCAAGAACAAGCGTTGCATCAGAGGTGAAACAGCTCAGCACAGCTTTGGACTAGAGCCTGCCTTCACAAGGTGTAATATTCCAGCCACACACCAGACACCATCACTCCTTGGACAGGGTGAGTATTTATGATGACCCCAGAGCCTGCATTAATTCATTTCCCGTGATCCAGAGGCTGGAAGACAACCCTCAGCTTCAATAGGACATTGGCTCAAGCCCATATACATCAAACTGTATCTGCAACATCCAAGCTGTCCCCATCTGTTACCCTGACTGTGAAGTTTACAGATGAGAAGCTGGAAAAGTTATAAAATACAATGTGTAATCCCTGCTCTCCTGCAGACGTACAAGGCATGTTTCACTTCTCACACTGTGCATAATCTCACCTGTCCCAATGGACAACCAGAGACGTTGGCACCTGTGCAAGGCTGTCAGCACATCCTGCTCAGTGCCAGCAGGATTAAGGTCAGCTCACATCTTGCAGAGCCCCAAACGCGTACTTTTCAGATGCTTCAAGAAGGTTGAGATAATTAATATCAATATTTATTCATATTCATTAATATCCATTCTATGTGGTGTAGAACATAGGATCCTGTGAAGCACTCTCTGACCTCTCAGAAGGCAGGATTGCTTCTTCCAGAACATTTTGCAGGACGATATCCCTCCAGCCCTGGCATCAGGAGAGCCATGGACTGAGCTGAGCGATGCCCCGCTCACCCTCCCACCTCCCTGAAGCACGATCCTCTCCAAATCTCACCGGGCAGGGACATCTCTGTGAAGTTTATGACTCCCCCGGGCTGCTTCAGGGGAGCCCAAGAGTTTGTGGGTTCTCCGGGGGTACTGGGGAGCCTTTTCGATGTCTCCCTGCACCGGCACTGGAGGCACCGCTGCCTCCTCCCTGTGCAGCCGCCTGGCAGCCGGCGTGGCAGCGGCGGAGCAGGAGCTTCCCGGGAAGGGTCGGTGTCAGGATGAACAATGACTGCGTGGCAGCGCTGGGAAGCGGCACAACAGACTCTCAACACAGAAATTACTCCAGGCACAAAGAAAACACCAACAAAGATCATACTCAACAAAGAGAGGCAGAAATTTCACAGCAGAAGAGAAGAATAAAGACTTTAAAAGCTGCTTTCATTTCACTTTGCAGCTCTGTCCATGGACAGTAAAACTCCAGAAACGTTAGGGCTTGGGGCACACTGCAGGTCACCAGGATTTCCTCATTTATTGCTTATTTCTTACATAAGCTCACTACAAACACAGGAGTCCTCGTCCTCTTTGCATTGTTTGGCAACAGCGAGAATGAATGGGATCTTTTTCTCTCCTCTTCCTCTGAAGGGCTGCAGTAATGAGCAGAGGATGTAGTTCACTTCTCTGAGAGGGGAGGCTATTAGAGCTGGTGCTAAACACCCACATCAGAGCGGCTGCAAAGCACGGCTCCCTCCTCTCCTCAGGGAAGTCTCAATCCAGCAGCTCCACTCAGAAAGACAAAGAGGAAGGCACTACTAAAGGACACTACCGAAAGGACTGACTCCTCCTGCTCCACGCATGAGCAGCTCTTCTGCACGCAAAGATTCTGCTCTGAGGCTGGGGTTCAGCCCCAGGAGTGGGGATGGGGTGGCCGCAAGAAGTGGATCCAACAGGAAGAAGATGACTCAGTCAGTATCCAGATGGATGCCTCCTGGCGCCGAGGAATTTAAGTTCTCTGAAAACCCCTGTGACAAGGCCAGGCTGAGATCTGTTGTGACCCTAAAGAGATTATCACCTCAAAGTAGGTTAGTGTGTTAATAAATTAATTACGCGCTGAGGTAGCCAGTTGTCTGAGGAGATAAGCATTAAAATCACCTCCTAGATAAATTAGAAGCAAGACATCCTGTGGGAAAGGTAAAGACAGGAAGATTTGAACCAAAAGGTTCCCTGGAAACCCAGAAAAGAGCCTGGAGGTGAGATTTGCCCTGCATGCCCATCACTGGAGCATGTGTCCTGGTGATAGGGATCCTGCATGAACTCAGCATGTCCCATGTTCAGTGGCTGCCAGCACCACCATCACCCAGCACACAAACCACATGAGGGAACGTGGGTACAGGAGGTGACGCCAACCTGCAGCTAAAGCTGACAAAAACTCAAGGCCTGTCACCGAACTCTCAGCAGGATGAGATAAACGCTCCAGGAGTGCCTCGTCTCTCCTCCCCCAAGCAGGCAGCGATTACTAAGGACATTTCCATGAGCAGTGTATGATCTTTATTTTTTCATGCACAATGACCTTTAAAAGTACTGGCTAAGCTATTTGCATTGCCTGGCCCAGAGTTCCAACAGACAGCAGGAAGACGAGCATTAACCTTAATGGCTAAATCACTTCATGCCACTGCAAAGATGGAACACTCCCATGAGTCGGCAGAAGACCATTTTCATTTGATTATTATATATTTAAGCAGCAACAAGTGTCTATTAAATATCAAAGTTACAAGCCTTCCAATGCTCCCCCGGTTTTCTGGAGTGCCAGCCCAGGAAACACTTTGGGATGCTTTGTGGAGGAGGGAGGACGCCTTTGAAAGAACCTTGCTGGGATGAGGCGGGGTGGGAGAGGCCATGTCCCAGCACAGCCACATTGCCTGTTATGGCTCCTCTGCTCCTACCATGCAGGAGCAGGCATTGGAGAGCTGTGAATCTAGATTTGACCCCTGAACCACCTTGCAGCACTGACTGAAGTTTTGTGACTCTTTAGAACTGGAATCTCACACTTTTTTCATAGACACAGTAATGTGTAAGTTGTATTTTTATCCACAGTAAAGAAGCAGCATAAAGAGCATTTAAATAATATCACAGTCCCCTCAGCACATGAGCTAGGTGAAAATACCTGCTTTGGAGTGGGTTTATTTGTGTGCCCAAAAAGGTGTAAGCAATGCTGAAAATAATTCCTAGAAATTGCTTGTGGCAAAATGTTGTGTGTTATTCAGCCAGCTCTGATAATTAAAACCTCCCATGCAGTCAAAGTTGAAATATGGCACTCATCCGGGGCATATGTACTTCCACCAAAAGGTTTGGACTTATCCGAACAAATTTCCTTAAAGGATCCATTCCATACCTCTGACAGGCACATAGACATCTTTGATAACACAGCTATTTCCTAGCAGCTCCCAGAATTGCTCTGCAATGATTGTAGAAGGAAGATGAGAGCAAATGTTACAGGAACCACACAGCAAGGTGTGCACGTGTGCTCCAACCCAGCCAGGGCATCCGCTAGAGCCTCTCCCCTTTCATCACATCAACTTCAATGACTGCTTAGAATCAGACCTTGCAGGGATTGCAGCACCCGATAAGCCACAGCCAGTGCTTTAATTCCGATCTGGAGTGCTCTCCTTAACCCACTGATGTCACCCCTCCCAGTGGATGGTTTGCAGCCCTCCCAGGTGCTGAGCACATTCTGCTCCAGTGACTGAGCAGCACCTCTGTTTCCATGTATCCATCGGTGTGTGCAAGGAGAGACATGCTGCTGAAACCGTATTCAGAACAGCATTCCTCACCTGGCTCTGCCTGCCTCTTGTTTGCTTCACCAGCTCACCCTCTGAAACCTGGGCTGTCCCTGACATTGACATCCCTAAGAAAGCTCCAAGCTGCAGAAACCTCAGGCTCAAAATCCACTCCCTGCACAGACAATAGGGATGACACCATGACAGGAGAGTTGGAACTAGATGATCTTTAAGATCCCTTCCAACCCAGATGATTCTCTGATTCTGTGACTTGGTGTTGCACCTGGCCCAGCCAAAATGCAAACAGAAGATTAGTACCGGTGATGAGTCCAGGCCTGCAGCATGGACATGGAGAGGTGAATGTGCCCAAGGGATACTCAGGCACCTGGAGAAGCAAGCTGCTGCCTGAGAGGTCAGGGGCTGCTGTCAGAGGGCACAGGAGACACCTGTAACATCTCCAGTGACCAGGGGAAGACACAGGACATCTGTCAATGCCCTTGTACTACAAACTACTCAAGAGAAAGCATGTGATGGTATTATTGGAGCTGAGTGGTGCTATTCTTCATGCCTCTTTGTCATTTAAGAGAGACTTTTGTGACATCATTTGCCTATCGCTTGTAATTCCGCACAGGTTTGTGAAGCACACTATTTAAAAAAAAACCCTCATACATTAGATTTCCCCATTCTCATTTTTCATGATGTACAATACTGTCTAAATCAGTTTAAGATCAGGCCTGTACATCATCTCTGGAAATGAATACAAATACCTTTTATTCCAGTCAAATTAAATAATCAGGAGATACAGTGGCCACTTGCATATTGAATATGAAGAACCACAAAGCCTAGAGTTTTCTGCTACTGTGAAGGTGCCCACACTGCAGCATCTCAATCCTGGGGTCACCACCCCAGGGAAAGCCACTGCCAGCACTGTTCCAGTCAGCAGCAGCACCATGAGGATGACCCCAGCTTTGTGGCAATCCATCTAGCAAACTCCACAGAGGCACAGCCAGAGCAGGAGAGCGGATGCTATGGGAGCCAAGGAAAATCACCAGTCCATTCACTGCACAGCTGTACTCTGCAGCAGCCTGGGCCACCAGTGGTCTGTGAAGGGGTCGTTGGGAAGCCCCTGCTGCACCTCTTGTCCTCTCCAAAGCTAGAGGGATACAGACACTGAGCATTGCATCAGCAGGTTACCAAGGATCCAGGGACTACCGCCAGTCACATTTAAGTTTTCATGCACATTTAATCCAAAACATAACTTGGACCTTAGCATTCACTCTCAATCATGCCTTCCTGGCCCAGCACAGGCTGCAGGGGCTCCCCATTCCCCTGACCCCACTCAGGGCAGTGTTATCCCTCACAGGACCAGGGCATGGCCATGCTTCCTGACCAGGAGTAACCACAGGCACCTGGGCTTGCAGAGGGTGTTAGCAAGGAGCAAGTAACTGCCTCATGGCAGCCTAAGTTGAAAGAGAGATTGTGACAGCACACAGTGTCCCTCTTGCAAACCATTACCTCCTCTTAATTAGCAGCAATTATTCTAATTGGATGGAAAGAGGAGGAGGAGGCATGGAGGCTACAAGGAAGAAGCTGGGGAGCCTGCAGGTACTGACTCTCAGCTGTTCCTGCCAGGGGCCGCAGGCATTTCTCAGCTGCTGAGTGACACAGTCCTTCAAGGGGCAGTGAGTGTGCAGAGCACCCTCACCCTTCCCTGACCACCACATCTGTCCCCATGGGGCAGGGAGCCCCACAGGTTCTGCTGGGCAAACCCCTTCCCTGTCTGCACCCTTCATCTCCTTGGCTCTTCTCTCCAGCTCCAGCAGTCAGCTCGGCCACCCAGCTCCTCACTCATGTTTTGTATGCCCAGCCATGCCTCCAGCCATCGGTATTAGCCTCCTCCTCAGCTGCTACAGCATGATTTTGTTTGGGTGATGGAAGCTGAATGCAGTAGTCAAGGCTGACACATAACGCTGATTGATATATTGGCGCATAAGAGTTTTTATGTTACTGGCAAGTGACTATCAGGCAGTGTGACTAGCTGCCTGCCCCCTTTCAACTCACCAGTGAAAAAATAAAAAGTAAAGCAGCAGTGAATGTGACAGGAATGCTAAAGGAGACACTGCCCTGCTGGCAGGCTCTGAGAATGGTGCCTGCCCCAGCCCTAGAGCCTGCCATGCAGCCCAAAGGAGAGAAACATCTGCCTGCCACAGGGGTGAGGAACTCAGTTGTAAAATGAAGGCAGGATCTACAGGTAAAGGAGGTGCTAAAATTTGTACTTGGGATAAACAGGACCACAGCGGCTGCGGGCCACCAGCATTCTTCACACCTATAGATGACCAAGCCTTCCTAAGTCCTCTTGTCCTCCCCAAGAAGAACCTGAGGCAACCTCATCAGAATCGTGCCTGCTCTCTGTGCTGGCACCATCACTCAGCCCTGCAGCCCCAGGGAAGAAGTAGTTTCTCTCTCCTCCACTGCCCAGCTTCCCAGCAGCACCAACCAGGATCAACTGAGTCAAAGTCCCAGGCAGCGAGTGAGGGAAGTGGACTCAAGCATGGGACTTGAGTAGCAGCTTTTATGAGCTTTACACAAAAAAAAAATGCCTTTATAAAAGCTTAACAGCAGGTAGGCATAAGGCCATGAGAAACAGGGAGGTGGTAATGGTCTTTTGAAAGTAATTCCTTTCAACCATAAAACCAAGACTTGATGAAAATGATAAGCCATGGGATGTGGCTGCCTGATAGTGTATTAACATAAATGTTTCAAGTAGCAGCCGCCACGGCCCCATGAGCCAGCAGGAACGGGGGGAATTAGCAGTGTCATCAGCCAACGTGGGGAGCTGCTGCACAAAGAGCATCGCGAGGAACACGGCAGTGATAATTAATTGTTTGTCTGGAAATAGGCAGAAATAGGCCAAAATAATCCCACCTGCATGCACTGCCTCTTCTGCCCTGCAGACCAGGCAGGGGCTGGACAGGGAGTGATGCTAAGGAGCAAGAACAAGACCTCATTCTATCCCACCCCATCTCATCCCACATCACCCCATGTCATCCATTCCACGTAAAATCCTCATCATCACCCTGTGCTTGCAGAAGAGCAGGAGATCTTGTTTCTACCTCATTTACCTTCTCTGTGTTTTCTTCCTCCTGCTACCTGAGACAAGCAGACATCCCTGCAGAGAGGGGTCTCAGGAGACCTGCTTCAAAATTCAATGCTGTATCCCCCAGGTAGATGCTCACCTGCACCAGACCACAGTGCTGGCAGGTTGGGGGCACGCTCCATGCCCTGCACTGGGCATGATGCTCCCCCTTCTCCCCCTGCCTGTTCTTCATCTTGGACCCATACTTGGAAACACAACTTCTGACAAATGAATTTCCAGGATTCAAATGTCCCCTTCCCTTACAAAACTAATATTCCAGTTCACTGGTGTCCCCGCCAGCAGGATGCGATTTGGTTGCACAGTCTATTATGTTCCAGAACGTGAAAGGTCAGGCTTAAATGGGATTTTTCATTGTAAAAGTCACCTACATGAATGACACACAGTACCACCACAAGGCATTTGTAAAGCAGACTCCAGGATTATGGATGCACCATTTACTTCTGTTTATCCCCCAAACAGAAAACGAAAATATTTGCCTCTCCCAAACCTTAAGCTTAAAAAATTTCCTGGAGCTTTGTGGACTTTAGGGGCAGGTTGTCAAACAAAAGAGGAATGCTGGGAGAAATTAATATGGGCTGGCATTGAAATCCTGCCCTTAAATTTCATTCTGCCTTGGGATCCATCCCAGAGGGCATGAAGATGCTCTTTGTTTGGGTTCAGGTGCTGGCCAAACTGGATGCTGTCTGCAGTGCGAGGGATGATGGTGCTGCCAGTGCTCACCGTGGCTGGGAACAATGCAATGTGAGTGCACAGGGAATAGACTGATGGGTCACATGGTTCTTGAGGAGATGCAAGTGCCAAGGTCAATGTGTACCCCAGTGTGTCCCCCTCACTGCTCAGCAGCATCCCAGCCCATCCCAAACCTGCTCTCCCTGGGTATGAGCCCCATCTCTCTGTACAATCTTTCATCTTTCTCTTCACACTTCCAATTTTTACTACCGGCATAAAAGGGTTTTGAAAGCAGACTCCTCCGAGGACTAAGGAAAAAAAAGGATCAAGATGTGAGACTCAAGGGGAGAGGGGAAAGGTTTTGGGGACAAAAGAACAAAGCCGCTTTGCCCTTTCAGGATCACGCATCCTGCTCTGGCTTACTGCAGAAGATCCAGAAGAAAGGGAGAGCCCTTTCAGCATGGAAAAGCAGAGAAAGGTTCAGCACAGAGAGCAGCAGGAGTGAGAGCAGCCCCATTATCTGACAGAAGTAGAAATAAGACTGGGGGAAAGAATGACTTATAAATAAAAGGAACATTAAAACTGATGTTTCCCGGAGCAAACGTGTGTGTGTGTTTCTTTCCAGGAGGAGGGCATTTATAGGGATAAGCAGGGTTAAAGAGCCTCATTCATCTTCCCCTTACAACTGTGCTGACTCAGAACCTGGTCAAACAAGTTTAATCTTTTTAGCAACAACAAAGAGAACTGGAAAGAGGGTGGAAAGGAGCCAGCCTGGATGGGCAGAGAAGAAGAAAAAGAAAGCACAGAAAGAAAACTTCCCTTTTACAGCTTTTGGTTATTCATTCCACCATGGAAATCTGTCCTGATAGGCTTAGAGAAAAAAAACCCCAGTGTCATTAGAGCTGTGGCTCTCTGACTGTCCTCTCCCTTGGTGCTGTTGTGCAGGATGGACAGTGAGGACCTGGTGGGAACAGCCCCAGTGCTGCTGCCCTGAGCCCAGAGTGTGGAGATGGTAGTGGAAGGGCAGTGAGGCAGCAGGGACAGGATGAGGAGGAAGTTAAGAGCTTACAGGTGGAGATGGAGCCAGAATCTCCTTGTTCCCAGGCTCACATTGACAATGGCACAAGGTGCCTGCCCAGGTGCCAGCACCTGGCTGCAACCACCCAGCCAGCCACACGCTGGCAGCCCTGGCATCCAGCTATCCCTTGAAATGCAAACCTCAGCCTCATCTCAGCCCTGAGCATCTTTGACAAATGCATCTGGGCCAGAGAAATATCAGAGCAAGGTAAAGAAACTGCTTTTGTCTTTTTTTGGAGAGGACCAGCATGAGGAAACCTCCACTGTGTCTTTTCTGAAATGGAGCTGTTCTAGAAGGAAAATGGCCATCTTGATGAGGGACAGAACATTTTAAAAAATCAAATACACTATACAAAATAATCCTAGACTGGCTGGAAGATAAGGTCTTTTTCATCGTTAATTTTTGTAATTCCCAGTCTTGCTGAGTATGATGCATCCTTATTTATAATGTAAGAGTTAAGGTTGGGGCAACAATTATTTTCAGGATCCTATAATCTCAACTGTAAAATTTCACCCCAGGCTGAAAATGAAAGAGCAAATCCTTCACTTTGGCATGAGCTGTATGAGACACAAAGCAGTTCCACTGCTAGCAAGTTACGCAAATATAAATGCACATTAGATTCCCCACTTAACTTTTTTTTTCTGATCTTGAGCCAAAAATAAGAACTGAACTGAAATATGAATTTTTCATTGCATGTTTCTGATTCAAGATGTAAAAACAGATTTCCGAGGCTGCAAGCATCTACCTGTTTTCCCCCACCTCCAGAGCCCTGGAGATGGGTTTGCTGAGCACACACCCTGCAGACAGCGACAGTGTCTGACTGTGCTGTCGGCTGCTGCAGAGCCTCTCTGAAATGGCTCACTCCAGTCCTGCTCCAGATCCCTACCTGGCTGCACACTGCCTGTCAGCCTGAGAAATTAAAGGAAAAAAAGCTTGGCAAATGCTACAAAAACAGAACCCCGTGGAAAGGTCTGTGAGACAACAACCATGCACACAAAAACAGGATCTCAGCTCAGCAGCCAGCATGCCTGGTGGTGTCTGAGTCCAGCCTGGCCACCAACTCAGCTGTTCATTCTGGTTTGCCCAAGCCACAGTGTCTTGGGAGCACCTAGACTTGGAGAGGTGAATTTTTGATGGGAAAGCTCATGCTCTCCCAAGTCTGCTCACCTCCAGACCTCAACAGGCCATATTTGGTCAGAAAGGGGGTGCTCTGACATGAGTGTGTTCTGCAAATTCGGACAGGAGCCCTGCAAAGCACAGCAAGCACCAAAATGGTGAGAGACACTGGTGATGGAGTGAGCAGAAACCTGCCTGGATTGATGCCAATGACAGGTCCTCAACACATGCCACCAGAAAACACCCACATGTGCAGAGACACCTGGCCAGGATGTGTGTGGGTCTGCTCCTTTACTTCAGTTTGATGATTTTTCCTTCTTTTTTCTTCTTTAGAGAGACATGGTGTTCTCTGCCATGGATCAGTGCCCAGAAGGCTGGGCAGGGCAGGCTGTGGGCTGGGAACCTGCCTGCAGAACCACAGCCCTCCAGTCCCAGCACAGGGACACAGAAGAGGAGCCTGAGAAGGCAAAAGGACTGAAGTACTTCTTTTGGTCATAAAATCTGATGGTGCTACGACAGGCTGGGGAAACATCAATTACCATTATTGTTGCTCCAGCCATTAAAAGGAGGAATGGTCCCTGCTTTGGAGAGGTCTGCCCTGGTCTGATGTGGGAAAGCATCCCAGGACAGCCCTTAAGCTGTTTAAAATTCAGCTCATGTCAAAGTGTTTCCCTCATTTGGGCTGGAGTAAGCAAGCACTTAAGGGATTTTTTTTCCTCTGAGTGGAGCCAGACCAAGGCCACACAGACACAGAGCCAGGAGGATGAGCAACAGGGAGGTTTTTTTGCTTTCAAATCACCAACATGCTTTGAAAGACACAGCAAGACTGAGTCTGCAGGAGAGCCTGCACCACTGAGAGGACACACAGCAAATGTATCTGCAAGGCCACAAGGGAGAGGGAAACATCAAAAATCTGTGCAGCTGCAGACAGCTGTGGGTGCAGCTGTGCCAGGGAGGCAGAATCTCATGTCCTGTGCCTATGCCCACCTTAGCTCAGGCAAGAATGCCCAAAACGAGCTTTAGGAAAATCCTTTGTTGTCTTCAGCTAGAGTATAAATGGCTGATCTAAACCAGCCTGGCTGATTTACCTGGAGTGGGCAGTGGCTGGAGCTGCTCTGTCTGCAGATGATGAGAGTGGCAGCCCAGTGGTGAACACTGGAGTGGGACATGTCCTTGGTACCTGCCTACAGCACTGGTTGAAGAGTGGAGACCCCATCCATGGGCAGTCTGCAACAGCTCTTTGAGGATCTCCCTTGTGATGCTCATGGTGTGAGAGGAAAGTCTGACACCAATTTAAACCCAACTGCAGTATTTACACACATATACATAAGGCTGGGAGATGACAGAATTATATAATTTGCTTGGTACAGATTTGCTGCTCAATTTTGCAAAATGTAGCGTGTGATGCAGATTGCTATGAGTGTTTGTTTTTAAATACCAGATTAAATGGGCACATAAAATTACCGTAGCCTTGAGCTGATCCATTGCTCTATGACATTTAACGTTGGGTTGCATCAGTCATGCCATGTTGCGTTGCATCACATAATATAATGTGACATGACTGATGAATCCAGACCTCCTGCTCCATCATCAGGGAAGCCTCACTAGCCTGAGAGCCATCACTCAGACCAATGGCACAGCTGGTGCTACTGTGCTGCTGCTCTTCCATGGGCTTTACATCCAGGACCCTCCAGGATGTGCAGGAATAAGAAAGGGATAAACAGGGGTTTCTGGAGCCTAAGTGTGACATAACAGGCTTTTTAATTTTTTAAACTCCTTCTCTTGGCTCTGGAGTTGCTCAACAATGTGCTTGCCTGGTGCTCAGCACCCTTGGGTCTGCCTCAGCCCTAAGGAGCCCTCAGCATGGACAGACTGCCTGCAGGGTTGAACTGCCTCCAGGCTGGCACAGGGCTGCACACCCTAAGTGGACTGACGAGATGGGGATGGAAATCCACACTAAGCTGCAGGGAAGCAAAATGGATTGGAGAGAGCATTAGCTAAATCCTGCGGTGAAAGGAGCAAGGGGGCTTGCTGTGCTGCTGATGCTGCTTTTGAAGCACAGGAGATAATGCCCCTCCTCAGGCTGGGAGGGAGGAGGCTTCATTGAGAACTTGTGCCAGGAGAGAAGACAGGTGCTCAAGAGTCATCTAGAGCTGCCAAAAGGTGCCCTGCACCTCCTGTCTGTCCTAAACCTGCTCTGAAAGGGAGGTGAAGAAAATGACAGGGTTTGTTCCCAAACCCGTGAAGAGATAAGGGACCACTTGGCAGCACCAAGTCCACTTCCACAGGCCCAGCTGTGCTGCAATGATGCAACTCATCACTCTCCATGAGATAGAAATATTGCACCTACACCCTGAAGGTCCTTTCTGCACCCCCACTGCAGCTGCAGCCTCTCCTGGGGTGCTCAGCCCCCATGGTTTCTCCCTGCATCTCACCTGTCTCATGCTCCTTCTGGGCAGAGCCTGGAAATGAGATCAAGGAAATGATCTGGGCTAAAAATAACTGAGATATAATCCTTTAAACTGCCAGGGAGGCAATCAAAATTACGATATTTAGGGATTTGCATGCAGTAGCTAAACCAAGATTATCATATTTAAATTAGCAAAGGAAGGAAGGGCCATCCAGTGGGGACTACGTAGTGGTCCACATGGATGCTGGCAGCCATGGAGCTTCACTCCCTGACCATTCCCTGCCTGGACCAGCTCCTTCCCAGCAGAGCCAGGATCCAGCCAGTGCCCAAACTCACTGCCACAGTCACACTCGGCAGAGAGACAGTTAATTGTATTAAAATGGGAATGGACGAAGGAAGCCAAGTTGGCATTTAGTACTTGGAACAAATGTTATCCCCGACAGAGTATGCACAACTGCCTTCCAGAGAGTGGCGAGGCACAGGCATGTGGGACACATTCCCTCAGACAGCACTAAATAAGCACAATTTATTCAGCTACTACCACGCACATAATATTTTTACAAATTATTATTCCTTGTATTCCACTCTGCCTGGATGCTTGGCAGCGGGGACACAGCTGGAGCAGGGTCAGTCTGTTTCTGCCCAGCACATCCACAGCAGCATGCAGTGATCCATCTGTGGTGGGAACAGAAAGGGCATCTCGCTGTACTTGCTGGGTGCTGGCTGGTCCTAACCCAGTGTATGAAGTCTCCTGGAATGCAGACAGCTTAGGCACCAAAATTTGTGGGATTTAGGAGCATCATGCCTGCCAAGCCCAAGGATATGGGCTGGGGCACAGGAGCATATCAACTGTTACACATATACACCCCAAACCACAGCAGAAATGATCCATGGAACATCAAAAACTGAACCAGGAAACTTCCCTAAGCCCAGCATGGGGTTAAGCTTTGAAATATCTCACCACAGGATTTTACAGACGATAAAAATTTACTTGAGTTCAAGAAAAGAAAGGAAATGAGTGGGACAAAATTCCCTTGTGGGTTGAAGCATCCCAACCCATCCCATCCCATCCCATCCCTGCTCCTCCAGCCCACCACAGTGCTGGGGGCGGCGAGAGCCCTCAGGGAGGCAGTGGGGCAGGTTTGCGCTTCCTACGCGCTTCCCAGGGCTGCGGCCAGAGCCCCTCCCAGGCTGACTGGCCCTTTCCTATGACCTGTTATGACTGCTCTTAAATCCTTAAAACAGCGTAGTTTAAATGTCAGTGAAAGATCACAGAGGAAGAACACATCCATACCCGGCTATCACGGTTCAGCTGACAGGAGGTAATTTGTTATGTTGCCATAAAACGATCCTATCTCTGGCCAGCCCTCTGATCCTAACATTAGTTTTGGAAATGGAATATGGGCAGTCCTGACAGGAAAGCGTTTGGAGAACTTTGCCCAGGATAGAGGCATCACCATCAAATCCTCTAAGAAAAAAAAAATTCCTTCTATCTCTTTATTTTCAGCAAAGGTGGGGTTAAACATCCCTCTGTGATCCTATATGGACTGGTACAGAGGGATTGGAACTAGATGACCTTGAAGGTCCCTTCCAACCCTAATCATTCTATGATTATTGAATCCCCTGGCAAGAAGACTTTCAGGTCTCCCAGTGCTGGTGGGTGGTGAGGTCTAGAGAGACACAGGACACAGACATCTTGTACAATGGGGCTGGGCTGCTCCTGAGCACAGCCACAGCTCAGCTCATAGGCCCAACTCTTTTCTGTGATTCTCCGGACCCTGTAAATAAAATCCAATTCTAAGCTCTCAAACCAATGAATTTTCCCAGTGGATCTTTACGAAGTTATTTAGTTCAAGCCTCTTCGTAATTGTGATAGATTGAGACAATCGTCCTGGCTGCAGAGTGGGCAGCAGGAGGGAGCAGGGATGAACATGGACATCAGCTCGAGCCCCTGTAACGTATTTTATTTACACCGGGGACATTCATCAGGGCACAGCAGCCTGAGAGGCACAGTCCATCTTCAGCTCAAGGGAGAACAGTGGCGGGAGGCACAGCCCCAGGAACGAGCTTGTGTCAAGGGCTGTACAGAGCCAGGATAAGGATGGCAGCCTTCCCCTTTGGACAGCTTGCAGGGCTTAAATAGCAAAGGCACTGGTCACCCCAGATGACCAGAGTGATTTAAAAGCCTCCCAAATCCAATTCTTTAAGGAACAAGATACAAAACTATAGCAGTACTGGGAACAATAAGTGGCTAACACCCCAGCTCCTGAGAGTCAGGGAGCAGGAGCAGTGAAGAAGCTGCTATGGCACAATCTGCTGTAAGTTTTGATGCTAAAAGAGAAAGAATTAAATGTATAATTTTACACAGCACTTAAAAAAAAATCTATTTTCATTTTCAGAGATTGGATTTCCTTCTTGTCCTTCTCCCAGGTAATTTTCTCTCTACTCGGCCTTATCCTGGTGATTTCTCATCGTGCTTTCAGCAAGTGTGAATGGTGGGTTGCTTTGAAAACTCTGTTCCCTCTAGACTCAGATTATTATTCGCTATTGATTCATTGCATCCATCCACAAAGATGCGTATTGCAAAATATCCAGGAGCAGTACAAGAAAAGCAATACAAAATACCATTAAAAATGTAAAGAACCAGCCACCCAGACAAGACGTGGGATATGAGCAATGGCAGAATCATCAGGCTGTGGCATTGGCTCCCAGCTTCCCTTCAACAAACCTGAGGGAATCTGAGGCAGAAGAAAAGAAAGAAAAAGCTATTGTCTAATCCTAGCATTGCACACAAAAGCCATCCACAGGAGCAAGGGCAGCAGCCCTGGTCAGAGGTAACAGTGTCAGGTCCAACTTCTCCCCAGTGCAGCCAAAAAAAGGGAACACATGATGCTGTGAATCATGGCAGCAGGGGGAAATCCCAAATTTTCTAAAGCCTAAGTCTAAGGTATCTCAATCTGTTTCCTAGTGATCTAAGGAAGAAAAACTCCCACCCTATGTAACCCCCCCACTCTACGGCTGCCCAAAGCCATGGATGATGCAAGTTCCTCACAAAAGATCACACTGAAGGACCTGGTTGTGAGAGGACCCCTAAAATCAGACTGGCTGAAAATGCAGGCAGAATGCTGAGGGACTGACCTTTCTGCCACATCTTCAAAGGGGTGAGGGAGCCTGGGTTTCCCTTGGGCACGGTTCAGGCATGGGGAATAGCCAAGAGATTTTCTCTCTGGGGAAGGAAGCAGAAAGCATTTCCCCACCGTCCTTGCTCTCCCAGTTGCAAGCCAGCTGTGCAATTTCAGGCTTATTTTTGCAGCTTCCCCTCTGCAGACTCCATTGTGAGCAGCACCCTCCAGTGATGCCGAGGGCACCCAGAATTTCCCCATCTCCCTTTCCCTGTGAACCCTACAGAGTTTACATGGCATGAAAGAGAAAGGGGTGGGAAAAATATATGGCTCACTGCATACTCCAAGCAGAAAAAACTACATACACAGAGCACACAAATCATCTAATTCAGGGCTTTGTTTGCAGGAGTTTAATATTCATAATGCACCTATTTTTATTTTAGTGCTATCCATGAATATAACTAAATAATTGCAGCTGATTAAAGACAAAAAAGAAAGGAAATGTTAACACTGAGACAAACAAACACTGACTGTGTGGTAAATAGAAGCACTCAAAGATTTAATTCCCTGGATAAGAGATGGGAGGGGGCAATGAGAGCAGAGAGCTCCTGACATAGAATTCCTCAGAACCGATTGCAGCTCATGTTCCTGGTTGTACCTTCCTACAAATAATTTACAGTGCTAACGTAGTTTTTGCTGTCCAAACAGTCATAGCCCCAGCGTAATGCTGGAAGGAAGGTCCCTCCAACCAAATACAAGACTGAATTCATGTGTTCCCTCCTGCTGCATCTTCCACTAGTGGCTCACATACAGCTAAGATGGGCAAAGGGAAAGCAGTGTTCAGGGGATAGGAGCACTAGGAAAAAAAGTCCATCTCTCTCAGCCTTTCCATGCACTGAGCCCTAGTCCTCACACCTTGGCACAGGCAGGTGCCACCAGCACTGGGATATGTGCTGTGCTCTGCTGCATCCCTGGCCCTATGTGAGAAGCATCCATGGGTCCCTCTTCTCTGTGGCACCAAAATCAAAGCCTTTTTGTCAAGCAGCAATCTTGAAAACACACAATTGATTTTCTGACTTCTGGTCAGATTTTCCACCAAATTTAACACCCTACATGTCGAGCTCAAAATAGAGGCTCTAAGAGCATAAGGCATGTATTGTTAAGGTTTATTTTATTATACAATATTAGAGCCATTCGAGATAGATTGTGTCCCCTGGCAGTTTCAGAAAAGTTTTTTTCCTTGTATTCATTAGAAGGAAAATAAAGTGCTTGCAAAAACTGGGAAATCCCCAATTTCAGTTAAATTGAGTGCATTTCAGGGACTTCACCTTCAAGAAGGCAGCAAGATAATTTACATTCTGACCTAGATTTCTAACCCAAATGTATTTGCCTGAATGTGAAATGACATTTCATTTGCTCAAGGGTTCTATTTATTTAATTAATTAACAAAGAAAAGGGATGGAAGGGAAGGCTCTCCTTAGATCCTACCAAAGAGTTGGGAAGAGATGACATTAATTCTCTGGTCACACATAAGTGGGGGAAGAGTGGTCCCTGCGAGGTCACTGTGCCTGCATATCTGCTATGTGTGCTACACAAGTCCAAAATCTGTGCTGAAGCTCAAGTCTAGCTTCAGTCAATGTTTCTACCCAGGGGGACCTCAACCCATGGTTACCCTGTACTCTGGTTCATGTGTCAGCAGGAGTGATGATGATAATGGAAAGCCCAAAGATGTTTGGAGTCATACAAGACACTTCGCAAATGTTTCCAGAAAGCTGGCATCCCAAACAACGTAAAATCAAGGGGTTTGCATGTAGGAAAAATACTATCTCCATCTATGGGAGAGTCCATGAAATAGCTCGGAAGGACATTCAAGAACTGAACAGTTTACCTTCACAGTCTAGGAGCACACTGGATTTCTTTCCCAGCTGAGAAGGGCCCACAGTTGCTGTTTTGCAGGATGAAGGAGAGCAGCAACCACCAACAGAACAGGCAGAGAGAGGCATCCTGGTGATTTCAAGCCTCCTACGGGCACCTCCATGTCTCCTCCTGAACCTTTGCTTCCATGCTCCTCTAACTCATGGCATTGCCGCTGCCTTTATAAATATCTAATCTCACACAGAACAGCTCTGCACAGTCTGTGGCTCCTAGTTTCACATGGTAATCTTTCCCTGCATCTCTTCTCCCTCTGCACATTTCTAATGGAGTCACACTGAGTCAGATGTTTTCCTGCTCCAGGAGGAATGAGGGCAGCAGCAGATCTGAGTCAGACAGCAGCAGGACCCTCCAGCAAGGCCCTTTGAAGCTCCTCACCTAACAGACTCTGCAAAAGGCATGTAAGGGGGAAGACAGAGCCTAAATATTGCACCACAGAGCTAATCACCATAAGAGAAAAGCTTGTGTGCACCGTGAAGCGCAGGTCAAAGCAGCTCAGCTAGAGTGCAGTCAACAGCCCCTTGTTCTGACACAAACAAGCTCATCACAGATGAATGAATGGAAAAAGCTGGAGAAAATTACATAATCACAAAGTAGCACCTTTAAATATGAGTGTTCTAAGATAAAACTTGCCCCTGCCCTCCATCCGCTTACTGGCAGGTCCCTGGAATAGTCATGCCAGGTACATGACAAGAACCAAGTCATTAGCTCTGTCTTTGCTGGCAGCCAATGCCTGACCTGCAGAATTCATCTGGCTAAGAGGTTTATTTTCCTCTGCTTTACTCCTGACAGTGTCATGTTTGAAAAGGCACATATTTCTCCACCCTAGAAGCAGCTTAGCATGGTCCTGCTGAGGACAGGAGCTGCTCAGGAAGATTTCCAAGTGAAATACCTGAAGTGCATCTTAACTCCTCTCACTGGGGACCTGTTCCTCAGGCTGCATGCAGACACCAAGGCCATTTAAGAACCATCGAGACACAAAATCTCCCTTCTGGCAATCATGGAGTGTCCCTGAGGAGCTCCTGCCTCCTGGCTTTACTGATAAGCATCTGGCCATCAGGGTTAGCCCCATTCTTGCAGCCTGGAAGTGGCCCCTGCTCTCATGTGGCTGAGGCTGTCCTTGTCCCAGTGCCTGCACCCCGGAGGAGCCCTGTCCCTTGGCACTGACCGATAATCACTCCAAGGCGCTGTACTCTGAGCACCCCACTCTTTACATCCAGCCATTCCTCCCCTGCTCCGACTCCGGGGATGTGGAGTTCATCCCCTGCCTGTGACTCATCTGGGTGGATAATGAGAGTGGCGAGTGTTTGTGCTCCACGGAGCTCCCATTGTTCTCAGCTCTTTGTCTTCCTGCCCGATGCTCACTGGCCACCTGCCTTCCTCCCCGGCCTTTTGAAGAGGATTCTTTGCTTCCCTTTGTTGCTCTCCCTGCCCCACGCTGCCCGCGCCGCGGCGAGGCCAGCGCTGACCTCTGAAAGGAGCCAACAAAGCGGCAGGGATACAGAATACAAGGGATGGGGAGCACCGCGGCACGGGGAGGGGGAAGAGCAGGACTAGGCGGGAAGCAGAGTGGATCTCTCATTATAAAAGCAAATAAAATAAAATAAACAGAGCGGAGGAAAAGTGTGAAAATGAGCCCACTGCTCATTATGGGAAATATTCATACAGTGGAGGCTCCTCGTAAATTATACAGGAGCTGCTTATGAGAAAGGCAGTGAGCCTGGAAGGTGCCTTACTCTCCATGTCCAGGCAGTGGTCAGACCACGCATAGTGGCTGTGCTCTCCACTCTCCCTGCATTCACGTGGGATGCAAGGAGCTCTCCTGGAAACAGAAAAACCTCCAGCTGGGAGATGGCTCTGACCTGGGTGGTGAGAGAGAGGTTATACATTGGGCTTTGAGCTTCCCTCGGCCACAGCCAAGCTGGAGCAAGATGTGTTATACGCGTGACTGTCAGCACGAGTCTGTCAGGGGATCTCTGCATCATTCTCACATCGTCCAGAGCCATCAGTGCCTGTACAAAACCTCACCTCCTGCCAAAACGGTGGCTCCATGAGGCCACGAGGACTCCAGCCCTGATGCCAGCCAGGATAATTCTTTTGCTGTAAGCGAGTGACTTGTGCCCACATGTCTGAGCAGGACCCTGCCAGGCCTGCACCCTGCTCCCTATTAGAGGCCCTCTGTCCTGGGGTGCAGAGAAGCCCCAGCTTGCATTGCCATCCCAAGCTCTCCTGCTAAGGAGGGGAGCAGTCCCTTGGGCACCAAGGAGGGACTCAGCTGGCACCAGCCACAAAGAGCAGAGCCGCAGCAAGAGGAGTGTTTGTGGCACAGGTCTGTTCTCATGCAGCAGAGCCACCTCCAGCCCATCTTGGGAGACGGGTGACTCTGCTCAGCACAAGCCAAGTGCTCCTGCAACTGATCTGTGTTCAGGACAGAAGACAAGTCTCTCCGTGGGCATAAACCCAGCACACAAAAATAGATAACTCTCAGTTCAAGCCTGCAGACTGTGAATGCAGTTAAGGGAATAAATTGCTCCCAGCTACCGTGTGCCCTCCTGGCCCCTGCCCACTAAGGTGTTTGTGGGAGGGCCTGCAGGTCACAGCCTGGCTCACCTTGACTCACCTGATGCATCCCAAAATACCAACCTCCTCCAGCAAAAATCGCAGAGCTGAATTAACTATGGTAATCAGCTCCACACATTGCTCCTACCAGACACAGGCAGCACAGTTCTGTCACCTGCAGAGCCAGGCTCCACACTGAGGTAGCCCTGTCTGGCAGGACATTCTGCCCGGCTGTGGTCAGCTCTGCAGAATGACCCTTCCAGCCCCTTCCCACCCCAGATCATGTGTGGAGATGCTGAATTGCTGCAGGGAAGCTGCTTTACACTACAGGGAGCACTTGCATACAAAAAGATTTACAAAAAGCTGGTGTAAAGAAGCTCCTTATTGCCATAGCTCCAACCTAGTAGGAGCATAACATGTACCCTGGCATACATCTGCTAAGACCTGGCAGTGTAAGGTTTATTTTTTCCCCAAGTTATTTTTTACCTCCCTCTGATCCTTGATTTACCCTGCATAGGAGGATTTGTACGCTCAAGAGCCTGCAAAATGCTTTGTGGAAGAGTGCAAAAGAAGGGCAAAACATTTAGAAAGATGAAAAACACATGCACTCACTGCACAGATATTTGCTGCTCCCACAAGCCTGGAGGTGGCCGGTCAGGGGGCAGGAAGGGAATGTGAGAAACGTGCTGTGGGCTGTTGGGGTGGCCACACAAACAGCTTCGTTTCAGTCCCCTTTCCATCTTTCTAGTGCCAGTAGTGAACTGCAGGCAGGACAGGCACAATAGACTCTGGGATGTCTGGAAAAAGCATCACCTTGGCTTGTTCAGCCTGCAGCTGTGACCTGCTCAGCATGGGATCATCCCCCTGTTTGCCCCCTGCAGCCCAGGGACCTGGCAGGGAAATGCAGCTCATCCCTGGCCTTGGCTGTGATGGGAACTAGTGGCTTTGGCCAGCACAGAGCCTTCTTGCTGGGCATGGAAGGACAGCAGGGCCAACAGTCCTCGAGGATTTTGGCGTGCGCTTCCCACGGTCACAGGGACACAGCTGTGGCAGTGGGAATCTGTCAGCAGAAATCCCCTGGTGTCAGCAGGGATGCATAAAGGGGAGTGCAGGAGGAGCCTGTCCCCCAGCCTAAACTTCATCCAATTAGCACATCCTCATTCCCATTCCAACACTGTTGGCACATTATCCCCTGCACTACATCCCAGGGCTTTGCGAAGCAGCAGGCAGCAAGGGTGCTACTCTCACCCTCTTCAAATCAGGGAGCTGCTGCACAAAGAAAGAGGAGTGAAACTCAAACACCCTTTTGCCCAGATACTTGACTCTGGGTGATCAAAGCCTTGAGGAGAGGAGCTGCTCTCCATGAACTTATAGAGAAGGTGGGGGGGGAAACATTTAGCCCAATTTCCTCAGGAAATGAGGCTGGTTGAGTCACAACTATTAGTCACACTGCCTAATGAATTCTGAGCCCTTTGGCCAAGTTCAGAAAAAACTGGCTGAAAGGGAAGCCCTCGAGGTACCATGTTCTAAGGGGGTTTGGGGGGTGGCAGTCCTGGCTGCAGAGCCTGTCCCAAAGTGGGATGCAGGAACCCACCTCCCAGTCTCGCCATTCACAGGACTCAGTTCCAGGCTGACCTAAATCAGGAGTCCCAAAGGGAGGCTCATTCGAGTGAAACACCCACAGCCTAAATTTTTTCTGCAGCACATCCCTGAGGAGCAGGGACACCAGGCTGAGCCATGTCTCGCCAGAGGGGCAGTCGGCAGGAGCAGCCTCCACGCCCAGTGAGGAGTTTGCTCTGCTCCAGCCCACAGTTTGCTGATTTATGTTTAAAACACAGACAATTAAATTACATGGAAGCTGATGCTGCTAAATGCATAAAGGAACTGAAATGCCAGGCCTCATCGGGTTGCCATGTAAATCACTATGGTTAAGCTGGGAACTGAGAGCACAGATAGCAGAGGCTGAGCAGGCATCACCTAAAACTCCCTGCCAGCAGCAGAACCCAGGGGCATTTTGGGACAGTGAGCAAGGATGAAGGGACATGACAGATGTGCTGGCATGGGGGACGTGACCCTTCAGGGCAGATTTTGTTTTAGGAATTCCACCCCAAATCAGAGACACTAAGAAGGGAGAGTCAGACTTCAGCAATTTACACACCAAGCAATCCAGGTTCCAGTGAAATAAAATCAATACAAATAAGGGAATAATAAGAAGAGACATTGCAAAGATGGACGGGAAAGAAATAGCCAAGTACTCTGCTAGGAAAAAAAGCACAAATCCTGCTGAGCTCCAGGCAGTTCCATGGGGTAGGTTTAGGGTGCTGTGGGACATGCTTAGTGTGCCATCCCACTCCACTCCTCACCCTGCCCTGACCCAACACTGGTGCTTAGCTGGTGGATTGCTGAGCTGAGTCAAGCACATGCAACAGCAGAAACCCCAAACCTGCAAAATACACCCCCACGGGATGATGGAGAACTGGAGAGCTCCCAGCTGTCCAGGATGCTCCAGAGGTAGCTAGCCCCATTCCCCTCATGGAGAAGTGCAGGTGAGTGACCACAATGTTGAGAAGTGACAGACCAGAGCTCTATCCCAACCACCACTCACATCAGGGTCCTTTGCAAATCACTATCCAAGCCATACCAGGATTTTTTCCTCCAGGAAAGTGTTTTCTCCTCTCCAAGATACAGCCCAGCCTGGGAAACACCTACCAATGTGACAGTGCCCTGAATGCTGCCTCAGAAACAGCCCAGAAACCACCAAAAGTTGTGATGCTTTCTTCAGTTTCCCTTTCTTATCAGCTCCAAGCACTGGACTTTTGCTTCTCATTAATTAACTCTTTGTTAATTAACGAGCAGGATTCGTGGCATGTCATTGAAGAGGAGCTGAATGCTGTGGCAGTGAAGGCATAGGAGAGCAGGAGAGGGGAGAAGGCATGGGAGAGCAAGAGAGCAGCTCCTCTCAGCAGATTTTCACAGCAGGAGCGACGGAAGGCACAGAGCTTTGGGGATTTCTCGGGAAACATTAGTGCTGCCAAAGGTCACCTATTTCTGTGAGAGCTCCACAATTCAAACAAGCAGCCCTTGCAAGCCAATTAGCAGCAAATGTGACAGATCTGGATTGTATTTATGTAGCATCTAGCAAACAAAAGCAGATTTCAGACCCATCTAACAGGGCCACAGAGCCTGGCAGGGCCATGCGCCAGGTCACCTGGGCCTGTTCACTGCACTCAGTGTGTCCCCGTGGGCGTCGGGTCCTCCACAGCACCACAGGCTGTGGCAAAAAGAACACCCCACAAATTACCATCAGTGCCACAATGACATTCTCAAGCATCCTTGGGCATATGAAATTATTAGGTAGTAAATTTAAACTGAAAAAAAAGGAAACCCTCTTCCACACAGAGCACAATTACATGGTACAGTTTATTACCACCAGATGTTGCAGTAGCCAAGGGCACAAGCTGCTTCAAAAGAGACAAGACATATAAACAGGGGAGTGGATCAGCTGGCCCCCAGACCTGGCAGCCATCCCTGGCTCAGGGCATCCCAATGTCTCTCACTGGCTGAAGCCAGCAGGCTCTGCTGTAGAAAAGCTCAGCTCTAGTTTCCAAGACCTTCTCCCAGAATCTGCTGCTGGCTGGTGTTGGAATCTGAACATAGACCTGAGTCCCGAGATGGGCTGGCACAGCCACACTCTGCTCTGCTCACAGGTGGGAAGGTGCTAAAGAGCAAATGTGGAGTCAATGGCACCCTGGCAGGAGCTGGCCAGTGATCCAGCTGTGTGCTGCAGGGCAGGTGTTTGAGCAATGGTTTAGATCCAGGCATCAACAGAGCCCTCCTGGTTGGGGGTAGCCACCTGCAGAGAATATATAGAGAGTGTTTTTTGAAATCAGTATAACGGGCCACAAGTCAGCCCATCTTCACTGGCTCATCTGGGTCATTGTGGCATTTCACAGGCCTTGGCTGGACTGGCCCCGCTGGGCACAAAGGGCTGGGACCTGGAAGTCTTCCCTGGCAAAGCAGCAGGAGCCCATCCATCCCCAACAGCTCAGGCAGGCCACCCCTCCTTGTACTGCAGGCAGAAAGGCCTGGCCGGTTGTGGGGGTCACACCAGTGCCCCCCTCAAACTCCTCCAAACCTGAGGATAAGGAAAACTACTTCATCCCCTTTGTCACCAATTTAAATTCAACATGCTGCTGCTTTGTCCACTCTGCAAGTGGTTCAGTAACAAAAGCACATGATGCTGTTGGATTAATCACTGCCACTCACTGGTGAGGTTCACACACACATCAGCCCAGCAGGAGTAGTATTGAGCTTTGTCATTGCAGAAGTACTTTTCAAATATACATAGAACAAACCTAACATCAAAGATCCTGAAAGAGAAACTTCCTTCAGATGATATCCCAGGCTCAGCCTCTACAGAGCACAAACAGAAGGGATGAATGATGCTGAAAACAACAAAGAGAAGTAAATTGTCTCCTCTGGATGAAGTCAAGCTTCAAATCTAAAAAAGGAACTTGTCTTGTTTTTGTCTCTGCTGAACATCCACCTCCTGCCTGGACAATACACAGCTGTTCAGAAGGCAAGAGGCAGCCAGAGAGCTGGGCCAGGAGCCTGGTCAAGCTGTTTACAACCCCAGAGCTCACCAGGGAAACGACAGAACATGAGCATTTGCTTTTGTTCACCTATGAAGATCTCCATCATATTAATGCAGTAGATTAATTAACAGCAATAGATCACCCTTCTAAGGTGCCTTTTATTCAACAACCACAACTCTACCAATAAGCACCTGCATCCCCAGCACAGAGGTACAGAAGTGTCTTTTCTGTCCCTTCAAGATGATTAAGCAGAGGAAGAGGGATTCTGGGCTGCAAACATACCTGGAACAACAGGTTGAAGTGGGACTTGCAGTGCAGCCTTTGGACCCTCATGTATAATTCACACAGAGAAGTGCTTGGCACACCTGGCATCCAGCTGGACCCAGCCAGAGCAGCTCAGGCTTTAAGCCCTCACTGCAAACCACTTGTGCTGCAGTCCCTAGGGTGACAAGTGTGGAACAGCATCAGGGACTGTGTCCCCAGGGCACCAGGAGAACAGCCAACACCCATCTCCAAAAGGCAGCAGCAAGTCAAAGCTGGGAAACACAGAGCAACACCCAACAGCCATGTGTCACTTAAGAAGCATCCCCAGCTATTATATAAATTGCTGATTCGCCATTTAACAAGTTAGCATTAATATTTATTGCAGCATGTTCACAATTGTAAAGATCTTCATTTAAAATGTTTTGTGCCTCACACCCTGTCAGCAGGGAAAGCACTATAAGGCAGAAAGCAGGCTTGCAGGCTCTAATGCAAAGTGATGGCTCCAACTTCAGAAGGGAAGCCTATTTCCAGCAGGAACATCTGCTCTCAGTGTGGAAAGTGGGTACCTAATCAAGAAGGCTGGGAGCAGATGGAATGGGAAAGCATCTCCTCCTCTTGTCGCAGAACCACGGTGAGAGAGGTTCACCACCTTGCCAGATCACCTGCTGGATGGCACCACCAGCCCCAGCTGAACCCCCATGCTTCCCTTTCCTGTTGTTCCAAAGCAGCCATGCAGCAGGGGGTGGGAAAAGCATTTTAATTGCTCAGTACAGCAAGAGCATCCCAATTTAAATCCAGTGCCAGAAGCCACACCACTAGTGGCAAGGTAGTTCTCCATCTCTCACATGCCTGCAGAGCCACAGTCAGTCTGGTGAGAAGAAGTTGACATCACCTACCTCAGGGAAGGTGAGAACTGCCTGTGCATCAGGAGGAGGGAAAAGGAGAGGTTGAGCTAAACCAGGCAAGGAAAAGGTGAGATGACTGTGAAGTAAAATAAAGATTAAGGTGGAAAAGTGAGAAGAACTTAATGCTAAGATCTTTTAAACCTCCCTCTTGCAAAGTCTTATGCAGGTGCTTAACTTTGCAGGCTGTGAGTAATCCAATTTAAGTCTCGGCAGGATTTAACAACTTTAATTCAGGGGAATTAATGATAGCGCGCAAAGTTAAGCGCACACTTACTGGGTAAAACAGTGTGAAAAAGGCTCCTTAGGAGAAAAAGCTTCGTGACTTGGAACTTTTAGAAGTGGAAAAAAACACCATCAAATATATCGAGAAATAATCTTGTGCTGGGTTGCAAGAAGTGTTTGATGTGACCTAAAAGTCTCTTCCATCTCTGACTTCTATTAGTCTGTGACAAGACTTAAAAGGTCATCCAGTCCACCCCTTTGCTAATGCAGGATTATTCCCTTCAGCACAGTGCCTGTTACTTTGCCCAGTCCAGTTTTAAATGAAAAGCCTTGCAAAACTTCCTCTTCCCCAGGACCATTATCCTCCCAATTCTAATGTGTTTCTTTTTGTCAATAGTTCTGTCAGTATAATGAAATCCTCACTGTGCTAAATTGCTAAAAAAGATCTAAAAGTCGAATCTTCTTCTAATATGACATGAAAGTGCTAGTATAAAAATAGGATTGTATTAGTGATTCTCCACTGTATTGTATTAACATCCTATTTCACTTAAGGGAGGCAGGACTGAATTATCTGCGGATTCCTCCAGCCACTACTCTTACAAAGCTGTGTATTTGGGGTTCAGAGCTGCATGATTTCCCATTAAAGCAATACAATAAAATCCTCTGCAGCATCCAAAATGCTGAGGCAAGCATTTAGGGCACATGCCAAGCATGGAGCCTGACCCTGGTATTCCTTGCACTCAAGGAAAGTCCACAGTGTCTGTGAAGTGAGGATGTGGAAAGTGGGTTGGGAAGGCAGATGGGCAAAACTTGATGCTCCAGGGATAGAAAAGAGGATAGGCAAGAGTCTAAGAAAACACCAGAGTTAAAATGTCCATTGTAGAAGTTTGATATGGAGGTGGGAAGTGGATGTGAGCCCTTGTTCTTCTGTTCACAGGTTAGAGCTCTGGACCAGCCCAGGTGAGAAAAGGGAAGAGCTGTTGGCAGAGCCTGTGCATCCTCAATACAATCGAAACAGGCATTTGTAGCTGATTTTGAGGGGGTGCCAAAAAATTCAGCTGCCAGGAGGACTGATTCTCACAGCACACTTCAAGGAACAAAGCTCTTGGCATCCTTCACAAGGGATTGGGAGAACCAATGGAGGGGTTCAGGACCAGCATTGAGCCTGTGCCTTGATCAGGAGCTGGGACAGGGAGTGCCTGAGCAGCAGAAATCAGAGGCAACTCTGACCCCAGGCTCGCAGCATTTTGTGCATAATTTTGTCTCCTAGTCAGTGACAGGTGCAGGTTATGCAGGTACAGACAGGTGCTTCCCAACTGGGGCTCTGAACTAGCTTTCAAGCTAGAAACTGTACATCCTGTTCCTATCAGGATCCTACAGATGCTAATACAGATTCTTGCATTATATTGCAATAAAACCCAACACTAATATAGCCCCATTTTCTTGAAAACCAAGTCTGAACACTCTGAAGGCCACTGAGCTTCAGTGAAGCTGTCGGGAACATCCCATTTACCAGGAATCTGGTAAAAACAGTTTCATCTTGTTTCAGCCCAGTTCTAGTCGCTATTCCCAGCATGTTCTGCAGCCGTGCCCTCCCTGGGATTTACAGGGGCTTATTTTCCCAACACATGCTCCTTCATTGCTATTCTTTTTCTTCTTTTCCTCTTTTTTTCTTTTCTTTTTTTTTAACTGCATAGCAGAAACCTATTGAGCAGAAAGCCAGTGGGAAGCCACAGCTATTGTATCTCTGGTTTAGTTTCTTATCTGCTGAGGGGTCCTTTTGTGATTGTGTTGTGGAAGGACACGCAGACAGCGCCTTTTATCACCAGCACGGCATCTCTGGAATGAAAGGAGAGGCAGCAGGGATGCAGATGTGACGTTAAAGTATAAAAATCCAGCATATGGTAAAGATTGCTTCAGCTACAGTCTGGTCAAGATGTTGACACTTTGGTTATGAAAAGCAATATGTATCTCTCTCTTGGTGGTTTCTGTTCAAATTAAATGTTTTGTATCAGGCAGAGAACTAATAAAGAGCCAGGTTTTCCCTCGACAGAGGACTAGTAACAAATATGGAGTAATGTGAAAGCTGACTTGAAAATTATTATTCCCAAAGATGCAATAAACATAGAGATAAGATTTGCTTCGAGGACTCAAATGAGATAAACGCTAAAGGTGCTGCTTGTGGGAAGAGAGTCCAAGGGGAACAGGCAAAAGCGAAAAAGTAGCATTTAAAAAACACAGTCTGACCTGTCAACATTTCCGTTAACACCGAATGCCTCACGGACACCAGACACTGCTTCAGCCTTCTGCAAACCCTCCTCCTTCAGCTGCTAAGTGCAAGCAAAGGACCAGAAAAAAGGGTATCTGGGAGTCAATCGTTATGTGTTGAAAACAAAAGACTGAGGCATTCCTCTGTCAGGACACTTAGAAGGGATGTGATGCCCCAGGGAGTGTTTGGGAATATATAGGGAAGCCAGAGCAGCTGTGGGCAGTAGACAGGGCTCGGGCACAGCCCCACGGCTGGGGAAACGCTGGGACTGCGGGCGACATGGAAATGAGAAACTGAGGTGCAAAACAAACACTAAACCATCCGAGGCTACTCCTCTGACCAACTGCATTCTGGAGACACAGCGATTCCAGTCTGGCTGAGGCTAAAATAAACTTTGCACATCAAATATTTAATACCCCAAAGTCTCTTCCTGAGGCTGGGCCCCACGGCTCCGTGCCCCTTGCAGGCAGCCTCCCGTCCCGGTGTGCTGAGCTGCACCCGCCTCTCCCGCACACCCGGCATCTTCCAGAGCTTAATGCGAGTTAACAGCAGTGGCAATGACTTATTTAAGAGCAGATCAAGAAATATCCCAGCTCTCTTTGGAGACTTCAAAAGCAGCTGAACATTACCGGTATCCTCCGATAAAGACACAGCTTTGCAGTACCATCTGCCTCGGGGGAATCTCATGCCGCTGGCAGTGGGAAGGGGAGATGTGGCTGCCAAGGGGACATCTCTGCAGAGGTGGGACCCTGACACCGCCCAGCCCCAGCAGTGAGGCTGCTGGACTCGCTGCAGGTGGAGGAGACCCGCGATAACCCGTCCTATGCCAGGGGCTGCTCCCTGCCCATGGCCCAGTGGACATTCAGGCTTTCCAGCCAGCCCCCATCACCTTCAAGGAGGTGGGATGCAGTTACTATGACAACAAGACAGAAAGGATTAAAAAACAAACAAAGAGTTTAAAAAGGGCATTTTTTGCCTAGGAGATCCCCCCTAGAATGGCTGTGGGTGTCAGTGCTGGACAACTTCGTTATGCCATGAGCCAGCAAAGAGGCACTGCAGGATGCAGAGCCACAGTGGGGTTGGGAGACTGGGACAAACAATGCAGGAGGGATGGTGCAGAGAGCCAAAGCTCACTGCTGGCTGAGTAAATCTTCTGTGTCACTCAGCCAGGCCAGCCATTGCCATGCTGTGCCTTCATCCCCACAAGCACCTTCCCAATAGAGGCAGAGAGTGAGCCAGAGGGCTGGGAAGACAACTGGCAGTGGATTGGAGGCTTTCCATTGGAATTTACAACTGGATGCTTCAGCCCTTGTCTCAGTCCCAAGCAGGACTGGCAGGGCTGGAGCAGAAAGACAGCAGAACTGATGTGCTTTAACAGAGACCTTGGGACTCACTTGCTGGACAAGGACAAAAATGTCCTCCATCAACAGATGTTTCCCATTGGGAAGCAAGGAACCTAAGCTCCATGGCCAAAGTCTCTACCCCAGTCTGAGGTTGATAGGAGATTTGTTATTGATTCACTGTGGCCAGAATTTCATTCTGTGATTTAAACCTAACTCCTCCAAAGAGAATAAGATCAATTTTGCAGAGAATCAAATACATAAAGAACAGCCTTTGAGCTGGTGTGCAGCAGACGCAGAGAGGGGAGTTAAAAAAAACCTGGTCTTTCCTTATCAGAGAAGTTTAAAAAAAAAAAAAAAAGAAAGGAACCTGGAGAATGTTGTTTGCTCGTTTTTTCTTTCCCAGTCAAAACAACCCCACCTCTGCTGGCTCTCTGCATGAGTACTCCAGGAGTGGAGTAGCATAGGATTTCTTACAGCTGGACTAGGATGGAGCTTCTGCAGTCCCCATCCCTGGAGCCCCCTGCCCACATCCCCCACCTCACATCCAGCCCTTCCAAGCTGGTTCCTGACCCATGAAGCTGCATCAGCATCACGGTGGCCGAACAGGTCCAGCATAGCTCATGTCTGCCAAACCTGGCACAAGTGATGGGCAATGACAAAATATGTTGGTGATACAGTATCCACCTTCATGGGCAGAAAAGCTGCTTTCAGAAAGGGCTGGGAGTGAAGACAAGGTGGGGAAGGTAGATGTGTGGGGGGAAAGGGGAAACTAGCCCTGCTGCAGCCACCAAGTGGGGCCAAGCTATCCTAAGGGTGCAGGGAGCCCCAGTTACCTCCATGTTTGGGGAAGAGTGAGGTCACATCAATCAACTTCTAGTTTCTCCTATCTGGGAAACTGGAAACACTTAGTGTAAGTTTCTCTCTTAGAGGTTTTATTATCGTAATTCCCTTTTATTTTGGCCTTGGAAGACAATTCATCACCCTCAGGCAACACAGACTAGCCTCTGCCAAGGCTGATGATCTGCTCCTGTGCCATCTCCTCTTAAAGCACAGGGCCAAATTGGAGTTTCTTCTGTCCTAAAGCTTTGCAAGGGATCAGCCTGGTGTTTGACCCTCTGCTGCCATCCTAGACACCCTCCCATACCCTGGGCAAGAGAACCTGTCGGCACTGTGGCAGAGGCTTCAGCAGGCAGCCACCCCCTTGCCCATTATTTAACTGCAATCCAGAGACAATTTTTCTTGGGAAAAGCTTTTAAGCTTGATCAGTGATGGGGTTAATATTGTTTGCCCTGTGTCTCAATTTTTTATCTGTATTAATGGAAAGTGCCACGGCAGGGTTTTCCACAGCAGCACTATAGTGCTGCTTTCTTGGCTTGCTTTATTTTAAAGTCTGGCTTACAGTGACTGATCATGCTGCAGCACAGCAGTTACCAGCCACATCCCCACAGAAGCTGCCCAGACACCCCCATCAACAGCGTGATGTCTACCCTAAAGCCCAGATTCTGTCCCCAAAGAGCCATCCTTCCTGCACAGCCCATTCTGCCACTGAGGGCAGAGCAGGGAGGGAGCTGAGCAGGGCTGTGTGCAGCAGCAGAGGTGAGTTCTATAATTGTACACCTGCCTGTGTTTGTTCTCCGATGGCTCTTTGGGGACGCTTGGTTACATCACGTTCAAAAGAAAAGGACAACAACACAAAACAAAAAGCAGCTGCAAGTTAAACAAGTGGAAGCCCACTGGGGCTGCCAGGGAAGTTGGACACTGATTCCTGCCCAAGGCAAGCAGGCAGCCGGTCCCACACCTTCCCCCACTGGCACCAGATATGGGACCAGAGCCTGGTTCTAGTTCAGGTAGAAAGGCAGGACAGGGACACTAGCTCCTTCACTTCCCTACCCACAATAGTCTCTGTTTGCAGAGCCCTGCTTCAAACAGAAATATATTATATATATTTTTGCTCTGTGCTTTCAGGCCTTTGATTGCTCCAATTTATTTGTTCTTGTCTTTGTGGGCTTAACAGTCAAAGTGTATGATAAGTCATTGCTTGTTAATCCAATTTGGCTCTATTTAGATATTCCAGTTTAATATAAAGTATAATATAGAATAATATCCAGAAAAAACAGAAATGAGACCTGTGTCTCTGAACCAGCTCTGAATCTTGCCCAGTGAGGGCTGCCTGTTTCCTTTGTGAATTTATTCTCTCTCTGACTTCATCAAGCTTGTCGTCAGGGCTGAGCCCCTCAGTGCAGTCAGAGGCAGGCGAGGGACCCTGTACCTTGGGGAGCAGTACAGCACCCCTGAAAACCCTCTTCCATGGGAGAGTGACATCCAGCCACTGGTACAGCCCCAAGAACCCTCTCTAGGCATACTGGGGAGCTCAGTGGGTGCCCCCAGGTCTAGAGAGGCAGCAGCTCCCTGAGGAGCTCAGCCCAGATCTGGAGCACCCAGATCTCCACACTGACAGCTCTTGTTATCAGTTGTGCATGGCACAGACCAGACCCTGCATCCCACCAGTGCCAGAGACAGACCTGTCTGGCCAAAGCCCTCCCTAGTCCCAGGGACCTTGCTGGGTCTCACTGCAGCTCAGGATCCTTCCCTCAGCGCCTAGCAGTCACCAAGCAGTGAGATCCAGCACATCTCTAAGGGACAGCGGCATTTCCAGACAGGCACGCATGAAAGAAGGATCCCGTTTTTATCTGCAGCAGACGCTCAATCCCTCCCTGCGGCCGCCCACCTCAGCCTTTCCCGGCGCTGTTATTGATGCGAAGCCCAACACCGCGGTCTTGCAGCTGTTTCAGCAGAGGAGAAGCTGCAGCTCTTTGGGGTGATAGGGACAGTGACAACTGGCTGGGGAACACAGCAGGGACATGTCTCCAACCTGACACCTCCGAGCCCACAGCCAGCACAGCAAACTGATGGATCTTGGAGCAAGCCAAGCATCCACAGGGCTCTGGCAGGCTCCAGATGGGAGCTAGTCTAGGATGTTATGAGAGGAGTCCTCCCTCCGGGGAGGTTTCAGCCACATTTCACCTCTCAGCCCACAGTCAGCCCATGCCTGGCCCTGGGCTGGGGCTCTGCATTACCCCTCCATGAGCCCCACTGCAGCCTGGGCAGCCCCCCAGCTGCTGCCTTCTTCCACCTCTCAGCTGTTCAAGGGCAGCTCACTGGGACAATTTCTCCTCAAACAGGATCAGTTCCTACCTGGCAGATAAGTCCATAGTCCTGCCACGGGGTCCCCAGTACAGGCAGGGTCAGAGCTTGGGGATGCTGCAACAGCCCACTGCCTCCTCACACACCATCCCACACCAGCACCTCCTCCACAGCCTGAATTTATCTCCTTTTACCCACCTGCCAAATGACTCACTAATTAGGGTGCAAACAGGCTGCAGGTGCTGGCACTGGACTGGCTTCAAACCATTCATTACCTGGGATCCCCAAGCCAACACACACCTGTGCCAAAGCTGACCTCAGGGCAGAAGATCGGATCTCACTGCATCACTGGAGCCTTTTACCGGGGTTTTAAAGTGGTGGGGGCCCATCCAGGTGTGGTTAACTCCAGCTGACTCCTGTCCCCTGTGTGTCCAAGCCATGCAGGGTGATGCTCAGGTGTGCAGTTCAAGTATCTTCCCACACCAGGGAAGGGGCTTCCCATGTTGCTGCTCTTGTTCCAGTTCCATCTTGGTATCACCATGATTGAGCCACTGAATAGACCATTGTGGGAGGCGTTTAGCCTTGTATCCACATACTGTTAAGATGCTCTGTGTGTAAGAGTAGTCCATGAATGGACTATTAATTTGGAGGCAGGCAGTGGATGCTCCTGGACATCTCCCCACAGCCTCCAAAGTACCCTCCTGAAAAACTAAGGAAAACAAGTCTTTTCTTCTCTGCCATGCCAGTGGAGAAGTGTGCATTTCAGGTGTTTCCTACCTGTGCTCATCCCTCTCATAGCTGTGTTTCCCCTGAAGATGAGGGGTGGCATATGACCAGCACCATGCCAGTCTTGTGAGGAGAGGGGCTCTGCCATGCCAGAACTCAGAGCCTGCCTGCCCCAGGTCACCCAGGGGGATGGTGATGACCCCTCCTCAGGGCCAGGAAAGTTCTGCCTGAGGTTTTCAGCCTCTTGGGTGTCAAAGCTGTGGGACAGGGACAGGGCTGGAATGGCACCCTGGCACCCAGCCCCATGCTGACTTCTGCAGGACCAGCACCTCGAGCCCATCAAAGCAAACCCACTCAGGCGTATTTAACCAAACACTTACTTTCCATTTTATTCAATAATTGCTTTAATACTAAAATGCATTAGATGCTCAGAGCAGAGAAAAGAAAATCACATTTAGGTGGAAAACAAAGTTCTCATGAGATGAAAAAATCCCAATGTGGCAGGTACACCATTTGGAAACAGAATCGTAATAATTTAATAAAGCTGCTTTATCATCTTCATAAAATAGACAGAACGGTGATTCTTTTTTTTTTTCATCCTTTTTTTCCATTTTGTTGTTTACAATGATTCAATCACTGTGAAAATGTACATAACATACATATCAGCATATACAACAATTTATTCTTCATATACTCGGCAACGGAGACACCATGACGAGACGTACCGCGCTCAGTCCCGCGGCAGCCCAGCCACCACCGGCCTCGCCAGGCTGCAAGGAGGCGTGTGCTGCTGAGAACCAGTTTTGTGAGGTGTGTTTGGAGATTCTATCCCAGCTTAGATCAGCTGAACATCAGCTGATGCCGGTGAAGGCTCCACCTCAGCAGTACTTGCAGCAGGGGCAGCTGGGCTTCTCCCTGGCGGGGACCGCAGCTCACAGGTTGGATCAGAGATTACCCATAGCTGCAAAAGCAGCTGTAGCAACAAGACCATCAATTTTCCCCAATGACAGACAAATGTGTTTCCATTCATAATTAGGTTTTCTTTTTTCCCCCCAAGAATAATTTCAACATATTCATCAGACAGTGTGTTTTTTTTTACAAAAGCAACTTGTTTCCTATTTGGAACAAAAAAAAAATAAAAAAGAAAGGAATTCACTTCTGCACAACGTGTGATGCACAGGCCACCTCCAGCTCACAACAAACAGAGAACGGCAACAACCTCAGTAGGACGGTGCTCGAGGGGGATTTTTCCAGCCATCAGTCATCCTCCCAGCCCTCCACCATCCCTCCCGGCACAATCCTGCAGCCTCGAGGGTGAGAAAGGCCAGGGGCTCCCAAGGAAGCGGATAAGAGTTCAGCCTCCCAGCCCCAGGGCTGCTCCAGATGGGGTCCTCGTCATGCTCGGGGGAGAATCGTCGGTGGCTGCTGCTCTCCCGGACAAACAGGGGAGCAGAGCAAGTTTGCCTGAAGGAAACCAACAGATCCCAGCGATTTTTCCTAAACCAAATCTGAGGACAGGTTTAAGTTATTAAAAAGCACAATAATTACATCTGGAACTCTCCCAAAAAGCCTTCCTGCTCCCCTGCAGCTCAGAACATTTTTTGCATGGCCAGTTTCAATGCAACTAAGAAAAAAAGAAAGAGACTGAGATTTGCCCAGGAGCCTGAACTCATCTCAAGTGACACAGAGGGACAGTGACGGGAGTACCAAAATATTCTGGAGAGGGCCAAGGCAGCAAAGCCAGGGCTGCTCTCTGGGTCTCCCCTTGGCCCTGCACAGTGAGGCTGTACCAGGGAAGGGCCCCTCGCTCAGCATCCCCCACTGCAGCCCGGGTCAGCCCAGAAAACTGGTGTTTAAATGATTTTCTTGGAGGCATAAGGGTTTACTGACCTCTTTAATGCCCCCTTTTAATACAGAATTATTTCACATTCTTTCTCGGCTGTGCTTTTATTCAGAGTGGCAAGGAACGTTTCCTCTGGGTAAATTAGAGAAATGTTTTTCTACTTTTTTTTTCTTTTTTTTTTCTCTTCCTTTTCAGTTAGCATCTATTTTTTCATCCAAAATGCTGGGCTGGTGGTGGCAGCTCCGCAGGCAGAGAGCAATGCTCTGCACAAATTAATGGCCGGTGCTTTTCCGGGCAGCTGAGGATAATGATGGGGCACCTGAGGGGATCCACACTCCCCATCCTGTGACGGACTATGGGGGAGCCAGGCCCCTCCTGGAGGAGGTGTGGGGCAGACAATGGGGCCATGTGGGGATGTTGCCCTGTGAAACCAAGAGCAAGACGGGGCATCACAGGCTCTGTCTCTCAGCAAATGCATATGAGAAGCTTCCCCCCCAAAAAACCTCCCAGAGCTGGCAAAACCAGATAACATCAGAATAAAAGCCTAACAGTTACAGAACACCCAGTTAGTCCAACAGCCCCAAGCCAGCCCCTTTCTTCTTTGCCAGTGTTATAATAATACACACTTTCTGGGGAAAAAAAAAATACAGAAATAAATGACAGCAGTAACAGTACACAGGCAGGAAACACGGCAGGAACAGAAACAACATATCCCTGAAAATGGGCTCAGAATCAGAATAAGGGGGAAAATCCCCAGTTTGCTTTCCAGAGGGATGCAGGACATCATGTTAACGCGTGGGATGGGAGCTGAATGAGGTAGTCATCACACCAGTGAGGGAAGCGTCACAAATTTCATTCGACGACTGATTTTTCTTGATTCTTTCCCAATTCCTGGCCCTAGCAAGTGGCAGGGGGAACAGGCTGGCTGTGGACCTGTCTCGGACTGGCTATGACTTCAGGCAAGACCAATTTGCCCCGAAGAAATAAACGGCTGGAGTTTAATTTTATTTTGAGGATAATAATGTCTGGATCTTGTTTTCTTTTGTTTTTCATTTAAATAAATCAAAGTAACAAATACTTTGTCATTATATGTATACCTAGAAAGACTCTTTCTCTAAAAACCGCTAATTTCAACTTGCTGGTACAGCAAACATTGGCAAGAGCTACATATTTTCCCTTCCATAATCAATTTTAAATTCTAGGAAACATTATTTAGGGTAGGAAAAATGTCTGTTTGGTGAAGAGTTAATAATAATAGTAAAAATAATAATACACTAACTGAAATCCTCCTACCTTACTCATACCTCACTGAGGAATTATCACTGCAAGAGCAGAGAGCTGTGGAATTCCTTCCCTCTCTCCCTTCTATAAAATGGCTATTAAAGTAGCTCAATTTTTAAATCAATTTTATATGAGTAAATTTGTACCCACACAAAAAAAGTCCTTAATTATGAGAAAAAATAATGAATTGCTTTAATTTTTTCTCCATTAAGAAGGCACATTAATTGAATTAGTAGCGTTGTTACATATCACCTGTCTGCTCCTAAATTAACATCACTATTGCTCATTCCATACTTATTTATGATGCAGGGATAGAAAGAAATCAGAACAGTCTAAAATCCATGCCATGTTGACATACACACACACACTTCCATAATTGTGACTGGGAAATGCTGACTTGGAAGTGTGTGTCTAATTGAGAAGGTAATTTAGATCTCTTAAATAGCTCCATCTCTTTGACTTGGAAATGACTGGAGATGGGGGATATCTAAATCTGGGAACTGGAAAAAAACCAAAACAACCAACTTCTGGAAAAAAAACTTTCCATGCATTGCCTTGAAATTATGCAAAAGAAACGGATAAGGGGAAAAGTTCAGCACAGTGCATCCAACAATTGCAATCCAGGCAGGATTTTCCCCAAAACATCTTCCCGTATTGCCCTGTCACTGCCCGGCAAGAGCCAGGGTAGGCTGCAGGCAATGGTAGGGGCTGGAAGAAGTGCTTGCTCCACCGGGGCTGCAAACTGCAGGTTCCCCAAAGTTTAAGTAAAATGATCGTGATTTTTTTTTATTCTTTTTTTTAAGCCTGAAAGCCTTTTGCCATCACTAGACATACAGTAATTTGCAATATCACATACAATAATAGTACAGATAGGCATGTGACAGCAAAAGGATTCATAAATGCAGGGGTGTCCATAGCAAAACACCAACACCTTAAAATACAAACAACCTTGTGTTGGGTGAATGTTGAAACTCACCCGGACTGTCGCTTTGAACAGTCGCACACAAGAAACGGCCACTACTTTGTCCAGACTACAAAACCGCCGGGGTGGTTACTAAAGATGTCCGAATAAGGAATTTGCCATTCAATTCTTTCAAGGAATGGAAATTTATCTTCGTTTTGAGATATAAAAATATATAAACTCCAAGGAGGGGATACCGAGCGCTCCTGAGGACCGTGGGGGAGTCTCGCCTCTGCCCCCGCCACCCGCCGCCTCCCGGCAAAAGCAAAACACCGGCTACATCGCTCCGGCTGCACACCCCTGCCGCCTGTTGAGACAAGTGGGATTGTCACATTAACGATAGCTTCATTTATAAACAATACATTTAGGGAAAGCTTTTAAATACAGCAATCTGTGAACCATTGGTAAGCGATAAAAACAATCTGCGCTGGGAGTCGTGCGGTCCCTCATCCTCATCCTCCTGTCGCCGGGTGCTGCTCAGAGGACGATGTCCTTTAGTCTCCGGGCGCCGGGCGAGTCCTTTTCCCGGCGTTCCTGCAGGAGCGGGTTGCCCTCCTGCCCGCTGCTCTCGCTGTCCGCCCCCCGGGGCTCTGCCTCCGTTGGCCTGGAAGGGCCATTGTTCCCAAAGGACTCCCGTTCCCGGTTGCCGGCGCAGTGCCCGGCACCGTATGGTGCCGCCGGTTTGCCAGACAAAGGGCTCTTCAGGTGCAGGGGCGAGGTGACGGGGCTCACGGCCTCGCAGCCATTGCCCGCCTCGCGGACGGCGCCGCTCACCTTGGGGCTGCAGGCGGCCGGGTCCACCGTTCTTTTGCCTTTGGGGTTGGCGAGCCGCTCCTCGGCCGGGGGCTCGCCGCCCTCCTTGCCGAAGGTGGCGAAGGTCCTTTTTGTGCTGCAGTCTGCGTAAGGCTCCGCGTCCACCGCCGTCGCCTCGATGGAGAGGGCGATGACGTTCCTCCCGTGCTCGGGGGACTTGGCACGGCTGGGGACAGCACCGCGGGGCATCCAGCACCTGTCCGAGTGGCCCAGGATGCGGCACTCCTCCCGGCAATGAAATCCTTCGCTCTGATCTGCGTGGAGAAAACACAAGCGATGGTGAAGAGGGGAGCCCAGACGGGGATGCTTACCACCCCCCATCCTGCCTGGGCTGGGGGAGACCGCACTGAGCTGAGTGCTGCGCATCTCCCTATTCCCAAGCAGAGGTGATCCTATCCTCACAGCAGTGATTCTACCTCAAGCAGCAATCGGTTTTAAGGCAAGGCTGAGAAGCGGTATTTTACTGCCATTTCTCTACTGCTCTACAGACTGGAGTTCAATTTCCAACAGGTTGTGTGTCACTTGTCACCGCCAGACCAGAAACCTGGGGAAGGAGTGACGGCAGCAAATCCATCACAGCAGGTCTGTCCGTGTATCGAGCCTTCAGAGCCCATGGTTCCTGGGTTTAGTGACCAGCGTTAAAAGCCACCATGTTTTAAGTTTGGTTTGACGTGACATTTAAGCTTGACTTTTTGCAGAGGTGGGAAAGGAACAGAGGAAGGAAAGGAAAGAGGGAGGAGGGAAGGTTCTTTTTGGTTCTGGTGTAAATGTGTGTTTTAACTTGCTGTTTAATCCCCACTGACCTCCTACACAACAGAGGCTTTATAAATCTCCAAGATTGTCCACTCCATTGAAGATTAAATGTGTCATTCCCAGTGCTGGGGCTTTATTCATACGAGAGCAATAAAGATCCCTTCTCGACTTGGGGCTGTCCCAACACCACTTTACAGTGCTGAAATATGGAATGGTGGTTTAACCCTTTCCAAGGACCCTCCATGACTACGTCCAAGGGCTCCCTTGCAAGTGCTTGCGTGCATTCCCACACTACCAGTCAATCCCAAGGGACTGCACAGCTTCACCCCCACATCACAGATGGACAGACTGGGGCCCAGGGAAGCAGCCAGGCTCAGCCAAGTGCAAAGCTGGAAATCAAATCCAGCAGTTTTACCATCCCCAGCTTTTGCTGAGCATCTGACTGTGGCTCCTGCTGAACACCACAGGATCCTGGCTGCTTTTCAGTTTCGGCTTTTCCTTCATTTGATAAGAGCTTGTAATTTCAGCTGGCCCTCATAAAGCACAACCTTTTCCTACGCAAAGATGTGGCTCCTTCCTATCCTAACCTACACACACACAAAGCAGCATTAAAGCACTAATGCCATTACCCATACGAGACCGCGCTCGGTCGGTGCCGGTTTGATGGATCGAAGGCGGCAAAGGTGCAGACTCAGCCTGGGTTTCCTTCCTGTCCGTCTGCAAACCCTTCATTTTGATGCTCTGTACATCTGTGTGCATAACCTCCGCTCCTCAGACACATTGGTATTTCCACCACATTCGAGCACTAGGGCGGCTGATAAAAATTCTCAGCACATAACACAATGCACCAAAATATGAGCAGCTTAACACTTACAGAGAATAACGAGTAAAAGGCAGACTTGGGAAAAAAAAAAAAGAAAAAAGAAAAAAACCCCACCAAAATAGCTTTTTTTTTAAAGGAGAAGAAGCCAATTAATTGAAAATTCTATAGGTAAAACATCAGCCTTTTCTATACATCAGAGCAACAACATGGTGGTGAGGAGAACAGCTCTGGGTGGACGGGAGAAGATCTAGGTTTTCGCACTGGCCTTTATAGCAGCTTGAGAGAAGGATGCCCTGAGCCCTACACACAGAACAACCTGCACCGAGCTCTAAAAGCCCATGATCTTATACTTTGATTCTGTTAATTTCAAGTACTTGAGCAAAACAGAAAGAAAAAAAATTGCCCAGAAAGTGTTGCTGCCTCCCTATTTATCCACAGTTTAACTTCAGAAGGGTGCTACAGGCATACAAAGTTGTGTAGTCTGGCAGTGATAGCAGAGGACTTGGTGATGGCTGGAGGGGCTACAGAAATATCTTGGATTCTCATCCCTGATGAGACACTGATTTATTGTGTTGTATGACCTTGGGCACGTTGCTGGAGCACACATCACTTCAGTCTCTCCACAAACATGAAAGGCCAGATATGGGAGTGCACTGGGCTGACTGGTCCAGTGTGGGAAGGCACAGGAGAGCTGCTGCTCCTCACCTTCCTCGGCCAGCATCACAGCTCAGCCTCTAATCTACCCAGCCAAGGCAAACTGCTCTCCAGAGGGAGCACAGGCAGGTTTGTCTGCCTTGACCCATTTATTCCAAGTTGGCATATTTTACAATTAAAAACAATTGGAGGACTTCCCTGATTACTGCAAGTGGATATTCCTCAAATACTAGGAAGGGACCCGTGCTTTAAGAGTAGTTTCATCAAAGACTGCTGGTGTGGTGCCTATCTGCCAGGGAGATGATCAGCTTTGGACACCACAGTGTTTGTCTACAACTCACATCAGCAGCAGCTGAAAATGGAGGGAGGAGGAGAGCTGGAAAGCATTACATTAAATTATACTGTTTCAATCTTTTGTTTTAGGAAAGGAATGCTAACAAGTCTAAAAGAGGCTGGGCTGACAGGCAGAGGGGCAGAAGACAGCATCATCCACAGACCTGAGATAACAGGTAGCTCCACAGCACATTCTGTCACTCTGCTTCTGTCCCCACCACGCATCTCAGCTGTGAGACCACATCCTGCAGCCAGAAACCATCCTGCTCTTGGGGACAACATGTGTCTAGGCTGCTCAGAGCAGCCTTGATCTGGCAGCAGATTCAGAGACCAGCACAGAGCCCTGAGCAGCAGCCTCTTCTCCATGATAGAAGGGGGATCTTCAGCTACCCATTCATCACTGTCTTACTCCTGTAGTTGATATAAAATACTATTTTCATGCCACAAGCAAGCCCTGTTGATACACGGAAACACTCCTCTGCTATCCCAGGTCCAAAGAAGGCAAGTGCAGCAGGGTCTGGGCTCCCCCAGCAGCTCAGCCCTGAGCTGTTACTTCACATCCTCCTCCTGCCCCAAGCAGAGGCAGGCACGGAGCCAGCGGGCACGCTCCTGGCACTGCCCTTTGCAGCTCAAGTCTGACTCACCCAGCCTTGACGGCACCCAGGACAGTCATTCACGTTCACATTCACATTACTGTGCTGTTCTGCCTTGTTTTTTACCACTTTAACAATCGGAAATAGGACAACAGGAAATTCTTTTACAGCCTTAGATCTGCCCTAGTCAATATGACTGTTACTGTCTGCAATAAAAAAATGTTCTTAATGCAAGAAGCAAAGCGTAGGTAATAACTACTGCACACGCATGACATGACAAGTGGCAGGCAGCCAAAACAGGCGGCTCCCCACCTCTGTGTGGATGACAGGGAGCTGAGCAAGCTGGTGTGAAACTGCTGCCTGACTGGGACAGGTGAGGGAGAAACAAGGAGCAGAATGGAGCGAGACACAATGAGGTTTGGTGCTGCTCTGCATGAGCCACAGAATGAACACCTTATCCCGACAGAGTCCCCAGTGAACACAGTGCACCAGGTTGGCAGGGACCTCCTGGCTGGCATGGGCTGGGAATGGGGAACACCCTGGCCTGGGGAAGGGAACCCCCCAGCATGGGGAAGAGGAACATCACAGCACAAGAGAACACCCCAGCACGGGGAAGGAGAACACCATGGCCCAGGGGAAGAGGAACACCCAGAGACAAGGAACACCACAGCTCTGGAATGGGGAACATCATGGCCCAGGGCTGTGCAAGCCATCCTGAGTTGGGCTGGGCTTTCTAATGAGTGGACGACATCACACACACTGGGATGACAGTCCTGTTGCCAGCCGGCCTCTGTGGACACCCGTGTGGCATCCAGGTGATCCAGAAAGATGCTGAGCAGCTCGACTGAGCGCAGGTGCCATGAACTGCTGATGGCTGTATGCAAGATGTGCAGGTCCTGCAGTAGCAATGTTCCCATTTCAGCCAGTCTGCCCTCACCCAGCACAAATCCTGAACCTTGTTTCAGAGCACCTTAGGGCAGGGTCACTTTTAATATGTTCCCCAGGTACAAAACGTACTGGCAGAAGCCTCTTCATCAAGAGGTGAGTAGTTATCCTGAAGTCAGACTTGGCAGGAAAAAATGTCATTGCTAAATGTAAGCTCTCGCATAGCAAATAAGAAATAACATAAAACCCACAGCCACCTCCAGAATAAATATGCTCCTCAACAAGTAAAGCAAAACTCACACTGAGCAAGTAGAGATTTCAAAGCTACATTACTTGCAACAAAAACAACTGAAGAGACCTGCTAAGCCCTGACTGCACTGCCTGTGCATCCCAGTCAAGCAGTGGCTGCTGAGAACCAGCAGCTGCAGAAGACCCTCAGTATTTCCCAATTCCACTGTGAACGCTCTTGGTCAGAAGAGCAGGGAGACAGGATGAATGCCCGAAAGCTGGGCCCAGGACGAGCTGACAGAGGACATATGGTGGGCACTGGATCAACAGAGCCTCTGGCTCCACACAGCACAGGGTCTTCCCTCATTAAAAGGAGGGATTAAGGAATGTCCAAGGTGTACAAGTCTTCCAGTCTCCTATTCATCACCACATACCTGCAGCAGAACAACACAGAGCGGATGTGTGAGGTGCCCATTCAGCTCTCAGAGCAATTGAATTATCTCCAGTGGAATTGCAGTGCTGGCCAAAGAGACAAAGTTAAATCGTAGCAAGGTGCAAGTGCCTGGGAATGTAATATTCCTGATAAATGGCCAGATGACATGTGCTGTTATACAATCTAAGGTGCAATTTGGGCGATGACAATAGTCCCTGGAGTTTCCATTTTCAAACAGCCACTCAGTTCAATCCAATCCATGTCAGAGCAGCTTTGCCAAGGTGAGTAAGTAGAGCTCATTTATGCTATTACATGGGGAGCAAGGAAAAGGAGCAGAGGAGTTGCTTGAAAGTGAAAAATAAGGAAAAAAAAAAGAGCAACTGGAAGAATCTCAATCTGCTGGGACATGCATGGGGTGGGGGGTACAGGTGAGCATCGTGCTGAGTGGCCCCAGCCCAAAGCCCTGCAGCAGTGCTGGGCACAGTGCTGTACCTGGGCTGGTACCACAGGTACCCTCATGCCAGAGCCTGGCTTTATCTCCACATTTCGGTGTTCCTTCAGCAACCGTATGATTATACTGTAATCACGATGACACTGCTCCTGGGTACAGCAAACAGCACGATCATTAAAAAATTCATTTCAAAATCTTCCTGGAAGCTAATAAATTTTACAGCAGTTTCAATCCTTTCTCATTGCAACAAAGAAAAGCTTAGTTCCAGACAAATTAGAAGTAAATTGATTGCCTTAGGGGAATCTATTCAAATATCACTTTTCCATGTTAGAAATCTCTTCCTGAAACAAGAAGAGGAGAACCAGGGAGAGCCAGCACGGGAGCGATGTGGAAAAGCAAGTCATTAAATCTCAGTTCATGAAACTGGGGGGGAGGGGGGGGGAATCAAACTTAAAATAAAATGCAAATGTCTCACTGGGGTGCAGGCCCAACATTTGTGACGGAATTTATGAATAATAAATATGAATAAACAGTAAACACGAAGGGATCAAACACTGCTGTGGATGTTTACTCATGGTTAGCCATCTTTCATGGACAATGCGCAACTGCATTATTTAACACTTCTCTTCCAGTTATTTTGGGGTTTCTTTTCAACTCCAGCACCTTCATTTTCTCAGGGATGTACACCACCAGGCACAAGGCATGGCCTCCAGCCCCTTTGCAGCACCCACCACCCTCAGCACACCAGTGGAGCCCACTACCCCTCCACCCCACCAGGAGCAGATGTTCTCGGCTCAGGAGCTGTGATCCATTGCATTATGCTCCAGATGAAATAATAAGCTTGAGCAAAATACAAACAGTCCCCAGTCATGGTTCATCATTCTCTTGTAAATTAAGACTCTGTACCTCTCCCTTATCTCCTCTAATAGCATAATATCAGAAAAGAAGAGGTGGGGAATAGTGTATTATATTTTTGACCTATGGGCTTTACAGAGCCTTCCTCACCTTTCCTAATAAGAAATCTCCAGTCAATGCAGCAATGTAATCCTGCTATGGCTTCCCTTGCACAATACTCAGAGGATACTAATAACCAGGAACAGTGACAAATGCTCTTTACTGCAACGAGGAGTCTTTCTTTTCCTCTGTTTCACCATTATTCGGGATTTATGTAAGCTAAAAATGCTGTATTTTTAATCCTGGATTGTCTGTCCCGACACAGAAGGTCAACAGTGCACGGACAAAGCACTGTAATTATTTTAACAAAACCAGGGATGTGAATTAGATTAATTTATTGGGCAATTGCTGATAAGGACTCATGGTTGAATGCAGCTCATGGGCAGTGTTTCTGGAATGGTCAACAGAGAGTTGAGAGGGCGCTCACTCCCAGCTGCTGCAGACACAGGCAGCTCCCAGGAAATGCCAGGGACTCCCACTGACTTACACCAGCCAAGGGTTGGCCCATTCACCTCTTCCCCTGCTCTATATTGTCATTAATAATTCCCCTTTCTTCTGCAGAACGGTCCCTGTATTATGAATGAGGACTGACAGACAGACAGACCTGAGTGCCTGGCGAGCTGCATGCTGGAGGGTAAGGATAGATTTGATGCAAAGGATTTTCTCCGGAAAAGTGCCTTCCTGGGCATGCTGATGCCTTTGGGATGAGAAGAAGGCTATGGGAAGGAGTGCAATCACCCGAAGCAGAAGAAGTTGGTGTGTGTGCATGCCATGCACTACAGTGGAGTCAGACCTAGAAGGTATTATGGGCTGGAATGCAATTTAATGCTGGCTGCTCCCCTTTATCCAGGACCGCAGGCCAATCCCCACCTCATTCACAAGGAAAAATTAATTCCCTTTCAGAAGACCAGCGGAACACACCATTTAAACTCCAATTAATCCTATTCTTAAGTGGTCCATGGAGCTCATGCTGGCCCCTGAGCGGCAGGGATTTCACCTCCGAAACTCCGCTACTCATGCCTCCATACAGGGCTCATTAGCATCCTAACTGATGCTGAGATGCAGGATCCAGTCCTCAGAGAGGAGAGCACTCTGGGTTCTGATAGACCTTTTCCATCTCGAACCATTACAGCTCCGTAATTCATCGGCACAGCTCCCATTAATGCTAATGGCAGCTACTGCGCTGCCTGCACGAGCGCAGAATACAACCCCTTGACTTCATTACTAGAATTCAATTTCATTAACACTGGATACAGAGGGATTGTCCTAAATACACTCTTTCTTATACTTTTTTCATGTTAATGCAACCATTTGAGTATATTATACCCTGCAGAGATGGAAACATTTCTAGTCTGTTTAAACACATTTCCCACAATTGGGAGCAAAACTTTGTCTCCGTTTATGCCTTTGACACCAGCTGCCTTCCATTTAATGGGACTATAGTCGCTAAAACAAATTAATCCAAAGGTTACGGTTCTCTGCTATTGTCAAAGACGAAACATATTCACATATTCTGTCAGGGTAACGTGGGACCAGCCAGGCAGTCACATTCCAACAGCAGCGATAAATCGAATTATTACTGTCCTATTCAAAATTAGGCATTGCTCAGAACATAGCGCCTCAACAATTCTGATAAAAATCCAACAAAACAGAAATTACAGTTGGGGGAGATGAGAAGTAATTCCCAGATGCTTGTACCGGGCCAACTCCTGTTGGAGCAACATTCCTGCCCTTGTTGCAGCCGTATGGATGTATGTTCCTTGGGGGGCTCACAGTGAATATCTTACTGCAACCAACATCTCCCTTGGCCAAGATGAAGCAGAACAACCCACCCTCATCCTCTCTCTGCAGAGATGCAGTGGGCCAAGGTGCCAGCAGGAAAAGGGCTGCTGCCTGGTCCCTCCTCCTGCCACCCGCCCAGCACAGCTCTCCTTTCCCTGCGACATTTCTGGTGCTTCCACACAACAAGTGAGAAATAAAGGAGCCGAGGTTATAAATGCTGATACATAATTTACTCCTATTATCAAGATTAAACACATCTTTGCATGCTTAGCATAAAACAACTGCCTTTCCCCAGATTTCTCAAGGACATGCATAAACTTCATTATTATCTAAATAATCAAAAGAGTATTTCAATAGAATATTTAACTGTCTGCCTACTGGAAACTCACAGACTTAATCTAACACTGATCCTCTGTTGTCCTTCATGTAAATATTGTTGGGACATCAGCCAAAGCCTAGGGAAGTGAGCTTCATCTTGGTGGATGGGAATCTCTCGTGTCAGATACAGTCAGCCTGACTAATGAGACCTACAGCTTGCCAAAACCTACAGCCTCGCTGTCTGTTCCAGCCATTGAACGCGCTCAGAAACCCAGTGGCACCAGCCCAGGAGTCTACAGATCCCAATCAACTATCAATAGCTTAAGTGTAAGTGATTGTGTATGAAGTACAAGCCAAATGTGTTTCCTTTTTCAGTTTTAGGACCTCCAGTATTGTTATTGCACCAGTAATGCTTGCACAGAATTAATCATAGACGTACCCACAAGGCAAAACATTATGAGAAGCTCTTTGTACTTTCTAGAAGTGTGCAGCTCTGAAGAGCGGAGGGAGCTGGAAGGCTTCCCAGCACGATAGGGCGTTCCCCATCGTCAAGAGATAGCAAGGGAATTTTTCCTCTTTTTTAAAAAAACAAAATGTTGGTTGCTGGCCATCTCTCATCATGATATTGACCTCTCATGCCTCCACCCTGGATCCCAGCATTATCCCCTCCCTGGTGCTCTACTTTAAGTCTTTTTCAGATGAAGGGTTTTTTCCATGCTGGTGGGTCTTTTCATCTTAAGCACAGGGATGTACCATGATGAGATGCTGGCCTAGGATGGCGAGTGCATCAGAAAATCCCACCGGGTTCTGGAATGGCCACAGAGACAGATCTGCAAAAGCTTCTCTACATCGTCCAACACCCAAGTGCCTGACCCGGCACCCTGATTCACAAGGAGAGTCCTGTTCTCTGCACAGCCATGGATCTAAACAAATGGCTCAAAGGAGGCTCCAGTTCCACACCAACGAAGGATAACAGCGATGCCAGGGGAGTGCCAGCTGCAACCTAGACTGGCCCCATGACCAAGAGAAGAGATCACAGAATTGCCGAAATCTGGGAATCCGGCCCATTTAATTACATGAAACTTTTTTCTGGCAATTAAATTTATTCATTAATTCAGAGTGTAGATAAACATGCATGTAAAATTACTATAAGGTCAATAGTCAAATCTAAAACCTCATTATAAGCTTGGGGAAATTATATTACCTGTGATTAATGGGCAAGCTCAATTACAGCAATCCAGTTGGGGTCCCATCCTATCCCATCCCATTCCATCTCATCCTGTCCTGTTAGCCCCACAACCATGGAGGCGAGATGGAGAATGAGCCCTTGAGTATGTCTGGGGCTGTTAACTGCAGAGCTGCAGGGAGACGACTGAACAACAGGAAAGGAAAATAGATGTATTTTCATGACCTGCCTAAGTTCTACAAGGAAAGCAGTCGGCTCCACAACTCTAGTGATGCTGAGCTGAACCCAACCCATGGGCATATGGGCAAGTGACACCAAGTGCTACATGGGGGGTCTGCACACCACCGTGGGGTCCTACCATGCATCCCTTGTTGTGGCTCCAACACAGAGCCCAAGATGGGCTTTTCCTGGAGCACAGTAGGCTCTGCCACAGCCTCCGATGATTTCTGGTTTTCTGAGGCATGTTCCTGCAGCACTGCCCCGAGGTCAGGCTGAATTGTGTTGGCTCTTGGCCCTGGTTCACAGGGCTGTCAGCTAAATTGTACCACAGCATCGTTACTCCCAGTGATGGTGTGACAGACAGACAGAGTCCAGCTGGATTTTCAAAACCTAAGCACTTTGCAACACTGACAGGCAAGAAAAAAACAACCACCAACCCACAACCCTCTTAGCCTGAGCAGGTTTTATCTGGAAATACCCAAAGCTAGTCAGTAGAAGATCCCACAAAGTCATTCCTCCTGAACCACTTTCCTGACCAAACCTTTTAACTGTCACTTGGAAATAAAGAGCAATAGGTACCAGCCCCAGCCGGCGTTACCTGATTAATCTAGTCCCCACCACATCCTTAATGCAGCTGTTCTTCAAAGGGATAAAGCAAGGCTGAAATGACTGATGTAATTGGTGCTTTCAGACAGAGTTAGTACGAGGAGAAGAGTCAAGTTCATTACACTGGAGTTCACAACAGAGCTACAGCAGCTGGGAAGATGCAGCCAGTGCTGGGGCTGAGCTGCTGGCTGGGCACCCACTTCCACAGCAGGAGCACATGATGCACCATAAGCAGGTGGTCCCCCCATAAATGTGTCCCTCTGCAGTGAGAATCAGCCTGATTTTCCCCTCAAGCACAAGGAGGATGCAATGGGAAGGCAGGCAGCATGGTCCTGCAGTAATTCTGCTGGAGCCCCTCTACAGGGATCCACCCTGGCTGTCTGCAGCACACGGATGTAATGCTGCCTCTTTGCCACTGCACGCTCCCCTCATTTCTAAAACACTTACACATGCGGCATGCATTAGAATTAAAAAACCATTAAACCTCGGAAAGGAAAAACTTTGACAGGATGCGTAATATACTAAGTATAATTAATTAAATTGGATGAGGCACTGGGGGACGAGAGAAGAGTGGATGGAGACTGTTCTTGGAAAAGGGATGGTAATGCACTAATGTTCAGTGTGTGCCATTAAGGAACAGCCTTGGAAGAGGCGAGGATGAGCGACGGGGGCTTCGAGAGATGGCACCAGCCAGTTGGGCACCTCAGATGAATAGCAAAGAAGGTGATAGTATGAAACGCGGCCAATTAGAGCCCTAAAAAAATTATAATGAGGGTGGAAAAGGCACCCAAGAGATGGAAGAGCAGAAATGGCATGCAGGTTGCAAAGTCGCAATGCTCTACCAGTGACGGCCCCCTCCAGAGAGTTTCTCTCTCCCACCCCACTAGGGCACAGGCAATGGGCCACCTTCACTGCCCAGCACTAGGCTCCTCAGGGCCAGCACAGCCATCAGGGCAGGCGAGAAGAGATTCATCCTGAAAAGCATCTGGCTCTCTGTGGGGTTATTCTTCAGCTATTTGTAACTCCAGGTGTGGTTCCCTAGCATGGGTGGCACCCTGCTGCATCCTCCATCCCCTTGGCAGAGGCTGAGGTGAGTGGGAAGCAGGAACCAAAGCTTGGGGCTGGGGAGGGTGCATCAAAGACGGCCCCAGTCATCACAGCAGGCACAACATGATGAGACAGGCACAGACTGGCTGTTCAGCAGGACAAAGTTTTAACAGGCTTAACAACAGCATCAGCACTGATCATTAGGCAATTACAACTGCTGAAAGTTGACAAAGCACCAGGACCAAATGAATTATCTCCCCAAATCCTGCAGGCAGGAGCATGGAAAAGAGAAAAGTCATTGTCAACAGCCTCTGATAGCTCACTGGGTGCAGTGCAGTAACTAAAAACTAAAGGGCTGCTCCGTTTACTTGCTGTTTGGAGAGATGAAAGGGAAAGGCCAGGAAATGAGATCTTCAAAAACACTCTCATCACTCAGGGAGCGGTGGGAGGGAAGGTCCTGGAAACACTGATACAGCCAGGATTGCTCAGTGCCTGGGGACATCTGATTCAGAGGAAGAGACTGCATGTGTTTGGAAAGGGAAGTTAGATTTTGGCTGGGGGAGTTCACTTCTGAGTCATTCCCAGCATGGTTACTTGCTCAGTTCTGCACATTCCTGCATAGCAGTCAGTGCCAGCCAAGGGGACAGTCGTGAGCTCTTCTTGAGGATGTGCCAAAACCCACTCCTCCAGGGATCTGCAGAGTTTAATCCACACAGGACCACGGTGACTCCCTGCTCTGCTCCCTTGCAACCACGGGATGCTCAGCTTTGTCACGCTGTGCTTCTCAAGCACAGCCCTTCACTTTGAGTGACTAGGCACGCTTTTCGGAAAAACATGCAAATGTGATTTAAAGACTCTAAGTGATACAGAATATATCACATCCCTTGGGAACCTGTTCCAGGGGGTAATTATTCTAATTCCTAAAATCATGCGTCTCATTTGCAGCTGGAATTTTCCAAGGCAAACCTCCACCCCCCAGCAGCAGCTCTGTCTTGTTCACCAAATCAGGGAGAGGCTCAGCAGCAGAGATCTCCTCCCTAAGTTCAGTTCTGAACACAGGCTTAGATGACCGATGTCTCAAGCAAAGTTCAGAGCACGTCCCTTGAGGATGCCATCTCTCTCTGGTCCTATTTCAAGCCCAATGGTCTCAGCTGAAAGAATCCTACTGGATTCAAGAGGCTTTGAGTGAGGTCCTAAATCTCCAAATGCGTGTTTGGAGGGTGAAAGCCAATGCCTTCAGCTATACCCAGAAGCTCCTGATGCACGACAGTCAGAAAAGCCAGAGGACACATTTGCACTTCTCTCCACTTGCCTGCCATAGCTCAGTGGTCCCTGCAAAGCATGTCTGCCCAGAGAAGGGCTTGTGTGGATTTTTGCAGTGAATTAATTGAATGTATCTACTCAGTAACAATGGAGGAAGACTGACGAAGCAGAGGTCAGGCAATGAGGGAATTGCAGGTAGAATTGTTCGTTTTAATTACTTGTCTTCATTAATGTGAGGTTTCTGGATCCTACAGTGATGACTAATGGGTCAAAATATTTGCATGAGTGAATACACTTCCACAGAAGGACACGTGGCTAAAGGGTGAAACAGATACAGAATTTTCTTTGGATTTTACAGGAGCGTTTCCACCAAAAGATGAAGAGACTTCCCAGAGCCCAGCAGTGTATCAGAGGGGACCAACTCTAGGTGCAAGATATACATTTTTATGAGGCACAGAAATGCCCAGAAAAAGCACGACAGAAGGTAGATATAAGTGACAAACAAGGTAAAACATGGGTTATACTTGAGCTGTTTGTGTCTCCTTGGCACTTGAACAAGTTGGATACAAGCATCAGGGCTACCTGTGCTCCTGACAGCACGGAAAGGAAACAAAAGTTTGGAACAAGCCAAACATATTCAATTTGCCTGAATAATTTAGGCTGCTGAGTTATCATGTGCTTCATGGACTGTCATAGAGAAAAGCTGTACTGCAGAGGAAAGGTCTGTAAATCAATGCATTTGAGGGATCAAAACTAATCAGAGAGTGGCTGCAAAAGCACCGCCTGTCAGAACAGATGCAGGATGTGGAAGTCACCCAGCAAGAGCTGCGAGGAAGACAGCAGTCCTGCACTCCAGGGATGGTTCCCTGGGAGCCTGCCATAGGAGACACAGGGAGACTGGGCAGAGTAGGGCATCAAGAAGACATGACTCTCACTAAAATGTGAACAGCAGTGTCACTGGCACAAATAACAAATAAAGGGGCTACAGGAGAGCTGGAAGGGACTTTTGACAAGGGCATGGAGTGATAGGGCATGGGGGAATAGCTTTAGACTGACAGGTTTAAATTAGCTATTAGGAAGTAATTCTTTACTGTGAGAGTGGGGAGGCACTGGCACAGGATGCTCAGAGAAGGTGAGGATGACCCGTCCCTGAAGTGTTCAAGGCCAGGCTGGATGGGGCTCTGAGCAAACTGGTCTAGTGGAAGATGTGTCTCTCTGCCCATTGTAGGGGTGTTGGAAACAAATGATCCTTAAGTTCCCTTCCACCCAAACCATCCTGTGATCTTGATGGACTGGCAAACACAGAGAGTGAAAAACAAACCAAAATCCAATATATACATAGTACCCACACAGGGACACACCTGAGTGTTCCAGACCCTCCCCAAAGATACTTATACCCTTCAGTACTGCAGCTACTGCTTCCAAAAACACTGTCTCTCTGACTTTTCCTGAATTACTACTGTGCATAGTTTTGAATTCAGATTTCCACCCGAACGCCTCTTCTCCAATGGGAGCTGCCCCTATATAAATTCTCACTGAGCTGTACCAAATTCAGAAGCACAGGTAGTTGAGTGGAGAAAGTCATTCCTCTTGTAGGGCAAATCTGGAGACTCCTTGGCTGGCTCAGGAGCCATTTGCCTATTGAACCAGCTGACTTGGGAATGTACCTGAGCAGACAAGGCAGCACCACCTGCTGTACTCGCACCAGCTACTCCTCTGCCTCATCTCTTTAATGAAGCCGATACTTACAAAGCAGTCAGAAGAAATCAAGTGCTCGACCTATTTTGGTTTGCAAGAGATGAGGACACCCACCTCACTTGGCTTCTCACAAAAATTTCCAACCAACGCTCTTCACTCTTACATTTTTCACATAAAACAGCTCAGGAACAACCACAAAACCTGCTCTCTCCAGCATGCATCCAGCACAAGTGTTCTCCCTAGGAACTGCCAGAAGCTCTTTGCCTTCCTCCCCCATCAGCTGCAGGTCCTCAGCACCCCACAAGACATGGCACTCTCTCACCACAGAGACCCTCCCATGACTGTCCCCACACTTCCAGCCATGTGCCAGGGTGGCTCTGTGGCATAGAGCTCTCCAGCACTTCCCTAAGATGCAAGGTAGCATCTGTGGTGAAATCTCACCAAATGATCCAAGATAGTTTTCTCCAGCTGGGACTGATTGAATATAGCCTGGGCACCGGATGATGTGGGAAATCAGTCGTAGCCGAGCACAAATTGCATGCATAGAGGTAATTACTGCAGCACAAGGTTGGTAGCACCACTACCCACATGACAGTATATCTCAGCAATTTTCATTTCCTATTGCTTCAATTCAGAGAGGGGTTTTTTAATCTTTTTTTTTTCCTTTTTTTTTTTTTCCGCTGTGGTTTAATTTACTCCTTTTCCTGCAGAGTGACGTTAACCCAGGATTTCTTCAGGATAAAGCTCCACTACATCTAGTCATTCCACATCTCCAGATGTCCCCCAGATGACACCGGACATCTGAGCGCATCCCATCTTGACCTGACTCCACTTCCCTGCCCCAGGTGTGACTGTCACTGCCCGAAGGGGAGGTGACACAGCGGTGACCACCAGTCACCCGCTGCCATGTGCCGTCACCCGCAGCCAGCCGTGGATGTTGGTAATGAAACACAACGTGCTGGTAGCTAATGAAGCTGGTTACAAAGCAAGTCATTCTTCACACTTGAAAAAGGGTGAAAATACGATAAGGAAAATGGAATAAAAAAAGGGTTTCTGCTGAAAAATAAAAACACTAGGAGAGCTAATGCTGAGAGTGGGGAAGCTGATCATTACTATTACACTCGGCAAAAATAGGGCCATATTATGCTTACTGTTATTATACACATTGTGACTAACATATATCTATAATATTTGCTATAGAGAACTTATTTTTCAAACAGACACAGGGGTTAAATGCAGGATGGAAAGGGAAATCACTGTGCAAAGGCAACACACACCCAGCCAGAGCCTGGCACAGCCCACACTCCTGCTCCCTAGCCCACCCACTCCCCTGCATACCTGCATGTACAGAGAGGAAAGACTGCCAAACTTCTTAATAATTCTGTGACCCACTTAAAAATATCTAGTCTTACATTCATATATGCTGTATGAGAAATAAAATATAGCGCTCGCAAGTTTTGAGTGGCAGCACTTCCCTTAAGACAGATAAAAGCTGTGAGTTCTCTTTGCTGTTTGGTGCCAATTATTACAGAGTTTTGACTTATATATTATTACATAGATCATTTAGTAAAACAACCTACATACAAACCCAATGGTGTGTCTCCCTTCAGCAGTTATCTGCAGGAACTGGAGCAGTTTAGACACTCACCCATATCACCACATTTCGGAGACGGGTTGGCTCCTTCCCCTGCACCCAGGGGAGATGCAGTCCCTACCCTAGAGAGCTGTAGCCCTCTACAGCACGCAGCCTAATTAAGAGAGGTCCAAATGATTTATCATTATTGCACATACGAATTTAATTGAAGCAGGGGTTTTTTTTGGAAAACCAACAGGCACCCAACTTGTACCAGCCCCTCTGGTCCAGTGCTGTACCCGAATCATGCCTGCACTGCCAGGCACATGTTTTGGTACCACAGGAAGGATTTAACCTGATGGCAACCACCCGTGCCCAGAAGGCTGCTCTGAACTCGCCGTGCCATGTGCCCTGCACCCGCAGTGCCGAGGGTCAGCGCTCTGTTTGTGGTGATTATTCCTTTAATAAAGGGCCCTGTATTTTCCAGCAGCTGCAAAATTGATGCGGGTTGCCATGGTAAGTACACACTTTCCCATTTAGTAGAATAATAGGCAGCTTTGTATAATTCACTGATTTCAGATGATTTCTCACCCCAAGCACAAGTCGCTGAAGTTACATAAGTCACCTGTTGTTTAGTCAATCTGGCAATTTTAATTAGAATAAATTTTTATGATTCCTCTTTGCAACACTTAGAGCTGCTCTGCCACCAGAATGCCGAGATGTCTGCAAATTATACGGGCCCCAATCACATCTCTTTTTTGCTGTTTTAATTACAGTAACATTGCAGCATTAATCATGTAAGCCTCTGTTAAACAAGTAACAGCCATCTTCCATCATAATTAAAAAGAAAGGCCAAGCAAACAGGAGCTTTGGAGTTTACCATATTTTCTCTGAAAATTATATTTTAACTTAAGAGTTTCACAAACAGTAGTTTTATTTGGCTCTAATTAGTGTTGTGAAGGAAACACCAAAAGGTTAATAAGAGATGGTTAGTTTGTAATGCAAGTTTCCCAGTGCCAGCCCCAGCAGTTCAGTCTGTTTTCAGAGTCATTAACGATGTAGATTGATTACAGGAGGAGATCGGGAAGTGCTGGCTTGCTGCGTTAGCAGAAGGTTTGGTTTTATTCATATACCTTCCCTACTGTTAAATCTGATGGCCATTACCTTGACCATTTTGCTAGGCTTAACTGCTGTGAGATGGAAAGTGTTAAAGGTTTTCTTAGAGGTTACTGGCAAAGGGGAAAAAAAGTCCATGTGAGCTTTTTTTGACTTGTTTGTAAGGCAAAAGAAAGCTGTAAGCTTGACCAAACTGTTTGTTTATCTTAAAATATCTGAAAATCCAAATATTGGGGAGTGGTTTTGGAAAAGGATGCTTTGGAACAGCCAGGATTAGAATCACCCCATCCTTCAGCTGAACCTTGAGACAAAGCTCTTCTCTGCAAAGCTTTTGCTTGGGCTGAAGTTTAGGAACAGTTAACAAAACCAAGCACAAATAGAAGCTGAAATTCTCTAATCAGAAATACCACTTCTTCATATCTTCTATAAATTGCTCTCCAGTCACCCAGCAAAAATATGGGTAAGCAATGACTGAGTTTGACAAAATCTCATTAAAAAGTACAATAAAACACTAGAAACTCTCCAACTTTCTGGGCTGATCATTCATCCATTACAAACCTACAAAACAGGGCACAGATTCAAGTTTTAATTTTCCTCTCAAAGTTGCCAAAATGCTCGCATCTGGTGAGTGTTCTCTGTGCTTAGAGGGAAAGGACTTGAGGATCTAAAGGTTATAACTCCCATGACCCTGGATGGAGTAACTTCAGTGATGAAGAGACTGCAAGAACTATCTTTGAAGGAACCTGAAAACTGAAGGAAGAGTGCCAGGAATGTGGGATATAGGATAATGCCTCTCATGCAAACAAAGGAGGTTGCACATCTGTTTGTTATTTAGTTCTGCTGTTGCAAAAAGGGATTTGCTCCACTTATTGCTACGGAGATGACTTCAGAGTCACCCCTGCCCCACCATCACTTTCCAGCAAGGACTTCTCTAAGCTGCGCTCAAAGTTACAGAGTTACAAAACTAAGGAAGAGCAACACAAGGAATCTGTCCGTGCCAGCCAGATCGTCCACGCTGGCATAGATTAAACCTTTTTGAGTCTCCACTGCCCTGCTCTGCCATGACACAACGTGATGGTGAAGGGAGCTGAGCCATCAGTGGGACACAGCCTGTCCCTCTGTCCAATTCTGCCTGTTCACTCCACCCTCTGAATAAGGAGCTAAGCACCACGTACCTGGCAACAATGAGGGTTATCCTGCAGAAAGACTCATTAGTCTGATCACTTGACAGAATTTTTTCGCAGTTACATTCACTGGTCTAACAAAAGATATTATGTCCCCCCAGAATCCTGGTTGGGCAACCCCAGCAGGAGCTTTGGGAGAATGGAAACATGTCCAAAAGCATGAGTAACCCACCACACGACCATTCACAGGCTGACTTAGATGCTCAAGAAGTAACCACGTAACGGTCTAGGAATCATAAGACAATCCTTTCCAAAGCCCAGCTTCCCCACTCGTCATAAAAATCCTTCTCTGGGGTTTCAAAGTATTGTGAGAAGCTGATTGTTCCCTCCAGGCTGGCCACTGCAGGAGCACCACTGAGCTCACTGAGGCTGCTTTACCAGAGAGCCGTGCAATAATGCAGAAATCTGGAGAGCTGTAATAATTGACATTGCCCTGCAAAGAAAGCTTACAGCATTTTATCCATCTTAAAGGGATGTGCTGTCACTCACGTATGAATGTTATACTTTATGTCTTGTGCTGCATATATGAATACAAGAAAGTAGGTAATTTTATTAATTTCTAGAAACTTCCAGAGAAATGCAGCCTCCAAAGCCCCAGAATATGTCACTTAGGTCTTCATGTACATAGAGCTCTACATAAAGGTTTTTCTGCAGAGTAAAAGGGAGTTGCAGGTGGAACGACTGCAGGAAATCAGCTTAAAAAATCAACAGTTTTTAATACCTATGTTTGCCTCCAGTTAATAACATTAGTCATGTTCTTAATTCACAACTGAAATGCACCCAGATACTACAGATGAGCATAAGAACCAATTGGAATATTCTAGATAAAACCTGATCCCCTAAACGATGTTATATATGAATAATTTGGGATACAACCAGCAAGAGAAGTTTCAGTGAATATCATATGCCTGATTCTCCTTTACGTCCAAAGCTTATTTCTATACTGTATGATAGTATAAAGAAGACTTAACATAACCATTTAAATATAACCTATTTCTATTCAAAGAACCCTTCATCTTGCTGGAGTTTATGGGACTCAGACACAATTAAATCACCTCTGTGAGCAAAGTTACACAGATGTGGAAATGTATGCAGGATCAGGTTTTTCCAGATGACATTTCACGCAAACCTTTACTGCTGATCTGGCACCAGAAAAGTGGAAGTGATGGTTTTAGAAGCAATTCTCTGTAGAGATCCATTACTGACATTGCTTAAAAACCCTCTCATTTTGATTTTAAAGCTTTTCCACTATTTTATGGCTGTGGGGACTATTTCTAACACTGCCTTTTTTATGATTAGTGTGTGCTTATTATTTTCGTATTTTCTATTTCTATTTTTGTCTTGAACAGCGAATCACTGCCTCATTGGACCAACGATTTTCTTTCTGAAACTCATGGTTAAAATACTGGTCGGCACTGGGAATTAAGATAAGTTTGAAATCTGTTGCTTCTAACATTAAAAACATATATTTGAAATATTTCCTTTCTGATTTCTATGCTGGTAAGAGCTCCCATGACTTATAGAGTACAAGAATGGCTCTCGCTCAAGGCAAGGTGAAAAAGGTAATAGAATACATTTAAGCAGATCTAGGTGCTCGTATACATCCACACAAAGAAAACAAGCCAAACCTGCACAAATGCTATGTTTGGAAGAGGGCAAAGGGATTTAAAGAAAAAAGTCCCAGTATGAGAAAAACCAAGGGAGGAATAACTACCTGAATCACAAAACAGAGTATCTAGCCTCAAAGATGCTAATTCAGGTCCTGAGGGATCTAATCAACCTCTTTGTTGAAGTAAAGATAAAACTTTTTGACAGCAAATGCTTTCTGATAAAATGGAATTTTCAATTACCCTGTGAAACATCTGGTCCGTGCTGCCATTTCCCAGGAAAAGCACCACCACACTCTGCAGTGTTGGAAAACATTTCATGCTGAGATTCCCCCATGTTGCTGGGAGGAACAGGTGTCAGGAGCTTCAAACCCAATGTCAAAGCTCCTGTGAATGCCAGCATCCCCCAGCGCTGTCCACGGAGGCAAAGTGGTGCTGGGTCTCCTGCCTGGCACCACCTGATGCTACAGCTCCTTGCTGGAAATCAGGGTTTCCTCCAGTGCTGGACTTAGAGTCAAGGTTACACCAGGACATGGAGAAAATCCACCTCATGTTGTGGTGAAATAGGTGAAAACACAAAGGGGGACTCCAGGATTTCCCCCCATCCTCCAACAGACTTCTCCAGCCAATCCAAAATGTCACTGAGATCCAACAGCCGGTTGAAAATACCCCTTTCTCAAACAAATCCGTTTGGAAGTTCAGCTGAGGACACCATCAGGAAAAGAGTGCATATAAACTTCTATCAGCAGTTAACACCTCCACAAATAAACAAACAATTAAATGGCAGCGAGGCAATCATGGAAGGTGGAGCGGCACCAGTGCCCGCCTTCCTCTGCATCCCATTTGGTATCAATTAGCAAGGGAAGGAAAACAATTCTGGGCGATAATGAACTCCAAATTGGGTACATATTAGAGCAATTAAAGCCATCTTTTCATCTGATGAATTTATAATCAATAATTAAGATCCTGAGGTAAAGAGGGACTGGGCAGAAGTCCTGCTCCCAAAATAAGCAATGTGGCTGAGCTCCAGGCAGTATTTCTGATGACCTGCTGCTACCCACTAAAGCTCAACACTCTCCTCACTATGGTTTGCCATTTTTCTGGAAATCTAGGTCATTTCAAAAGGAAAAGAAAGGGCTCCTGTCAGTGAGACTGGCAGCTGGTGTCACTCTCACCCAAGAGTAGCACCAGGGGAGCGAAGCAGCAGCTGCTCCCCAGGGACTTCCATGCCCATGTCCTCACCACCAGTGCCAGCTCATGCACCAGATTAAGAAGACAAAGGAGCTTGAACCCATCCAAGCTTACCTCCTTCTGCAGGAAATCCAGCATCTCAGTAAGCAAAGGCTGGCCAGACAGGTCCAAGCTAACCACTCTGAGCCACCACAGAGGGATTGTCCTCTACTCCCCAGCTACAAGCATTTCTGCCAACCACTGCCTGCCTTGGCAGATCCAGGCCTACCCACTGAGCAGTTAAAGACTCACGAATTATTGGGACAAAGTCAGAGAGTTGGCCATTCAAGCAGGACTCATGGTGTCACAAGCTGAGGTTCAAGCCCAGCAGGGACTGGTCACGAGGGCACCTCACCAGGCTCCCAGCCAGGAGATCACTACCACTGACAAGCAAACTCCAAAAACGACTCTCCCATTCCATTTCTCTGGGATCGAATGAGATGTGGTTTGGGCAGGGACAGCAAACAAAAGCAAAACATGAGGACATGAGCTGCTGCCTTTCAGACACAAACTGTGTGTTCAGGGCAATAGTCAGCCACTGGTCCTGCCCATCCTTGTAAATTGAACCCTTCTGTTTCCTCTCCACCCTGCCACTCTGTCCCAAAACCAAGTAAAAATTACCATGCCAAAACCATTGCTTTAATCATGTGAGAACTGCTGTTATCACCATCATCTCAGCATCTTGATTTTCCTGATTATTTTCTGCAGCCCATGCTTGACAAATCAGCTCAGAAAATACTCTCTTTAACCTTTTTTTTTCAGCTTCTATTACATTAACTACTAACTTCCCTGCCTGTGCTGCTCCTCTCATTGCTCCACCAACAACACACCAATAACCTTGCAGGAGAGTCCCCGTGCTCCTCTGCACAAGACAGTGTGCAGGACAGGACAGCTGGCCCCAGCACACCTGCCTGCAGGTGTAGCTGGATGGCAATGCAGCACTGGCATGCTGCTTTCCTCCCAAAAATAACCCAGACCCAGGAGCACCAACCCACTCAGCCATTGCAGGACAAAGGTTTCTTTTGGAAGTTGCCTTCTGGAAACACACCTGATTTTTGGGGTGTATTTTACACCCAATGAGGAGTTCATGCTACAATGGAGTGAACTATATTTATTTCCACTCCTCTGACAAGCTCTGCCTCCAACTCATCCTCTTTAACTTATTTGCATTGTTATCAGAGCCAGCACACAGACTTATCAGGAATGTAATCCCTGTAAAACCCTATCTGCAGCCCATTGAGATTGGTTTTTTTGCTGAAGAAATGTGACAAAAAATTAACAGATGTTGCTCAGACCATTCACCAGGATGGGAATCAATTATGAACATTTTTGCTCCTACAGTCATCCCTTACTGCAAACGCATCTTAGGAAACCCTCTCCTGATCGAAATGAAAAAGCATTTCTTTGTAATAGAAGAATAATAAATGATAGCTATCAGCCTGCATTCTCTGACACGGCGCTGGTCCGCAGAGAATTAAACTGCCACTGTACAGTTGTATAAATGTTTAATTTTTTTCATCTTTGGCCACAGTAGGGTTGTCTGGAAATACATTATCACTGCGGATGCCATCCCTCTCCAATTAGTGTGGCTGGCAGCATGGAATGGGTAGGTGACCTCTGCATTCCCCTCCTCGTGGAGTCTTACAGGGTTAACTATGGCCATTTAACAGACTCTATCGAGAATTAATACAACGATCAGCTTCTCTACAGAAAAAAACCACATTCAGTGGCACAGATGGCAAGAACTCTCTCTCCCCCGTTTGACTCTTTTATGACAGCAAAACAAAGGCTTTTAATGATGTTTACCATGAATTGAATTAAACAGCTGAAGACCAGTTCATAATCACAGCATTTTGTTTTCATATCCTTAAGTCTTTTAGCAGTGGGGCTTCCAGTTGAGCCTCAGCTACAGCTTATCTCAAGATATAGCCAAGTGCCCCGAGGCTCCCCTGCGCCAGAGCACCAAACCACATTCAGGCTTCTTAATTGAAAAAGACAGGATGTTTGCATAGGATGTTTGCATCCCTCAGACATTAAAAGCGACATTCATGCCCAAGTACAAATGACACTTGGGCTCAGCTGAACTCCTCTGTCTTCTTTCCTCTAGCTAATACCAGTCTGATCTCAGAGCAGGACCTCATCCCTGTACATGGGGATGATAAGAGCTGAAACCTGCCGCCTATGCAAGGGAAAAAATTCAAACCCTCACTCACTGGCCTGAGCTAATCCCTTGTGGGATGCCTGACTAATTGCCTACATGCTCTGCTGACCTTTTGGAAAAGTTGCCTGGACAGCACCTGTGTACAAGCTCGAGCTCCAGACCTGGCAAGTGAAGCGCCTGGGAAGGGCACACCTTTAGTGCCCAGAAGGGAGTGTGGGCAGGGACCAGCCCTGGGCACAGCACCCATAATTCCTGCCTTAATCCCAACTCCACTGCTCGCTCACTGTCAGGCAGATGCTCAGGGCCTTGGGTTTTCTGCCTGTGAAATAGAGGATAATCCTAACTGCTCGCTTACCTGACAGGCGTGGCGTGAAGATTAATTTTTATCTACCCACTACTCTGACGATGTATGGCATTATCCCCAGCAAGCACGAAGCATCCTCACTGCACACCCACCAAGGCAGCACCAAAACCACCACACGGGGCATGTGGGGGAGACATGCAGCTCCTCAGGGTGCACAGCAGTGGCTCACCTTGCTCAGGCCCTTGAGACCCCATGGAGGGGACGCTGGTGTTCAGCACATCGTTGACGGCCGTGTCGCAGTAGAGGCCCCGCTGCACGTCATGCTCACTGTCTGTCTGGTCGCTCTCCTCGTGTCCACTGTCCTTCAGACTGTTCCCTTCCAAGTCCTTGAACGTGGAGCTGCTGAGGAAACACAACTGTCACTTACTGGGTGGGACAAGGTGGCCCTGACACCCTGTGCCACGGCGAGGTGGGAAGGGAAGGTCCCTGCCTTCCACAGCAGCCAGCGGCAGCACTAGGACTGCTCCCCAGGCATGGAGAGCTGGGGCAGGGGGTGTGAGGGCAGCACCCCTTGCTCTGCACTCCAAAACACTGTGTCCAGCTTGCATCACCCCACAGGCTGCTTCTGCCTGTAGGTATGGTGTGAGCCCGTGGATGCAGTCAGGCTGCTGTGGGTCTTACGGAAAGCTGAGAGTGAAGCAGGATTTGAAATAAAATGTAAAAATATACATTAAACGAGCTGTTTCTATAACTTGGCTCTCCCATGTCGTACTACTTCATATTGAAGTTACATAGGATCTAAACCTCACTTTTTTAGGTTATAGGCCAAATCCTAATCACTTAAAGCTTGAAAACAAAAGTCTTCCTATAAACAGGAATTTCTTTCCATGGCGATGATCCCATCCTTATTTTTAAAAATAACCCAGTGATTCTGGGTGCAAGTTCACACAGCTTTAAGGAAATCTGATACACAGTCAAACATCCTTGACAGCCTCTGCAAGCACAGCCACTGCTGGGAAGACTCAAGGGCTGAGCTGCTCCCAGATTTCCCCCAAGGGCTGAACAGCTCCATCACACCACAGAACCCAGCTCCCAGGCTAGAAGGATGAAAGAGGGATGGCTGCTATGAAGACAGGTTAAGAGAGCTGGAAGGTCATCCTGGAGAAGGCTCTGGGAAGACCTCTGAGCCCCTTCCAGTACCTACAGGGGGCTTATAAAAAAGAGGGAAAGTGACTATTTACACAGGCAGACAGTGATAGGACAAAGAGGGATGGTTTTAAACTGAAAGAGGAGAGATTTACAGGTTTAGATATTGGAAAGAAATTCTTCCCTGTGAGGCTGGTGAAGCCCTAGCACAGGTTGCCTAGAAAAGGTGTGGATGCCCCACTCCTGGAAATGTTCAAGGTCGGTTAGGACAGGGCTTTGAGCAATTTGATCTAGTGGAAGGTGTCCTTGCCTATAACAGGGGAGTTGGAACTAGATGATTTTTAAGGTCCCTTCCAACCAAAACCATTCCATGACTCTATGAAGGGTTACATTTCTGGCTGCATTTGGGTCCCTTCTGCTGCTCCCCAACACTCTGAGAGAGGCAATGCCCCAGGACACTGGATGCAGCAGGGACATCTTGAGATGCACTTGCCCCAGGTGGCACAGCTATTAGCGTGTCCCTGAGGTCACCCACCCCCCACTCCTTCCACACACAACCTTGGCATGGGAAATCTGCACTCGTTGGGAGGATCCACCTGCACCCACCACTCCAAACTTTCTCCTGGCTGATTTGATGTGAAGCATCGGTGGAAGACACGGCCTGTGCTTCAAAGCCCAAAGAGCTGGAGATTTTCATTACTTTGAAAAGCCCTTTTGTGTCTCCACGGAAACCAAGCAGACCACCTACCATCTGATGCTCTGCAAAAGCGCGTGAGGGGGGAGCTCTGCAATACATATAAATTGGTAAACCTTCAAACCTTATCTTTTAACTAAAGATGTCCCTGTTGAAGCCACTGACTTTGATTCCAGGCGGCATCAAAGATTTTTAAGTTAAGAAAGCACTACAAACCTACAATTCATTTTGTGCATGTAGACAAGCAAGAGAGGCAGGCAGACAACACAAGAAAAGTACAAATAGATTAATTAAGTGCCGGATTTGAGGAGATTCACTCACCAAAGATAGAAGAGCTACAACATCTTCATAAAGGCAAAGGATGAAAATGATGCCACAGTATGTTACAGAAAATATTTTCTGTTCTCAGATGTCTGCACAGCATTCCTGGCACCCGTTGTACTTAAGATACAAGACAAAGGTAGAAAGCAAGGGGAACTGCTGTCCTACACCGAACTGCTGTTCAAAACGCACAGGAAACCCGCATTACAACGCATTTATCTTCCCCGCAGTGAACCAGACCGTAATGCAGCAGCCACACGACATGTTTCCGCGGCTGACACTTCTCTAAAGGATGGGCAGGTCTGGGGGAATTGGCGGCAGCAGCATTTCCCAAACAATACAGCCTCGGAGTAAGCCCCGCTGCGGCAGGCGGGAGCGCTGTTTGCCTTTATCTTAGGTGTGAACGAGGAAAGATTAATAGATTTGGGTTTTTTTCAGCATGCCTGAAGACTCTCCGGCGAGGAGCAGTGCGGTGCAGGCAAGCCAACTCTCACAGTTGCATTAGCATCGTTAAACATCACGAGCCACAGAGGCAAATATACCTGCCCTTCTCTAGCTGAACCCGCGCTGCTTAAACAATGCGCTCACAGCTCCCTTACTCCTTAGATTTTTAAGATGTAAACAAATGGGATCTCAGCCAGTCAGATAATTGGATATTTTTACTGTTCAGATCAGATCTCAACACTTCAGGGCCAGCTCCTGCCCTCTGTAAACCCCTTGTTTCAGCGACGGCTTCTGCAGAGCCGCTGCGCACAGCCCCACCAGGGATGGACACTGGCACACCGGGCTCGCCGCACACCCCGGCTGGTCCCTGGGGAGAAGAGGGCAGGTGGGCAAAGAGCTGCCGGGCACCTCCTGCGCCCGCATCCTGCGCGGGGAGCCGGCCCTCCAGCCCTGCGCGGCGGCGGCTCCTGATGAGTATTGATTGTGCTGTCAGTGCCTTTCCCAGCCTCGACAGTCGCCGGGAGGCAGCAGCAAACCTCACCCCCTGCCCTGTGGGAGGATGCTCAGCTCTAGTTTAACACAATCCAGTGGGTTTCATCCAGATAACCCCGGTGTTAACCTCCCAGAGACATCTCCTCACCATTACTAAGCAATGAGGATACCAGTATTTCATGCGAAGGGTTAAATTCCCCCAAGGGTAATTGCCAGGTTGCAACTGAACTGATTCTTTCCTTTCTATCCATGGAAGAAACCAGCCCAGCAAAGTGCTGTTTGCCTCGGTATTCAAACAAAAACAGTGAGCGTGCATCCAATCCAACTACCTGTGCCCCAACAACTATTTTTTTTATTTTCCCCACCTCACATGGCAGGGAGATCTCACCACCCAAATCTAGCCTTTTATTTCTGTGCATTCAAATGGAATAAACCCTCAAAATTTGAAAGTTGTCAGGGTAACGGCACTCCACCTCACTCACTGCACCTTCCCCGGTGTGAAGGAACCAAAGAGAAGGAAAAAAGACCTTCCTTATTGCAAACCAAGAGCAGTGGGGCCTAATGGGAAGTAAGTACTGTTTTTACAATCAAATGATTACTCTTGAAAAGTTTTGCATATTAAAATAAGCGAGTAGTATATAACACAGTAAGGCAGGACATTAAACACTTGGGCAAACCCAAGTGCCTTCAAGCGAGACTACGTACCTTTTTATTAAATGAGCTCTGCTGTTCACGTAGTTGGAATCAAAGGAGTAGTTTTCAGTCTGCAAGGAGGAAAAGAAAAGGGAGATGGTTACAATGATTTCCCCATGACTGGGAACAGTCAGGTCTGCAGGGCCACAGTGAAACACTGCAAGAGGGAAGGAGCATCCCACAATGGGACAGGGCTCTGCGAGTGGGATGGAGCCAGGCTTTCTACCAACTTACACCGAAAGAAAGGATGTCTGGTGACCACAGAACAATTTGCACAGAAGAAACAATGTGACTATACTGTGTTACAAAACTAATTGCTTTTAATTCCCTGATGGGCTCAGTTCTCTGTGTGTCAATTTGACTGAAAGTTCAAAAGGTATTTTTCTTATTAGTGTATAATTAACATGTTAAAATATTTATTGCATAGATATGTAAATGCCAGCAAGGTAATCCCCTGACAGAGAATTTAATGCGGGCACTTTTCTTTGTTTTACATCATTTCATTTGCAGAGACAGTGGGCTCTGTTATTAATAAAAAGGCAAATAATGGGTGACATGCTTAAAAGTTGGAGGGGTGTGAAAGCAAGGGAGAAAAGTCAAAAGAGTTGTAATTTGAAAGCAAAACCCACTAAACTCTGCACTCGAAATGCCATCTTTTAAGCTCAGATTACAGGGTTCTGGTGGGATGCAGCGGTTGTTGCATGGTAGGATGTGGTAGGAGATGCACAGTGAGTCACAGTGGAAGGTTCATGTGGTGGCACATGATGGGATCTGCATAGCCTGGCCAGGACCCTTCCTGCACTTCAAGGACCCATGAGGGTGCAGGTATCTTTGTACAAGTCAGGCACCCCAGTCTACCTGTCCATCTACCCAAAGTCCCCTCAGATCTGTACGGATCCCACCTGGGTTCCCACCAGCATCAGCCCAGCCCAGGGGATGCTCCTTGGCCCCGCACAGCAAAAGAGGCAGACTTTGCTCTGCCCCCTTTCCCCTAGGACAACAGCAGCATCCTCCCAGGCCAGAAATGGGGACATCCACCTGCCCCAGAGCCCTGTCCTGCCTCCTTTCTAACATGGCTCCTCCTCACCCCAGCCCAGAGGTTGTTCTCCTTCCCAAAGAGATGCTCTGGGATGCTATGGCCTGTTTTTATGGCAATTATGAACATGGTAAAAATAAATGCATGCATCTTTAATGTCTCAATAAATAAAGGAAAGCAGAGTCTGCTGCTAACGTAATCACAATGGCAGGATGCAGGGAGCGGGGCTGCTGCAACACAGCTGAATGTGAAATCCAGTCGTACCCCAGCAGAGGTTACACCGCTCTGCCAAGATAATAAAGAAAAGGCAGCATTGGTTAAGTGTAACCTTTTCTGAAATACAGCACGATATCTAATTTACCAAACAGGAACCTCCCAGAGAGAAACATGCGAGGAGCTGCGAGCCGGGGGAGTTGGCCTAGCACTCAGCAGAGCTCAGTTATTACTTTCACACAGTAATTACTGCTGGAGAGTCACGCAGGAGATTTACTGCACAAACTACTGGTCCCTGCAGTTCCTGCATCCTCATTCCTACCGGACGACTTTGATGGTTAGAGCTCAGGAGCAAAAAAACACGTGTATTTTTAAAGTACACGATGTCCAAGATTCTAAATACTGCAGAAAATACCTGATCCCATGTTTATCCATCAACTCTGGCACTGCCATCCCAGGGGGAGGAATACCATCCCACAGCATCCACCTCCAGGAGCCGCACAGTAGATCTCAGCCCCACAAATGGACTGAGGGCAGCTGAGCAAAGGAAGGCAGGAGGGATCTGAGCCAGTTTCTTCACAATCCCTGCTCACTGGGGAGCCCTCTCTATCACTTAGTACCCATAGACATGGGAACAGCTCCCACAAGACCAGAGCCTCAGCTGGTTCCATGCCTGCATACCCAGCCCCACTGCCATGTCTGGCAGCAGCAAGACCCCTTGGACCCACCACTACCTCTACCATCTTCATCCCTACATATGGACAGTTCAGACCTAGGAAAAGCAGGAGAGAAACAGGTGGGCGAGAGGACCCAGACAGCAAATTTAATATATACAGGTATATCACAGAGCTTTAAAATGCTCAGAGCACTGATGCCACAATGCCCAGGCTTCAGGGGCCAAGGAATACCCAAGGTCATCTGCAGGGAATGCTTGACCACTGACACCAAAAACCCCTCTGCAGGCTGAGGAAATGCCACATATGCTGTCATCAAATCTACCACAGCCCAGACACAGACCTGGTGCTAAATCCCCCTCAGATCAACATTTTTGGGAGCTTTGCTATTGATTTCAGACCAAAAAAGACAACCATATCCTGGCTCAACTGAAATCATTCACTGATGAGCAAATTCTGCATGATTTATGTTTGATGGACTGGAGTAACATCCTTCCTGTGAACTCCCTGCTCCATGTGTCCCCCGTGCTCAGGATGCTCTGCATCACATCACTAATGCAACCCCAGACATCCACACACAAGTGAGTGTGTTCCCGCAGGGTCGGTCACAGCATCCGTTCCCAGGCTTCGAATGCCCCCACCACTGGACAGAGCACAAGCAATGCTAATTACTTCCAGATTTTGGACAAAACAAGGAGCTATATAGCCACAAGGATGGGAAATCTGATTCCCCAGGCTGAGGCTCTGCACACTTGGTGAGAGCTGCCCATCCTGCCCACACCAGTTCACTTCTGCCAGTGCACAAGGCAGCCCAGCAGTTTACAAGACCTTTCCTTAGCCATGGGATTATCCAACAAGGTTATCTCCGTGCAGACTAGGGGATCAAAACAGAAAAATAAAAAAGAAATTAGATTTTTCATGGAGAAGGGGTGCTTTATAGCTTGCATTACTCAATCAAAGTTCAGTTGATTTAATTCTAGTTCATCCTTCAAGGTGCAATCACTTACAAACAGAGGCAAAATGATGAGGAAGGAGAGCATCTTCGACATGTCAACATTTTAATTGGGAAAGGAGCTGATCCATCTCTTAATGAGACCCAAAGAACAAAGTCAAAGCACAAAAAAGAGGAAAAAGGTAAGGCTGGCTGGCGCCGATGAAAGTGTGCTCTTCATCAAGTGCATCATTGAGAAGCCAGCCCTCATCTTCTCCATTATTTTGGCAAAAGCAAACAGTCACTTTCTCACTAATCAGCATCACTCCTGCAGAAATCAAAGGGGAGCCCAGCCCCAAGTCCAGCCTCTCCTTTCCGTGTTCAGAGCTGTGTATGGCAAAGACCCCCCAAACACGCTGCCAACTCTTATCTCCTGCTCATTGTAACATGAATGAAAGAATAAAGGATGCTCACACTTGTCTTGATCAGCCCTTCAGTCTCTGTGCTATGAATAAACAATATATTCCAGACATTGGTAAGTGCTGGATAAACATCTTGCATAAAGTCTATGGTCTCAGCCTGCATTTCTCTTGAAGGAGAGAAACCCTACTGTCCTCCAGGCTTGGGATTTGCTTTCCAGATGATGCCACCAAAGAGAGTCCTGGCTTGGCATACGGCTTACCAGTGTCTTATTTGAAAAGTGCTTTTAACCGCTGCCTTAGCAACATAAATACAAATATAACAGACACACTCAGAATCCAGCAATCAAGAGGGAAATATTAAACTTTTTTTTTCCCCCAGTGGTTGCTTTTGGTTGAGGACTGCCAATTCCATTAAATTAAAAAAAAAAAAAAGATGTACAAACGTCAGTACAACTCTTCTTGACCTGGATATCGATGGGGATGACTTCCCTGACAGTAAAAGGTCTGTTAGCAACAGGGCACTGCTCTAATGGCTGCTCACTCTCTGCCTTAGAAACAGAAATAAACCCCAGAGGATCCAAAGGTGGTTTAAGGGGAATTAATTCAAGTGCCAGTGGAAAGGTCAGCAGGCTGCAACAACTCTGGGCATGACCAACGCTGTGGACTCATGGAGAAACAGAGGATGCTGGCTGGGGTTGGTCCCTGGGGTGGGAGAGATTTGTCCTGGGCCATGCCAGCAGGCTCAGATCAGCACAGCCATGTCCCTGTAGCCTGCTTGCCCCAGGGTGGATGCCCAGGGTCTGGTTCTTTACCATTCTTCCCTCTTTTTAGCTATTTCAAATGTGGGGGTTTCTTCAAACCAATATCCATGGAGGTGAGAATCCAGCTTTCTCCACTGCATCTGGATCCAGGCTCTTGTTGGAGGGTTTGGTTTCTCAGTTCACACATCAGCCTCTGGCAAAGTCCATGGTTGTTCAAAGCTGGACCCATCTCTCCCAACCCAAAGTGACAGGTATCCATCCCTCAGCCAGCCTTTGCCTCACAAGACGACTAAAGCATCTCAATGCAGGTTTTTTTGCCCTTCTTCTCACTTCAGGGTGAAAACATTTCTATCTTTCTACAAATTATTGTAAACCTGCTGCAACCTCCTGCCAAAGCATGTAGGAACCCTTCACAAAATCAGCTTCATAAAAATGACACATTTAGCGCCACTTTTTCAGGGTTATCCCTTGAGCCTTTTTTTTCCTCTACGTGCCTTGTTAATAAAGCTTGCATGTCACCCTTTATTATTAAAAAACAAAGCGGACCTTTCTCCAAGGCTGCAATGTGCATTTCTCCTTTTGGGTTTCAGAAAGTCCTCCAGAAACATGTGACGGCTCCTCATCCTCTGCATCAGCTTGCACATCTTCACCTGAAGCACTGGTCTCCTGACTTTCCCTTCATGCTGCAGGCATCATTGGGGACCACAGAAATGGTAAATTTTTCCCAAAAATCCAAATCCACTGGGCCTCCCTGGTGGGAAGGGCAGGGCTTGTAAAACTGCTTCTCCTGGTCCTTCTGCATCCTTGGTCCTGCTCTCCATGGGCCACTCAATCACATGCTCCAGCATCTGCAATAAAACTGTTGCTGCCTATTAGGAGATCTCACCAGCATTTAATTCTTATGGTTTGAATTATATTGTGGGTGATACAGAATTCATGCAAATTAAATAAGAACACTCCAGCTGCACTTGGGAAACGGGGAAAATTTCAAAGTAGGGACCAGGTCAAATGAAGTACGCATCAGCAATGAGGGAAAGTCATTATCATTTAGCAAGCTGCTTATTTAGCCCATGGGAAATAAGTAAGCCATCTGAGACTCCTTCCTGCTGGGAAGTAGGCGCGGTATGAAACCCCACGGAAAACTGAAATCTAACCCCACGGCCCTGAGAGGAACAGCCAGGCTGGTCCTGATGCTCTCACACCCAGCAATGAAGCCAGTCTCTCTCCACACACCAGCAGGAGATTCATCAGACCCAGCTCCAGGCTGGGAGCAGATCACGAAGGACGTCAGGTGAGATTTCCCCCTGTTGTGTGTGATGCCCTGTGCAACTGGCCGCTGACAAGGACGCTACTGCCTCAGAGTGTGGGCCATAGGCCAGGACCAGTGACCAGCCACAGTGCCTGACCCACTTGAGGAGCTCTGCTCCTCCTTCCCTGCACTTACCACCGGCTCATCTGTGACATCCAAAACCATGCATGAAGGTCTGAGCACTGGGGCACAGCCTGGAAGGTGTAGCAGGGAACAGACCCATATTTCCCAGTTCCCGACTATCCAGTATTGGCACCTCCCTGGCATGGTGGATGTCAGAGATGTGAGAGCAGCAGCAGCCCAAGGCTTTGGGTTAAACACCAGTGCAAACTTCACCTAAATAGCTACTGGGGCTTCCACCACGGGGGAAAGTCAGCAAATGGTGATGGACACAGAGGGGAGAGAGATGCCTGTGTCATCCCGAGCACCACCACTCTCTCCCCCAACAGCCAAGCTGTGCTGTGCCTCTGAGACCCTCACAGGGTCAGGGCCTTTGGAAAGGACCTGTCTGGCCACTGGTGTCCATGAGTAGCTCCAAACATTCCATGGGTACCAAAGCACAAGCCACGGGGAGAGGGGCAGAGGATGCACCTCTGACTGTCAACAGCCCAAGCAAGACGGAAGGAAAACATGAAGCAATTCAGCTTTTAAGGAGCATTTAAGAGCCAGTCACCTGGAAGAGCTGAAAGGACCTGACCTCTGGCATCTCCCTCTGCAGCCACCTCCCCACACCCAGCTTGCTGCCAAAGCCTCTCTCTCATACAGGAGACTGCAAACTGTGAACTACTAACATAGTGTCTCTGAAAAAGTAAGTGCATTTAGCATCTGATATTGATGTTTTATAATTAGACGTAATACAGCAGATCATTTTCCTGTCCTTGATCAATGAAACCAGGGTTGGGCTTGGGGTTGGGCTGTTTTGCAGACACTCTGATTGCTGCCTAAGCCTACTGGAGCAGTGCCTCGCTCGCTTCAGCAGGAACGAGAAGAGACAAGGATGTGCAAACACAGCATCCATTTAGATTTACTATCCCCAAAATATAAACAGAATATTTATTTCTGGTCTTTTAAGCAGTAATTCCAAATTTAATGAGGTACAATGAACATTCCTCAGAGCCAGACTCCACGGCTACTTAACACCACCAATCCTCTAATTACTACTGCAGCTTAAATAAAGGGCATTTGGTTCTGATGGACATTATTAAACACCAAAGGAAAAGAGTCCAGCCTCCATTTTCTCTTGATGAAATAAAAAGCACTGCAGAGAAATCACTGGGAGAGTTCATCTTTTAGCATCACTCCGCTCATCAGACTGTGCAGAAGTATCAAACCAGACTGTATTATAGTGCAGTTATCCCACTAATCCGTGCTGAACTCCTGTACCCTCCCCAAATAAACGCAGGCTTTGTCATTTTTTGTTTGAAAATGGATCGGAGGCAAGAGGAAATGAGTTGCTGAGAAGTGATTTCAAAAAAGGGTATAGGATTAAAAACCCAGATTGAATCCAAAGAGCAGCAACACACAACAAAGCCAAAATCACACCCCATAAAGCCACAAATAGTGTCACCCAGCTGGATTTGTCAACAGATCAGAAATCTACAGTATGGTTATGGAGAGCAAAAAAGCAATCCTAAAAAACCTGCCTTATATCCAGATGGTATCTATAACCCAGGAGCTATTTGGTAGATATGGCACAAGGGTCCCTCCACCAGCACCATCAGAGCAGACACCTACTTGACACCACCCCTTAAAATCGATTGAAAAGCAAAATACTGGCTCAAAAGTGGCAGGCTTTTTAGGGGAGAGCACATAAACACATTCCCTAGACCAAGAGCAGCCAGGAGTGTGGCCATGCCCTGGCTGCTGCCCTGTGCCTTCCCCTTCTGGCCGGACTGGAGGGATTTGGGGGCAGCAGGGGCAATGCCTCCCTCCCATGTGCCCATTGAAGGGCACAGGACTCAGTTTGCTGGTCCCCCGGGGCACAGCCTTCTGCACAGAGGTGCCGCCTCAATGCACCAAGGAAAATTCCCTGCAGGGATTATAATAGTCAATAAACCTAATAAAAGGTTTTTCCCATCACCTATACTTGGGACTTTCAGATGTGTAATGGATCCATGAATGCAGCTTCCAGCACAGACCACACCCCTCCCTAAATAGTGCAAGAAACAATCTGGATCTAATCAGCAGCCCCAGTGTAATGGGGCATGACTTACAGATTTGTTAAAAAACCCTTCTGAACTGTCCTTTCCCTGTCTCTTGCCATTAGGAATGAAAACAAATATAACAGATGAACATTTTTTCAAATGTTCCCATCATCAGGGCTAAATAAAACTCCTTGTCATTCACCTTCTGGAGCAGCAGGTCAGACTGACAGGTGTTGTAGGGAACAGAAGAAATCACAGATTTGTCACTGCATAAGAGAAAAATTAAAAAAAAAAAAAAAGAAAAACCAAAAATCATTGCAGCTGAGTTAAAAATAGAGAAGGTGTGAGATGCTGCTGCCAACTCAGCACATCTGAGTGATGGGATGCCGGGGCGGCCGCTGTGCCAGCTCCACCCCAAGTGTGCACCAGCCCCACGGCAGTCAGGAGGCACAGGGACCTTGGCCCTGTCTATTTTTCAGTCCAAACCCCATTTCTTCTGATTTTTGGGCAAGCAGACAGTGCTTCCCATATCATCTCACACCCCACAGACATCTTCATCCTATAACTTCAGCAGAGGCTGGATCTGGTACCACGTATGCTCCTGGAACATAGTCGAGCACATCCAAAAACAGCTCTGGAGTGGAACCTCCATACCAGCAGCCCCTGCCTGGCTTCAGCTAAAATCCCTGGGCACTGGCAGATAATAAAACCAAGGCAAACACTGCCCTGCGTGCTCATGGTGTTATCATTTACATTGTTTATCTGGAAGTGCTTGGAAGGCTTGCAATCAGGACAGCCTCAGGCAGCTCCCACTCGAAGCCTCCAGGGGATTTTGCTCACAACAAAACTCTATCAAAACCAGTTTTTTCTGTATTTTAATTTTTTTTCCCTACTTGGGCAGGAAAACACAGCTCTGCAGCCCACAAAATTACCCTGCAGCCATGAGACTGGCTGTAAACATGAGCAGGACTGGCCTTCCTCCTGCTGCCATCACTGTCCTCAGCACCATGTCCTTGGCACCATGGGCACAATCCAGGTGGGGAGCGGATATGAAACCTGACTCAGCTCAGTTCAGCCCCCCTCAAAGCCTGCTGTCTCCCAAAGGTGCCACACTGGCTCCAGCATCCCTGGGGACACACCAGGACCCTCCGAAGACCCTTCTTCTCCCCTCTGAGCTGTGCTACTAGCTCAGGGCTAGCGAGAAACTGCTGAAAAGGAGCCTGGGTTCTCCCACAACTGTAGAGAAATAAATGACACTAAAGCACTCATCAGGCTAGGGGATCTCTTCTTGGCACTACCTGGATGTCCCTCTCCATCCCCACGCTGCCCTTTCCCCCGTCCACAGCCACCCCATGTTATTAACAGTCTGGTAAACACAGACCGTTGGTTATTACAAAGATGCCAAAACCTTACTACTTCTTGTTCATTCCAGTTAATGTACCATAGCCAAGGATAAATTGCTATTACAAGGAACTAAAAATAAAAATGTTTCAGAGGCCGTAATTGGCTTGTCTTGTTGGGCTTTTTAAGGAGCCAAAGTACCAGTTCCAGGCTATTAGCCCCAAGGTTGTAGGAGAATGGTATAAAATATTTCTTCATTAAGATCCTACCTTCTTCATAGAGGTGTTTTTCTTTAGGGTTTTCTTCCCCCTTTTCTTCTTTCTTTTTTTATTCCTCCTTTTTGTTATTATTTTCCTTTTAAAAGACGCATTATCAAATAAGCTTTAGTTAAAAGGGCGTCGAAAGCCCAGAGGTGATATAAATAGACAGGGCTTGGTGCAGCTGGAGAACCAGCCAGAGCCTTCACTCATCTATTCAGGTCATTATTCTACAAAACTTACATAATATTGCTCAGTTACATCTGTAATCGTGGGCCATTTTTAATAATCAGCACCAAATCTTGCAGTCCTTGGGGAGACAGTGCTCAGAGCCAGCAAGGATCCAGCCCTCTGGCATGGGAAGGGATGACCACCACCACAGACTGCAGCCCTCTATGAGGCAGACAGCAGTACCCAGGGTACTCCCCGGGATGGGGACTATGGTTTTTTAATTTTCAAGGCCTTTAGGTGCTAATTGGCTATTAAGACCTGTAGTTATCACCATTACTCAATACTAGCAACAACCACAACAATCATGGTGTGATTTTTGGAGAGAGCCAAGAGTTGGACTTGAATGATCCTTGTGAGTCTCTTCCAACTCAGGCTATTCTACAATTCTACAAAAACCAAAACCACTTATTCAGCAAAACCCTCCTTCAAAAGAAGCAGATGCTCCACAGAGCGAGGACACAGCGACTTGACACCTGCTGTCCTGATGATGATGGTGACAATAAAGCAACAATAATTTATGGTCATGACCTGAAAATGGGTTTTAAAACCTTGCAGAGCCTGCTCCAACTGACAGGAGCACCTTGGGACTGCCCTCACCACTCTCATGGAACAGGGCATGGCAGAGACCTCTCTGCAACAACAGCTCAGTGCAGCAGAGCATTATAATAAATATCAATAATGATGATGACCAATCTCTAGGTAATACTGTTCAAGAGAGGAAGCAAAGCAGAAAAATTACAACAGAGCCTCTAACCCCCTGCTTTTTCTAAGGGAGAAGGATGGATGACACATTTCTTTGTGAAACAACAACCCAACAGATATTTACTACTTTTATTTTGTGATGTGAAGGTTGCTGCTAGAAGACTATTTCTGTTAGGTACAATTGCTATTTTTTGATAGTGTCTAAGCAATACCTTGTTAAAAAGGGCAAAACAACAGTTATTAATTACCCTAATTAACCCAATTCATAAGACACATTTGTGTGGCTGTCATGACAACTGCTTTGACTAACTTGCCAAGAATAGCTTAGCTGTCCATTCAAATAAATCCCCGATAATTACTAGTCTAGTTTACTGGGCTTCTGTGATAATAATAATTAGTGCTACTGTACAAAAGGTCGCGCTAAACAGTTTATGAATGATGCATTTCGCATGGTGATTACATGAGTCATGCAGCATCCAGCAAATGGACACAGCCACATTTCCAACATGGAGAGATGCGATTAGATGGGAGCCTGTAGCTGCTCTGCCTGCACAGCAGGCTAAGAGGGAGACGTCATTAAGGTTGGAGGAGAAATAACCATGGAGAAGTTGGGTTGAACTAGGACAGCCACCAACCCTCCTCCTCAACCACTGGAGTGTCTGTCCATCTGCCCTGCCAGCCACCAGGAGACAATGCTGTGCTTCTAATGATGCCACTGGTAGACACCAAAAAGCTTCCAAGCTTGACCTGTCACATGCTGGTATTTCACCTCACCACCTCATTTCCCTCCCTGTCAGGGTCAGATGATCTCAGGTCACCTCTCTGGTTTTGGCATACTTCCTTGTTGTTAGGTTTCAGGGTCAATGACAAAACAGGGGCAGATCATCAAAGGCAACATGAGCTGAGGCAGTTCCAGCCCTCTCAGTCTTGGTCTTTGCAGGAAGAAACCTTCCAACCTGCAGGTTGGGTTCCCCCACGACCGGCTGCAGCTCCAGCACACCCTTGCCATCACTGACTGTCCTGTGTGCAGCAGGCACTGCCCAACTCGGAATCATTGCTCCTGAGGCTCTTGTGGGCATCAGAAGAAGGGCTACCTCCTCCAGCCCCTTCCTTAGCTCCTGACATGGCTATGCTCTCATTCGACTTCACAACAGGAAACCCAGGCCCATCAAATGCCACTTTCCTTTGCTGAGGTTTGTAGGTGAAAACTGATCCATGGGATTCCCTCTGGCTGTATCCATACAGAGACAACGGGAGGATGGGACCACACTGCACCCACACTGAAAAATCTGGCAAAACCCTAGGGAAGAGAGGGCAGCGAGGCAGGGAGGGAGGCAGGACGTTCACTTTTAATATAGAGGACAGCTGCCAGCTCCATGGAAATCTATGAAATCACCCCACTTAGAATAAATTCTGATTAAATACCACATATGGTCCTTATTCTCTATCCCTTGTTACCTATCACAGAGGCATCTGCATGTAAACAGGGTCTTAATCAGCAAATATTTGTCTGCTACAGCCCTCTCCTCCCTCACCCCCACCTGAACTTGCAATTATTCTTATTGATTGACTTTAAGAGAGCACCATGCACATGCCTCGAGCTGCCACGTGCCGAGCAAACAAGGCAACAATGCCAGGCTCCGCTGTAATCATTACCGGGCGAGCAATTGCCCTGTCACACATGGCAGGTTATGGCTTCAGACTGGAGGCAGCAAGGCCAGATGAACGCTTAAAATGTCGTTACAGTGTGAAAAGCGAGGATGTAGAAATGACACCTCCTTTCTCAACAAATCTGTCCCCGGAGCATCTCCCAGCTCTGCGAAAAATTCATCTCATTAAGTCTGAAGAGCCAACAGAGCCCTTGGAGGGGGGACACAGGCTCATGTCCTCTCTGTGTGCCAAAATAAGCTCTGATGAGGACATCTTAGATCTCGGGGAAGATGGATTTGAGGTCCTAACAAGGATTTCAGTGCTGGAGCCTGAGCCCAGGCTGAGTCGAGACTCACCTGTACATCTTCCCGAGTCCTGGCCAAAAGCACATGGTAGATGAGGTGCTTTTATCAGACCAACAAGGAGAAATCAGGGAAACCTGACGCTGAGCAGAACATTCCCCAGTTTTCCCAAGTGAAGTTTGCAGCTCAATTCAATATGTTAGTGCCTAATGAAGGTTTCCTCCATACTCTGCAGGGTACAATCATTCTCCTACTAATGAGCATGTGTTAATGGCATATTAATGCTGACAACAACTAAGTGCAGAGAACAAGAGATGAACATATTCCAAAATTCATCTTTTTTTTTTTTTTTAAACAAAGGAATCCATTGCATGGCTAAGCAAGCCCCAGCCCAGCAGGAGCCTGTGGCTCCCACAGTGATGCTGCAGACTCTGGTACATGGGCTCACCACGGGATGCAGAGTCCACATGGGACACAGCTTTGGTCTCTCACTAACCCAACCCCTGCAATTAGTTGAAGTACATGGAAAGATCCGAGCCCAAGAATGGTATTTCCCTCAGACAGGAACACAGCCACACTGCGGGTGAACGAGAAAGCAGATGCAAACGCCTTGCGACTTGCAAAAGCCTGTGAAAGTGTTTCACTGGGCAGACAGGTTTGGATACTGTTTCTAAGCTAGAAGCCTTGTGGATTTGCTTGCTGAATGTCGTCTGAGCTGGATCCCTGCCAGAGCATCCAGATGTGAATCTGAATATGAAAAGTCCAGGAGGGAGCAGGTGATGGGAGGCGCAGGCGTGGGCTCTGAGCCCCATCCTGGTGCTGGTGTCCCAGCCCATCTGGGTTTGTCTCACCAAGTTTACATAAGCTCCCAGGCGTGGAAAAGAACAGGCATAATGGGTGTTTTCCTGTTTTTTCATCTTTGCTTGAGAAAACAGCTCCCAAAACCCTAAGAGCTCCTCAAAAGCAGCATCAGTCTTGCCCAGGGTGTGCTGCCCACCACCAAGCACTGCAGGGAGGTGTGGAAGCCTAATTCTCTAATCGTCCAACTCCCGTGCGCTCCCACCATCACATACATTTAGATTTCCAGATCGATAATCGATGCTAGAATCAATAACAGGGAATTTAGCTACATTATGAAAACAGTAAAATCAGCCAATACTGAGAAATGACTATTGAGTCCTGTGTTTTCTGTACTCACTTAGTCTAATAACGGTGAATGATATTTTCCGAGTACATTATTCAGCAATAAAACCACCGAATTATTTGATCTCTTTCTAACCTTTATGATTCTAAGCACTCTTTTTGACCCAGATTGAATGAGGCAACATCTGCAGAGCCTTTCACAAAATTGTACTCGGCGTGCACTATTGTAGGTCTGCTGCCAAAGATAAATGTTATTATTTTAAAGCCATCATCCTTCTAATAGATGAGCAAACACACTGCATTAGCATAGCCTGCAGAGCTCGAGCACGGGTGAGAAAATGCCAGAGGGGTTTCGCTTAATGGAGTTTTACATACCTGACTTAGGATGGGTTAAGGCAATCCACCAACACGGGAATTTTAAAACCTGCCCTGTGGCATACACCTGCCATTACAAAAGATGGTATAATCCGACAAGCTCCACATCCCCATGAGAAACATGAAGGATTCACATCCAGATCTCCAACAGGGTGTTGAGACAAGGATCTCATCTACAGGGCTCCAGCACACACTGACCTATGCCATTTATCACTGGCCCGCCCCACGTACTGGGAGTCAGGTGGAGGAGCACTGGGGTTACCTGTGGGGTACTCAGGTAACACATCAGTGTATGAAGTGCAATACCTGCCATGCACATCTGCCAGCATCAGCAGTCACTGCACTCCAGCTTTCACCAGCCTAAGAAGAACTGTAATTCCATGTTAAACAGGGAGTCACTTCAAGGCTCAGCATTAATCACCTGTTTGGCTGACATAAGCCATTACCTCACCCCAAACTTAGACAAGAAACTAAAGGGAGACACTGAAGCAACGATTCTGTGCTCTCTTCTGTGGCAAACCCTCCAACAGGTGGCATGGGCAAGCTCTGACCCAGCAGGAACAACAAAACTGGGAGTCATCAACAGCCTCAGCGCGCCTTTGCTGAGCCCTGGGTGATGCTCTCCTGGGGACAGCAGGGACTGGAATCACAGAGGACAACTCATACCACAGCCCTGCCAGGGCAGCGCTGCCTACAGCAGACCCCATTCATTGCCAATTCAGAGCACACTCTAATTTAAATTATAATTACACTTATAAGCACACAGATTACAACTATTTATGCTACAAACAAGACCATCCTGTATTTTAATTAACAGAAAATGATTGGAACTCAACTATAGCCTCTACTGGGAACAATATGTAGTAATTTATTGAAGTAAGGTCATGCCCAGCCCCATAAGCAGCCTGGCAGGAAGGAGGGAGTGGGCAAGACTGGGGGTCCTGCCTATCTGAGCCTTCACAAAAGAGCAGGAGCTGCCATCAGAGTGGACAAGAGGTCAGGAGAAAGGGTTCCCAGGAGCAGGAGAGATGGAGGGCTCATCCCTGGAGAGCCTGCAGGCAGAGCCTGTGGATGGAAGCAGGCAGAGGACAATGGGTGGGCTGGGCTCTGCCCTTGCTGCCTGAAGGGAATTTAGGAAAAACCTGAGCAGGGCACAATGAATGAGGGCAGGAGCCCAAGGACCTGAGAGGGCATCTGGCTGAGGACCTCAGGCTCAAAGTCCTCAGGAGGGACTTCAGGAGACAGCAGCTGGAAAATATGGCTCTTCCACCCAGCCAAGCAGATGCACATAAAGTTATTCAAAGGCTACTGCACGTGGCCTCAACAATGCCTCTGCATGAGCATGTGCTTTATGTAAAGGAAAATGTAGATGGAGAAACCACAAAGTTGAAATCGCTCAATGCAACAGAAGTTCACTTGGAAACTGCTACAAGTTTCTGCATGCAAGACCACCCTTCTGATGTAATTTTAAAAAAAACTTACTACCAATCTTTCCCAATTTAAAGGAAAATTCTTATCTGCCATGCAAAATCTTTTTTTATAGACTTCATGAGTTATGCATCAGAAATACGCATCAGAAATTCAAATTTACTAAGAGGAAATATTTAAGGAACTTTCCAACCCAAAACATTCTATGATTCTATGAAAACAAGAGGAACCTCTCTGCTTCCAATAAAAGTGAACCATAATACCCAAACCAGTAGCATAAAAATGAATGAGATGTATATGACATATTATATACTCATTTACATAACTAGGTGCAATATGTAAAAATTTGATACACACTTCCTATGTGCACATGGATACAAGAGGTGGCCATGTCAGTGTTAGGTTAATGTTTGAACTTGATGATCTTAGAGGTCTTTTACAACCTAAATGATTCTGTGATTCTATGTAGCATATGACATATTATACAAAAGATATAATAAATAGTATATAATACATAACAATACAACCATATCCATGGGAGCAATCAGGTCTTGGTGCCAAAGGAGAGGGGTTCTGCTGTTAAAAACAGCACGGCTACTGCCACCACACCAGCCCTAATCCTCTAGGGACCCTTGAAACAAACCCACCTGGTCCCAACCAGGACCCTGCTGCAGGCTGGAAAACCCTTGGAAAACCCAAAGAGCTGCCAGGATGGGGTCCCAGCCCCATATCACCAACACAAAAAATACACGGTTTAGTGGTGAACTTGGCAGCATTTGGTTGTCAGTTGGACTCGATGATCTTAAATGTCTTTTCCAGCCTAAATGATTCTATGATCTTAGGAAAAGCCAAAGCATATTGAACTAAGGGCTTCCCTAAGACCCAGCGCAGTGAGCACAGCGTGGTTAAACATGAATGGGAGCTGGCGTATTTATCTCTGTTGCAAGGTATTCAAATGAATTTCTCCATACAACAGCTTGGAGCGATTACATTAGGAGATGTATAATTTGGTTAGGCTGACCTCAGAATGGAATAAAAAGCAGCTGATTTCCATAATGTCAGCTTTCGACACTTGGAGAGGTCAGGGAACCTACAGCGATACACAAAACACTTTGGGAGTAGTTAAGCTGAGAGATCTGCTGGGGTTTGGAGTGAGTAGGGAGAGCAGCCAGGAAGGTTTGGGGTTCCCACCCCACAGGCTCTGGTCCCTGGTGATGCAGCATGATGCTGGCTGCCCAGACAGGGACCTGGACCCAGCCATCCCTGGGGAGGGGATAACCAGTGGCTGTCTAAAGCTGAGAGCATCACTCCTCTTCAATGGGCTCTCAGAGGATAAAGGCTAGCGCTGGCTCCCAGACAGGGATGCACTGGAACACCAAGGCAGGAGGAGAGCCGTGACCTGCGCTTACCCGTCGCAGTGCTCATCACGTCGCAGGCACAAAAAAGTGCTGAGTTACAGTGACCTCCCAAGGAGAAAACAAGACTGGCAACGCTGGCTGCGAAGTCAGCCTTCCCGCTAGTTGAACATCATCACTGATAATGCTTTAATTATTATCCCTGCTGAAAATAAGCCTTATTTCATCCGCCTGGCATGTCTCAGCACCGCAAACTTTCACCGGGTTGGAAATCATCTCCTTTTTTTTCTTTTTCCCCTGCTCTATACACAGCATTACTCAGAAGCAAGCCAAATCCCTTCCAATTATGTATCATGACGTTTCCCCAGCGCTGCACTAAAGCAAGGCCCTTCACTTCTAAATGGCATGGTTTATAACAAATTGTCTGTTATACCAGACAGAAACTGATTTCCTCAAACCCAGCATATTAAAGTGAGTACATTCATTCTGGTTGTAACACACAAAATGTGATTATAACAGACACTTTGGGGGCTTTTTAAGGCTAGCGGAGAAGAGCAGGATAAGCTGGAGGGGAAGAAAGAATTGACAAGTAGAGAAATGACAGAGAAAGAGAAACAGCCACGCTGATTTCATTTCTTACAAAACAAAAATCTTTGTGTGTTGTAGAAATATGCTTTAGTTAACACTGTCAGATAGCCAGAGCAAAAGCTGCTGGTGCTGCCTGAAACAAAAATTGCTCTATTGTGCTTAGAAAACCATTTCCCACAGTGAGGAGAACGCTTTTCAGGTACTACAAAGCAGATCTGAAACCAACAGGGCCTTATCCTGCGACTCTTGCTCCCTCAAATAATCCCTGCAGCCACGAGGAGCCCAAACTAAATCAGTATGAGTGAGGATTATGCAGGAGTGTATCAAGGTTGGGGGATTAGACCAGGATTATCACTAAAACCAGTAATTCCCCATCTTACTGATGGTGGTCATCAGCTCAGGAGGCAGCAGATCGCCATGACCCCCCCAGCACCAGACCAAGGTCTGGGAGCCGTCAGGTGTGAAGGTCCCCAGAGGACTCGGGTCCTATTGGATCAGGGGCTGCTCCACCCTGACCTTCCTCTCGAGTGGAATCTACCAAAGCAGAACCAGAGCAAGACCATGCCTGATCCACACCCTGATTACAGTGTCATGTCAATGCTGCTGCTTCCCTTCCCCAGTACTGCCACAATGGACCCATTCTGGACCCCCAGAGAGAGTCAGCCAAGAACCTCCAAGCTAATTCTACCTTTGGACACCCAGGCTCTCAAAGAAGGCTCGCCCACTCCCATTTCACACCTCCTCAGCTCTCTCATGCTGGGTCCTGCCTGGGACTGGCCACCACAGTGGCCCCAGGGGAGACCAAGGGGCAGAGTGAGCTGCCGTGTCCCAGGGTACGTTCACTGTTCCAGGCAGCAAACAATGCTTTGGTACTGTTTCCCAAAGTGGTCCAGATTTGGGATGTAAAACTGTCTCTGAAACACAGATGCAGCCATTATACACATACTGCCTACTTTTTAAACCATGAAGTCAAAATCCAGGCATGTAAGTGTTACCCAAGGGTGGCTGCTCTACATGCAAGCAGTGTTCCCAGGATCCTAAAAGGCTCGGCATTCAGACCAGTTTCCACACCACCCCAATGCAACATGCATTTTTATCAAGGAAGCTGCCTAATGGCTCCTATTAATTCTGATTTTTAATCTCCTGGTAAAACTCCCAGCAATATACATGCAAAAACTGACAACAACCCCTTTTGGTTTCAAAGCTGACTTCTCCTCCGGCTCAGAAGGCAGATAAAAAAGAGCTCTTGGCAGCAACAAAGCCTCTGACCGGCAATGCCCTTGCAGCTCCAACATGTCCCACTCTCCCTCCTGTAAAACAAGTCAAAACACTAACGGGGCCAAGCCTCCTGCTGTCAGCCACGATCACCAGAGCTGCTCACAAACGCTTTCTGCCACCACTGCCTTCAGCCACAAGGATGCTCAAAGGCTGCAGACAGGCATCCCCAAGCAGTACCCTGGCACCCAAGGGACCACTGAACCCCAGCAGGGTCACAACAACCCAGGATAACCCCCACTGCCTCCCGATGCTCTCTTGGCAGCCATGCCCTGGCAGAAGCAGAACCAGCAGCCGAGCCTGACTTCATCCAAAAGGAAAAGTTTTTTAAGGGTGGTCTCAAACTTCTTTTGCATTCTCAGAGTGGGGTTGCAGCTCCCCTAGATACTGCTGTTTAATCCCTTCTGGATCAGCCGAGAAAAGTAAGGAGCACCAACAAACTCAATTACTGCCAGCACGAGCAGGGCACCACAAGTCCTGAGACCTGCCACCACATGGGAAGAAACATTTCCTGAAGCTCCACAAACAAGCCATCCTTGGGGACTTTTATTTCAAGGTGCCTGACTGTTAAAGTAAATGAGCCTCACATTAAAGACCAGCTACATTGCAAATCCACTGCTATTGTGGCAGCACGTGTCTGCAGAGGGAATTGCTTACCCCCAGTCAGAACCATCATATGCTAAGTGACACTGCCAGCAACACATTTACCTCTGTATTTTATCTGTTATCAACTGATGCTTTGCTTTCCCATCAGGAAAAGTCACTCCTAGGTGGAGCAGCAATGATTTCTCCCTGATGCTGACACCTCATAAAGGCTCCCAGGGGAAACACCAGCGGCTTCATCACTGGAGGCGATTCAAACCAGCCCAGACAAAGTACCACTGGATGATGTGCAAGGAATGGTTTGGCTCTGGAACCTCTGGGCAGGAACTGTGTTTATTAAATCTTCAGCACCTGGAGGTGTACCAATAGCACACTGCACAGCCACAGCACCACACCACAGCACCTGCTACGGCAGCTACGAGGGGTAGCTGCAATGGTCTTCCATGGAAGCAACTTTCATGGAATTGCCATGTCACCCTGTGTGCCAGGGCAGGGCTGTCCCTTACCACCACTGAACCTCCTCACCCTCAGGGGTCACTCAGATTTTTAGAAGCCAGTAGAACCCACACCGCAAGCAAGATAACTTCTACAACAGCTGGAAGCATAACATTGGGACTCTGCCAAAAAACATAGATGTTCCCACCCTAAACCAAACTTCCAAACAACTTCCCGTTGGGATTTCTCCTCCCCATGCCCTGGCCCTGCCCTTTTGTACAAAAGCAGGGAGAGAGAGTGGGCAGATTTCCCCCCAGGACATGCTTCTCTCAACCAAGAGCTGTCGGTCCCTTTGCAGGACTGGTGAGCCACCTGCTGCCCTCCTGCCAGCTTCTGGGACTGCTGGGGGCACATGTTTCACTGACACTCCAGGGCATCCACTACAAGAGACAAACTTCTTTCCCCAGGAGAGCTATGAGCTCCTTGCAGGGCATCCCACCTTAACAGGTGATGGGGAAATGGGGGAGAGCTGGACACAAGGTTGAACAAGGCAGAGAAGTCTCTGGAGGGTACATTCCATGGGACCCCAGGCTATTTGCTGTGCTAAGGAGAAGCATGGGCAGCACTGCCTTCTCCCTGCAGCTGCCTGTTAACTTCATCAGGTTAGTTATGATCATCTGAATTATGATGTTCCTGATGGTTCTTCCCTCCCCAGCACTAAAGACCTCCCACTGCCAGTATGCACTTCTGGATAATGCCAACATGAGATGGATTTTATGAGTGGTGGCAGTGAATCAGAGCCTGACAAGATGTTCCAGTGCTCAGTGCCCACAGCAAGACACCAGCTAGAGATGCACTTCAGACCCCTCTCCAAAGGACATTGATCCAGGAAGGCAGGAATTCCTCAGGGACTGCTGCACCCAGCATCCTAACAGCAGTGCTCACCCACAACCTTGAAATGCAAACCCAGGCAGCTGGGCACCCTGAGCCCCAACTGGTATTCAGTAAAGAGCACAGGCAAATCTGAACCTCAGTGGAGATCTCCTAATACACGAAGGGTGGTGTTTCCCACCCCCATCCTGCCCAGGCACAGCACAAGGAGTTGGTGGATTCATTAGCAGCTCTTCTCCCTTATTTGATCAGACACTGGCTTATTCCAAGCTTCTCTCATCCAGACTCAGATTCAAAGTCCCTGCCTCTTCCCACCAAGGCATTTGGGAGCAGAAAGGCCTACACAGCTCTGTGGCTGAATACATGCAAGAAAGAACACAGAAGTGCTTATATCCAGGTCATTCTCATAGAGCTGGACTCTAAAACTGGACCGACACTGGTACAGGACCTCGCAGGAGCTGGTTCCTTATAGCCTCAGCAGAAATTAAACACTAGGGTTCAAGGAGCGTTTTGCCAATACAACCACATCAAGAGCAGGCCCCTGGAACCAGCTGCCTCCAGCAGCCCTGCAGACTCTTGCAGAGAGCCAGGCTCTGATCCTCATAGCATCAGGTTGAATCTGAAGCAGTTCCACTGACTTCAGCAGCATTGTTTTACATTTACACCAACACACTGAACACAAAACAGAGCAAGGCATAAATATTTCAACTGCTTTTTCAGCTTTGTTATTCTGTTCAAAGCAGGAAACATGACAAACCTTTGATTGTTTTGCTTAATACCAAACAATAATTCAAAGAGAGACAAACAAGCAACATTAAATGATGCCTATGATGTACCGGAAAGCAAATGAATTAGAAGAAACTGATGAGGACAGAGTGGATCAGAGCAGCCCCTTTCCCTGTTTTCAGCAGATTCCATGCATCCCTCTCGTGCCAGAGAGGGTCCTGCATGGTGAGGGAACAGCACCAGGCCAGGTGTACAAGTGATCACACCAGGGCATCCTGTGCTGTCCACATCTCCAGCACAACCAGCTGCCTCCAGAGCAACAGCCACCACTTTCAACAATCTTTTGAAAAAACTCCTGTGATGGCTACGAGTGTCTCCTCCCTTGAGCACCACCACACTCAAAATCCACCTGCAAAGCAGCCACCTCCAGCCTCACAGCAGCACAGAGGCAGCCTGGCTTGGCCCATCCCCACCTGGGCATCTCTCTGCAGTGTCTGGGGGTGAAAGATCCACCCACAGGCACATGTCCAGGCTGTCCCAGAATTCAGGAGGTGGGTACCTGCTGTTCCCCTCTGTCTGTCCTCCACCACTCCCATGCTCTGGGGTGTCCAGCACAGAGAAACCACCACTGCCTGTTTGTTCCACTCATCATTCTGGCAGTGCTTACACAAACAGACCCACACAGCACCGTCCACACACAAACCCATTCCCGATGTGGGAACAAGGACCCCGATACCGATATTCCTGGGGTGCAGGCTGTCCACCCGCACTCACCTCCGGCAGCGGCATCCCGTTGATGATGAGGTCGGGCTGCTGTGGGCTCTGCCCCGTGAAGGTGTGATGGTAAATGTGGTTGGAGCCAGCGTTTCTGTTGTTCTGGCTCTCCACGTTGAGGAAGGTGCTTTCGGAGCGGCGGCAGCCCAGCGGCAGGGTCTGCTGGTGGTAGTCGAAGTAGTTGAGGGATGAAGTGAGAGAGGAGCAGCTCACAACGTTCATTTTATCCGTCTCCTCCACATCCCGCGGCACCAGGCGGATATCATTCTTGCTGATTTTCTTCTTCTTGCTTGATTTCTTTTGATGCCCATAGGAGTACTCTGCGATTCTGGGGGACAGAAAGAAAATGAGAAGCTGAGAGCACCCAAATCCTAAATACACGTCCAGAAACCCAGAGGGCTTGGCCCCCTTTTCCATGTAGGCTTCTTAGTCATGCACATTACGTCACATTTTGGGTCTGGTGGCACGACACGGTCTTTAGCTTATTTTTTATATGTATAATGTTTTCAGGTCAAATAAGAGAAATAATGGGACGGAAGAATGCCCCTGTTTTGTTCCAGTGTTTGTAATTGCTGATATTTAGTTACTAAGAGGAAAGTCCAGCCTGCAGAAGAGAAAAATGGAGATGTTAAAATCCATGAACTGAAAAGGGTACCTGCATTCATTTCCATGCGTAATAAGGATTTTAAAAGTGATTTAATTTGGTCCCTGTAATGAAAATTCAAAATGAATAGCAGATTTTTTTCTCAGTTCATTTTCCATAGCAGTAAATAAAGCAGACCCAGAAGCAGTCCTAGCTGGCAAGCTCTATTCTCTCACACTCCAAAGGCTGTTTGTTTATTAATGCTTTATCTCAATTGCTGGTGTTTTGACTATCTCCTGATCATACCTGATAACTCAAAATCTTTTCTCCAATCGAATCCCATTCTTCCCTCACTCCCTGACATGAACATCCCCTTCTGCTGGGAAATGCTTTCACCTTGTAGAAATTGAAGAACAGCAACCATGTTTTGCAAAGAAAAATGATCTTTTTTGACCTTAATTTTTTTTACTGCAAGCTTGTTTTTCTCTGCCTTGCTTTCCCTCTTTGCTTCCCACCTGCCAAAAGAATCAACTGATGAAGTGCCTTGTTTGCATTCTGCAAAACATCAGAGGAAAAAAGTTACTGCAAAACACCACCCAAGCAAATAATGACAAATTATTTGCACCTTGCATTAGCTGGGTATGCTGAGCTCAGAGTGACTGTGGCTCTTCTTTCCACAGTGAGCAACACAATGGTCCCTGCCATGAATTTGTACATGCATGGCACTGGGCAGCTCGGTACTTCCCAGGGAAGCACATCAAATGCTACCCACATTCAGAAATAAACATTTCAAAGTCAGGATTTTGACCCTCTTCTTGTTAGGATAACAGTATTAAAGGAAAAAAAAAAAAAAAAGAAAGAAAGAAAAAAATCCAATAGCTGCAACAGAAATAATGGGATGAATAAATAATACAGTTTATCTGAAAAGGCAAATATTGGACAAATATTCTTGTTCCAGAAAGCTAATTGCCTGAGCATGAAAATTCCACCAAGTCAAACAGCTCTTATATATGCATCATAAATTAACACATTTTTTGAAGCCTAAAGCCATGGAGAGAGTGTGCCCCGTGGTCACAGCCGCTGCTGAGCCTGCCTGGTGCTTCCCCACCTCTGCAGCTGACTTCTACTCAGACACACTGATAACAGCCCAAGCATCCCCCTGAGTGTGCAAATAAATCAGGGGAAGGCAGGGATTTCTGTTGTGCCAACAATCTATATGCTGCTGACTCGTCTAACAATGCTTGATGAAGCTTTAATTGTTTTGTTTACCTAAATGTTTAAGTTTGGCAATGCGAGAACCCAATTATTTCCTGCAGGCATTCATTTTGCTGTCCTTTCTCTATTGACCAATTATTTAATTAAACCGCACTTCATTAATCTCTAAGCCATCACAGTAAACCCAGGGCTTATACATATGTGGGAAGCTGTTAGGGGCACCACCACAACGTGATTTTTACCCATTCAGGTCCTACCCTCGTTTAATGGCCAGAGCTGGCAAGAAATCTGGTCTATGAGCTTTCGCTTGAAGCTAGACATCCCATAATACAGCACAGACCGACCTTTATTTGCAGATGATTTTTCCCCCATCGAGCAAAAAGGCTTATATACGCACTTTACGCTGTGAAAACGGGGTACAATACCCCAACTCTCCAGCATTATTTCTGCGTAAATAAAACTTTAAAGACCGCACATCCCCCCGCGCCGCTGAATTGCCAGGGGCGAGCGTGCGTTTCCAAGGTAGAGCAAAATTAATTTCCATCCCTCCCCTCTGAAACGACTCGGTGCCGAAGGAATGGAGAAGTCATGGCTATTTCACTAGTAACAGGATTAAACCATTTATGAGGCATTGCAGCTGCTCTTTTATGGCATCTGATTGATATTCATGTGTGGTTAGCATTTGTCTCCTAACTTGTGTAACACAGAGAATAGTAAAAGAGAGACAATAATCGCCAGGCTGTTACATATTCAGGGGACTGGATTTCCCCTATCAGCCTTTCAGTGGCTCCGGGCACGGGGCTGACCTCCCCTCCGGCATTTCGGACCCTGGAGCACGGATCCAACCCGGGCAAAATGATACAGCGCTGCAAAAATCCTCCCTCGCCCCATCTCTCCCAGCCCAGCCAGCCATGCCGGGTGGTGGAGCTGCGCATCGGGGGCAACCGGGGGGGTTTTGCCACTATTTTATGCAGTTGGCCCCATCGCTGGCCGTGGCGAGGAGCCGCAGCGGGCGCACAATAGCTCTTTTGAACGGCGAGCGAGGGCTTAGGGACGCCACCGCGCCGCTCGCACCGTCTGCTGCGGGGATGCTGCGGTGGCTGAGGGGTTTCCCCCCTCGCCAGCCCGGGGAGCTGCGCTGGGGACGGGGGGCTGCTCACGGGAACCAGACATGCCCCTGTAAAACCGTTCTCCCCACTTCCTGCGACGGAGCACGGAAAATCAGGGATGCTGCAACAGATTGTCAAGCCGCACAATTAAGTCGATTCGTTACTCGGCAGGGATTTCTGCTCTCCTCCCAGAGAACAATTTTTTAAAGCTTCACAGGAAATTTTCTTAGAGGGATGGAAACCTCACTTTTGTTCCTAAAGCAAATCTACCTCCTTCCCCCCCTAAATATGCAGCAGCAAATGCAAAAGTAACTGCGATGGCAAAAATCAAAGCAGACCCGCAGGTACACAGAAACAAAGATGTCTTTACCTGCAGTTGTAGGTCCTGATTTCCTTGTTATCCCTTTTGCACTTGACCGCCACGAAGATCATGGTGACAAAAAGAATGGCTGCGATAGACCCCAGGGCAATAATGAAAATCAAGGAGAGGTTAACAGATCCTATGGACTCTTGGGCATCCAGGGCTGGAGACAGGTATATCAAAATCAAGGCAGAAGCTGAGAGAGATGTTTTCCCATGGTCATGAGCCACCACAATCAACTCATAGGCTGTTTTGGCGTTCTCCCCAAAGGCTCTGGTGGTCCTTATCTCTCCATTGACCTGGTCTATCTCAAAAAATCCTCTGTCTCCTTCCACCATTTCATAGGAAAGTCTGCCATTTTCACCCTCATCATAGTCATCTGCCTTGACCACTGTCACCAAGTAGCCGACCCCTGCGTTCCTGGGGATGTACACCTCTGCTGTCCCATTGACCAGCGGCGGGGCCGTGATCACAGGGGTGTTGTCATTGACATCCAGGACGATCACCCTGACAGTGGCATTGCTCTGCAGAGAGGGATTACCCCCATCTTTCGCCAAGACCTTGAACTCAAAGGCCTTCGTCTGTTCATGATTGAAGGACCTCAAAGCATAGATATCTCCAGAGTTGGGGTTGATGGAGACATAGGTGAAGACAGGCATGTCCCTGACTTGGGAGGGCACAATCTGGTAGGAGACACTGCCATTGAGGCCCAAGTCAGGGTCTCTGGCAGAGACTGAGAGGAGGTAGGCCCCCGGCGTGTTGTTCTCCTGTACGATGACCTGGTAATAGGGCTTGGAGAAGTGGGGGTGGTTATCATTCTCATCAGTGATCTTGACGGTGAAGGATTTGGTGGCCTGAAGGGAGGGGATGCCATTGTCCTTGGCTTGGATAGTGAGGTTGTACTGGTCCCTCTGCTCCCGGTCCAGCCGCCCATCCACTAGGATGGTGGAGAAGCTCTCGTACTCCTGGAGTCGAAAAGGCACATTGCCCAGGAGTTTGCACTGCACCCGCCCATTGGCCCCGGAGTCACGATCCGAGACCCGCACCAGGGCAATGACGTATCCTGGCGGGGCGTTCTCACTCACCTCCACCAGCTCACTGTTGACAGAGAGCAGGTTGATGAGGGGCGGGTTGTCATTGGCATCCTGGACACTGATGGTCACTTTACAATGGGCAGGGATGGAGTTAGGCCCCAAGTCCTTGGCCTGCACATCCAGCTCATAGACATGACCCTCCTCGTAGTCGATGGCACCGCTCACCGTGATAAGGCCACTCTGGGGGTCGATTTGGAAGAGCTCCCGGGCCCGCTCAGAGACATAGCTGTGGAAAGAGTAGAGGACCTGGCCATTGGTGCCCTCGTCTGGGTCAGAGGCATTGAGGCGGATGACTGGCGTACCCGGTGGGGCATTTTCAGGTACACTGACAGTGTAGGCCGGCTCCTCAAAGAGCGGGTTGTTGTCATTGGAGTCAATGACACGGATGCTGAGCTCCACCGTGCCGAAGTTGGGCGGGTCACCGCCATCCAGTGCCGTGATAACGTAGCTGTAGTGTGACTGAGTCTCACGGTCCAGGCTCTTCTCCACCACCAGCTCAGCAAAACGGGACCCATCACCCCGTGTCTTGGTCTCCAGCCCAAAGAGGTCATTGGGGGTGATCTCGTAGCTCTGAACACCAAAGCTGCCCGAGTCTGGGTCATAGGCACTCTCCAGTGGCACCCGGGTGCCAGGGCTGGCCGTCTCTGAGATCTCCAGCTCGATCTGGTCAGTGGGGAAGCTGGGCGCATTGTCATTCAGGTCCTTGATCTCCAGCTTGATCACGCAGATCTCCATGGAGCTGGACATCACCTCCAGCGAGATGACACACTTGGGGCTCTGCCGGCACAGCAGGTCCCGGTCAATCTTCTGCTTGGTGACCAGCAGCCCCGACCCGGGGCTGATGTCCACCAGGTGGGGGGCCGAGTTGGAGACCACCCGGAAGGCGGCGGGCTGCCGGGGGTCCAGCACGAAACCGGCGTCCCGGGCGTCCTTGGCGACGTTGGCGATCACCGTGCCGGCCCGCTGCTCCTCCTCCACCGAGTACTTGAGGTTGACGAGGGCCCCGGCGCCGGCCCACAGCAAAGCGGCCCCCAGCAGCGCCGGGAGAGCCCCCATCGCCGCGCCGCCC
>WEIV01022630.1:1350661-1405155 GCA_013390005.1 Calyptomena viridis | reverse complement strand
GGACCCGCCGTCCAGCCGGGAGCGTGGTGCCCCTGCTGCTCCTGTTTCCCAGCTCCACTAAGCCCACCCCGCTGCTCAGGAGCTGCCGGCGCACCGGCGCTTTGGCTGCGCGGCCGCGGTCACCAGCTGTTCCGTTCTCAGCGCCGCGGTCCCGCAAGGGGTGGCGGCGGGTCCCTGTGAGGATCGGGAGGACCACCGGGTCCTCGCGGAGCGCCCCAGGCCCGCTCGGTCATCTTCCCCCTTGGGCAGGAGCGAGCCCGCCCCGCCCGCTCTGGGGGCCGGAGACGCCAGGGGCTCCCGGGAGGCTCCAGCCCGAGCAGCGCTCGCTGCACCCTGCTGATCCCTGGGCAAATCACCGCGGTACCGTCTCTTCCCAACGACGAAATAAAGCGTCCTGTTTTCCCTGTGCTAGTGCCTTACCTCGTGTGTCCGCGCGCGCCGTACGCAGGGTCCCGGGGCCTCACTGCAGGGTCCTGGGGAAGGTGTCACCGAGACGGGGCGAAGGCCAAGCCTCGGCTCATCACGGGCGCCGGGGTGGTCCAGCTCGGAAACCTCCCAACGCGCCGTTCCCCGCCCCGGGATTAAAGAGGGGCCGGTACCTTGCGCATCCCCGCGGCAAATCGCCCTGCCGTCCACCCGTCGGTCCTTGCCAGCTGGTGGGGAAGGCACCGGGACAGAGGGCCAGTGGATCTGCGGCGGAACAGGCCCCGTCGGGGCGGTCGGCAGCAGGGACCGACACCTCGACAGAGCAGCGCCCCGCGGGCACAGCTNGCCCGCGCACGGCGGACACGGGACCCGGGCGGGCTCCCTCGGGCGGCACGGCACGGACACAGGCCGCCACACGGCCGAAAGGGCCCTAGAGGGTGACCGGGACACCCTATGCCTCCAGGGACACCGTTTCCCGGGACAACATCTATCCACGGTCACCATCTCCCGGGACAGCATCCAACCGGAGGGGAACGCCTCTCCCTCCCGGGTGACAGAGGAGGGATTCAGGACCCTTCTGCTCCCGCTGCCGTGCCCTGGAGGAGTGGGACACAAGCTGGCAGAGGAAAAAGCCTTTGCCAGGTGTTCCTTACCCTCTCTGGAAAGCAGCAGCATAGGTCACCGTGACCCACGGGGGAGCGGGGGGGTGGAACACGGAGAGGTGGCAGGTGGGGACGGCACGAGGGGTCAAAGCTTTTTCAAAGTCTTCCATGGAAAAATTAATTCTGATTACTTGAACTGTGCCATGTGGATTGAAAACCTGGCTGAGGGATCATAAACAAAGGGTAATTAGAAGCAGGGGAAGGTGTTTATGGGGTACTGCAGGGATCTAGGTTAGGGCTGCTCTCATTTAATACCCTCATTAATGACCTGAAAAGAGGGAGTAAACTACACATTAATGAATTTGGCAGATGATGCTATACTGGGAGGTGCTGTGAGCTCCAGCAAGCATGGAAAATTAACACAAAAAGGGCCTAGTGAGATTAGAAATATGGGCAGGAAGCAGCTAAAGGAGCTGTGCCATGGACAGATGTGAGTGAGCGCAGCTGGGAGGCAAAGGCAAGCTGGAGCTGAGAGCAGGACAGGCAGGATGGCCGAGCCAAGTGCCAGAGCAACCCCCCAGTGAAGGGCCTGGGGCCCAGGGGTCAGCGAGGGGGACTTGGGAGACTGCTGTGCATAAGAGCAGCAAGGACAGATCAGCTACTGGTGTTTGGGCCCCACACATCCGAGGGCAGGAGGGAGGCACTGGGAGGCTCAGGTGTGGCCAGAGTCAGAGCTCGGAGCTCCCTCGGCACAGACATGTTGGCGGCAGTTCAGAGGGAAGCCACACAAATGATCAAAGGCATAGAGAGACTGATTTCTGAAAGAAGATTAAAAGGCTTAAATATATATATTGCTTGGTTAAGAGCTGTCCATGGGGAGACAAACTAAGAGCCTTACAGATCTGGTTGGAGTAAATAGAGAGGGAGGGAAGGAATTATTTAACAGAGTACAAGGGGCATCACCAGAAGGGATGACAGGAAATGAAGAAATGGAGCATTTAGGTTGAATGTCACAGGGGAAAAAATCCCCTCTGCTGACAGCAAAAATTATGAGGCTGCGACGTGGTTCCCTGGAGGGAGAAAGTTCTGTGGCTTCAGATATTTAAAACCAGACAGGATCAGTCTGAATATGAAGCCGCCTGGGATCAGCCACTGGCAGAGGTTGTGTGGAGGAGTGAGAGCTGGCCAGCTCGTTTTCTGCTGAAATACTTCTTCATATATCGCATGTATAAAAGACATGTATTTTTTTATTTATTGCATACTTGTACTTCTGCTACTGTAGAGGAAATCACTGACATGATGGATGCTGTGCCAGGCAGGGCTGAAAAGGCCTTGAAATCTGAGAAACTTCACGTCCATACTTGTGTGGAGGGACATTAGAGGTGGGTTAGTGACTGGTACGAGGTTGCCAAGTGTAGAACCTGCACAGTGTGACATGCCCTGGAGTAAAAGGTCTCCTACCAGTTTGGCTTCTGTAGAACATCTCGTATCTCAACATCTTTTTGCAGGATGCTCTCCAGTTGACCAAGGAGAATCCAGGCCACAGCTGGCCAGCTGCACAACACCCATAACCTTGGCTAACACTTCATCCTTTCACCTCCAGCTAATGCTCGGTTTGCCAGAGGCTGTGACGAAATCCCTTTAGAACAAAACAGGCATCGATTGCAGCCCCACCCCTCCCCATCTCCTGCCTCACTGGAGGTCTGTGTGTGCTGTCAACAAAATGGATTAATAGTCCTATTATCAGTTCAGATGGATGGCCAGGGTGAGGAGAAAACATCGCGTCCCAGGGAACTCAAGTAGGCACATTAATAAAGATGCCACACATTGGCTCTGAAATCTAAAAGCTTCACTCCACTCCTTGCAACACAATTAGTTTATCCAAAGCCCAACACTCCTGTTGCAATGCACCTGATGATGCCCCTAGCACCAATGCCTGGTGGCCTGTCTGAGAGGAAGGGAGCTGGTGGCATGGTGGTCCCCATGTTCCCCCACCATGGCCAAACCCCTTGCAAGAGCTCTCCATTGAAGCAGCCCACTTCATAATACCCTCCTCCAGTCCTGCTGCCGCTGGGGAGCTGCATTGTCCCCCTTGGAACCAGCTTGATGCCCCTGAACATCATGCTGGGGGTCCAGGGTGGGCACAGGGCCAGCCTGAAGGCTGAGGAGCAGGACAGCTCCGTGACCTGTCATTCACTCACATCATTGATGGGTCCAGAAAGCATGGAACAGCTTTTGGTTCTTCCTATGCTGTAGAACAAGGAAAACTTGTAATTGAAAACAAGTGTTGCAGCTTGCAGCCCTTTGTTTGAGCACTAATGGGATGACTTCCCAGCCCAGCATTTAGAGAGAGGCCCATTGCCTCTCTTGTACCTGTCAAAAAGTAAATCTCAGCATGTGAAACATGTATATTTAAAACTATGGCATCAGCAGGCTGGCAAGCCTGGGGGTTTGATTAAACATTCCTTGTGCAAGGATGAGGGAAAAGGACAAGCAGGGGATGGGCCCTTGCTCAAAACATCTGACCAGCTCCTGCTCACATCCCTGCCTCTCCTGGGATGTGAGATTGTAGAGGGTGGTGGGCTTTGAGGCTTTGATACCCGCTACACATCCCTTCATATCCAAGAATTCTGCAGGTCCCTGCCCTGACTGCCTGACTGGCCCTGCCCAAACCATCACTCACATCCTGTGCTACAGCATGGGGGATGTAAAGCCCCTTCAGACCCCACTCCTCCAGCACTCCATTGCTCTTCAGAACTGGAGAGAATATGCACAAAATAGTCTGAAAATTTGAATTTTTTTTTTTAAACAAAGAGGAACTTTATCTTTTTAATTTTTCAGAATCTTCCTTTCAATTTCACATTTCTGAAGTGTTATTTTCCCCCTTTGCAGCACCTTTTCCTTTTAGCTACTAAGTGAAGTAAAATAAATGATGTAGGTTTATTTTTTTCCTTTCTTTGCCTATCCAGTTCTGCACAACTTGAAAGCTTTTCAAAGCGTCTGGTGTCAGGAGTTACAGTTTAGGTTTGTGCTTTTTTTTCCCCTAGCAATGTTTCTAATATCATTGCAAAGTAAAAAAAAAAAAAAAAAAACCAGCCAGAAACCTGTAGAATAGAAAAAGAAATAGGAAAACTCAGAGGAAAATCCCTAGACCATTCAGACATCAGGCTTCATCTGTGTGTGGAGAAAGGGAGGTCCCAACTGGAGAAAAATACCAGATTCTGTATTTAGGGGGGTGTTTGGAAAATAAGAAAAAATATTAAGCTTAGAATTTAACATATATTTTTCCTTTCATCTTGTGGGAATTCAGTGACCATTCCAAGGGGGTTTGGAGTGAGTAGATCCTGGCCAGCTCTGCCCATCAGCTCTCTGAAAGCTAAACTTTATTGAGCATCTTCAGGACTTGCAGACATCTGTCTGTGTAACTCTGTTAGCAGTTTGCACATAATGCAGATAAGGGACTGCTGCTGTAAAATATTGAGTCTTTTTGACTATAAAAAACTGTCTTTCTAAGCTGAAATCTAACTTTATTTGTACTCCCTCAATTCCACCCAAGTCAGCAGGGTTTCCTGGCTGTTAGCAAGGGCAGTGTCTGGCACGCTCCTTCCACAGGAGAGGTTAAAGTGCCAAAGAGAGGACAACATCACTCCGAGGAATTCGATAAACTCCTATCACTCAATAGTTTAATTCACTTTTACTGATGCAGCATCTTTTATCAAAGATTACATAATGCTGAATAATCATGAAGCAAATAATGCAGAGCCAGACAGGCAGTTATAATCAGATTTAAAGCCTATATTAAAAAAGTGACAGGTGCAAGGCTAATTCTCTGCTCCAACACTGGTATCGGTCCAGAGGAAGCCCGCTGGACCCACTCCCGATTTACACAGCCTGCCTGGCAGCAAAATGTGGGGAAAGGGAAGAAATAATCCGATGGTGCTTTCTGGAAGTGCCTAAGGAGCCAAGCAGGCACATCCTGTGTGAGCAAAGGCAGCACAGGGCACAGCAAGGAGCTGGGAAGCGGCTGGCTCTCAGCAGCCTGCACAGAGCAATAGCAAGGCAAGGGCAGCCAGCATCACAGACTCTCAGAAAGGTTTGTGTGGGTTGGAAGGCACCTTAAGGATCATCTCATTCCAACCTCGCTGCTGTGGGCAAGGACACCTTGCACTAGACCAGGTTGCTCACAGCCCCATCCAACCTGACCTTGAACACTCACAGGGATGAGACATCCACAGCTTCTCGGGGTAACCTGTGCCAGGCCCTCACCACCCTCACAGGAAAGAATTTCTTCCTAATACCTAAATCTAAATCTACCCCCTATGTCAAGCTGAAGCCATTCTTCATTGTCCTATCACTCCATACCTTTGTGCAAAGTCTCTCTTCAGCTCTCCTGTAGTCCCTTTAGGTACTGGAAGGTGCTCTAAGGTCTCCCTGGAGAATTCAAGATGTGAAGCAAGAAATGCTGCACAAGTCATGGGGCTGTAGTAAATGATGTAGCCTTTTCCCCCTCCTCATGGCCTGTGCCCCACTGGCTGCTGCAGGATGACACCAAAACACTGTGCAGCTTCATTAATTTCATCCCATATCTTGCAAGAAAAGCTGACATGAGAGCCTGGAGAGGGTTGCTGGTCACCCCCAAGTGGCTCCCCACAGGGCTACAGCTCACCTGCACCTGGTAGCCTGTGGGGAGACACAGGTTCCAGCCATGCTGGCTAAATATTTCCCATGTAATCAATTCCAGGGTATAAAACCATCAAACAGGATAACCTTGTGATCAAATGGCCAACAGAGAGAAGTGCTTAATATTATCCACTCCAGATAATGAGCCGTATTTCCAGCTCAGGCCCCAAACACACATCATCATGCACTAAATGCCATGCAATTGCCTGTACAAGTTAAGCAAAGATTTAAAGCGAGGAGAGAAGAGGGAGGGTAGAAAATGAAGCACAAGGAAATTGGAATCTGTGCCATTGGCACATGTGGGAGCCAAGCCAGGGGAGCATGGCAGTGCAGCTGAGTGCACAATTCCATGGTGGACCTTCCACACAGCGCGTTGGACGCCTGCCTGGATTACAAACCGTGCTTGCTGTTCCCCACACAGGTGAAGAACAGACGGCCTCGGGGTTTACTAAGCAGCACTGCCATGGATGAATTAAGAGGCAACCAAACCTCTCTCTGCAGGAGACGCCTGCTGGCGAAGGTTATCCCGGGTGATGGGAGAATCTCTGCTCTTTCTACCCTGCTTACAAATAGCACATCTTAATTCAGTCTCTGGGTCCCTGTGTGGACAAACAGATTGCAAAGGTTGGGGAATAAAGACACCTGGGGAAGGACAGTGATTTAGTGAAACAGCCTCTAGTCTGAACGGCTTCACAGACAACAGAGCTTAGCCAGCTCCACACAGCCAGCTCCAGCAACACCCATCCCATCTTTCAAAACAGTCATAAAAACAACTAAATCACTTATTCTACATTTCTGTTTCTATTTTTCTCCCCCTTTATTCCTGCATGCTACTTTGTCTGCTGCTGACCCCAGGGGTCAGAGAGACTGTAATTCTTCTGTCTTCCAGCACAAATTATGTACCTGGCACCAGCAGAATGCTGACAGCTCCCAAACACTCATCTGCCTTTACCCCCGAGCCACAGGTCTCCTGCCCAGCAGATCAATGGGCAGGAGAGCACATTTCTGGGATATACAGCCTCCTGCCACAGCACTGAATGCCAGCTGGGAGATTTCAGCAACATTCCTCAGCTGGTGCAACTTGCCCAGGCTCCAGAGCTGCCGATGGAGACATAGCACCAGATGAGAAGCAGCTGCAGGGCTGGAACTGGGATCCAGCTCCATCCCACTAAGATGCCCACATCAGGGAATCTGGCTCTGGTTCCTCACTAGTATTGGACTTTGCAACATCCCGCAGTTTGACATTTCAAACACTGACTGCTCGTGTCCTACACCTGGCAATTAGCAGTCCAGGCACTGGTCATGGTGTGCTTCCCTCCTTCCTGTCACCCCCTGCCACTTCTGCAACTGCAGACATAGGGAAACCACAGAATACACCCATCAAAGTCCCAGCTCTCCCCTAACATCACCACAGGGATCATTTTCACCCATCCAACAGATTCACACGTTATGGAACCCCACCGGTGCTGTCTGCTGTGAGACTGATGTTCCTGCACCACAGCACAGCCGGGCTACCAGCAGTGTTTGAGCTGAGCACTCTGAGATGTGGATGTCGGGGAAAGCGATTCGTCACATAACATTACCTGCAAGAGAAGGGAGAAAAAGATAGAAAAATGCCTAACAATCACTGTAATTATGTCCTTTTGAAATGGCTACACGACATCAGAAAAGGCTGGCATATCTTATCACAACTGAACCTGGGTGGATGCTGTTCCAAGCCAGTGATTAATAGTCTGCAAGGATTTGTTTTGGCACGGTAGAAAAAATGATCACAGTGTCTCAAAAAGATGCCAGATGGATGGTGTGGAGCAGAGCCCCCCAGCCAGCTGCCAGCATGCCACAGAGCAAGGGCTTGCTCCTCATTTGTGAGGTAACAGCACCCTGGCAGGGACCAGCTCCTGCCACTGCCCCAGTGCTCCTCAAGCTGTTCCCAGTGCCTCACAGAACAGACAGAATTCTGGATGCAAAGGGCAGTGGGCAGGCAGGGTTTCTGGCCCTGTCCTTCTGCAGCACAGGCTGCTGAGCAGCACAAGCACCATTCCTGCATTAGGTGCATCTCCACAAACAAGTTCCTGGGCCTCATTTCCAACAGGAGTTCCAGAACAAAGCCTTCCTTCTCCAGGAAGACTAGGCTGGTCCTCCTGCCCTTTTCCAGCTTGCAGACATCACTTGGTTCAGAGTGATGAGACTCCACACTCCAGGCACTCAAAAGAGCAGCCACATCTCCAGAAGTGCAAAAGCATGAAACATGGTCCTTCAGGAGGCCACCCACCTGCCATGGAGCAGGTGTGCAGAGTGTCCAGCCTGGGGTGAATCTATCTACCTTCTGCCCAGAACCTAGGGACAATGTGTCACCATAGCTGACATGGACCCTATCCTTTAGAAAAGGACATGGCATAGAAGTGGCAATCATGCCAATCCAGCATCTCACATCACTCATCCCTCTGGAAAGTAAGAGGCAGATCTTGACTGTCCATGCAATGAGGTACCAATGTCTCAGTGTCTGCTGAAGCCACCATATCCTGAGTGTAAGGCTCAAAATAAAAGTAAGCCCAGCAGGGCCACAAGATACATTGTTTGAATCAAGATGAGAATCACTTATGTGGTGTTTTATTAACCATAATGGATAGCTGTGCCTGGTGAAATGAGTATTAATCTTGTTTAAGAGCTTGCTCCTGAATCACAGTGTTGTTGCCAACGCTGCAAACTTTCCTCACTGCTCTGCAGGCCAAATCCTGTCCCAGAGCAAGTGATATCCAGAATAGAAGACCACAAATAAGGCAGGAACAGCTTTCTGCCTTTTTCTCTTTTTTTTTTTTTTAAGAAATAGAGATAATATGACAGGTAGCATCCTCCATCTCCCAGTCCCTCTGATTTTCACACTTCATCTCATCTCAGTCCATCAGCAGTGCTATCTTGCCCAGCACTTACCCAGCCTGCTGCTCCACATCCAACTCTGGTGTTTCCCAGGGACAGAGCTCTGCCTGAGGTAAATGGTTGGTGGCTAATGGAAGGAAATAGAGGAAAAAGTAATTTACATCAGCTAAGCATTTATTCTGTACACTGCTATTTTGTGATCATCTATAATTTTCAGCTATTAACAGCAAAAGGTGCATCTGTTCTCTGGGTTCATCTTGTTTACAGATGGTGTAAACAAGACCAAAGGACTGGTCTTCTGTTTGAGGGCATTTTGGAAAGTTTTGTATTTCTGAAGTCATAAGTCACCCCTGAAAGCAAGGACAGCACTTGAGGAGGGACAGTACCCTACCTGATGGAGGAGCTGCCTTTAAAGCAAGACTTGCTTCAATATGTGACATGCTTTTTTCTCTTACCATGGAGCAAGTCCCTGGAGCGAGGAGACACATCCCTGCCATTGCCCCAGCTCTGGGTAAAGAGTAGCAGGCAACAGCAGCCTGAGGACAGACTCAGGCACTTCACAGAGCTGGGATCAGAAACCCAGCCTTGGGACTCACAGGGAACACATCAGGATCCCAAAGAAAGTGGTCGCCCATAGCAGAGCTCTGCGTGTGCATCCTCCTGACACACCTCTTCCCCATGCAGGTAGTGACAAGAGAAGGAGGAATGGTTTTGAACTGATAGATTTAGATTAGACGTAAGGAAGAATTTGTTTATTCAGAGAGAGGTGAGGCACTGGCACAGGTTGTCCAGAGAAGCTGTAGATGCCTCATTCCTGGAAGTGTTTAAGGCCAGATTGGATGGGGCTGTGGTCTAGTGGAAACTGTCCCTGCCCATGACAATGGGTGGAACGACATGAGCTTTAAGCTCTTTTCCAATCCAAGCCTTTCTGTGACTTCCTGGTTCTCTACGCAGCATGCAGGACCCTGATGAAGCCAAACCGTGACTGTTATTCAGGGCACCGAGTTCTCCTGAAGTCAGAGACTAAATAACCATTAAACTTAAGGCAGGCACCACGTTCCAAGGGAAAAGCAGCAATTACGGCTGCGACCACACGTCAGAGTTACGTGATACACTACGTGAAAACGCACCCTTCATGGTAGAGATCTAACACACACCCCAACCTTGTCATCACGATTTACTTTAATTTGCAAGCTAATCAGCTGACGGCGCTGTGGAGCCAGGGCTGGCACTGGGTGACTGCCGGGGGTCGGGATGGAGACAGACAACCGTGTGAGCCACCACCCACGCAGACCCTCGCAGGGCGCTTTTAAGCCCGTGTTGAGCTGAGAGGATGCGGGGAGGGGGACCCGGCTGTCCTTCCCTGTCAGTCTGTCCATAGGGGAAGGCCCGAGCAGCCAGCCCGTGACCGAGATCAGGTTTCCAGCCCTGAAGAATGAAAACACAGCTCGTTGAAATTCCGGCTGCCTTTGCAAACAAATCCCGCTGCTGCTCCGGGCCGGCGCCTCAACTCTGCCTGTATGGCTGGGAAGTCGGGTGGACCCCACATAGCCAGCAACACCACTGTTTGACCTCCTGTAAACGACAAATAAAGGGAAACAAACACTAAATAGATCTCTTGCAGTGCACACTAATGCCATGGAGACCATCCTCTTTAATGTGAGCTGCTTCTACCCCCCAGGAGCCTCTTTTGAACATTGTTTTCTTCCAAGCCCAGGACCACATATTCTGTTTCCCAGCCGCTGTCAAGGCCAGCAGCACCAGCAGGCTGTCCTCAGCTGCTCTCCCCGAGGGGATGTGCCTGCTCACACCTGGAAATGGAACACACTCACTGGGATTTTAGCTAAAGTCACCACCAGCAGCTCAGCCCATTGGGCTCTGGCTGCTCCCACCATTCCAGCACTGAGCTTCGGGCACTGCAGAATCTGAGCTGGAATGGACAGAGCTGGTTTAGGTATTCTGAAAATTTGCAGCAAACTGTTTATTGGAAACATTTAGCCCTCTTTCTGTTCATTAGTGAAGTTCAAACATACTTTGATTTTCTTTATATTTGCTCATTATTTGAAATTGCACAGGGATGCTTTAATGGGGATGTTCCAGAGTGGGGACTGCCTGCCAGTTGTTCAAAGGAAGCAGCAGCCACAGCATATCCCTGTTCTGGCCCCGAAAGACTCTGCGGGATGGAAACCTGGCAAGGATTCAGGCTCCTACTGCCACCCCCCAGACCTCCTCTTTCCGCAGGCTTTTCTGCAAGCAGACTTTGCTCCAGACGCAGCAGCACTTGCTGAGAGCAATTTAAAAGGGTTTGCAAACACCAGCATGGTTCTTATTGAAACAAATATCCACCAATCTGTGCTGTGCTCTGAGAGCACCAGCTCTGAGAAAGATCACATCTCCCCAGCTGGTTCGGACACAGTGCCATGGCAGCAGCCTTGGAGCATGTGAGCCACAAGCAGACTCCTTCAGCCATCTCTTGACAGGTGGAGTCACCAGGAGGTCCGTGTGAGCCTGGTTGGTGTAATCAGAAGCAAGAACTGTGGGGTGAGACACAAACCCCTTATTAATCCTGGTTACACCAAGAAGCACCAATGCCACACACAGCTGCTGCAGGGGTTTTCCAAACCAGGAGCTGACACCAACCAGCAGAAAACTTTGTGTGGGTGCTCCCAAACCATTGCCAAGGTTCCGTGGGCTAAATATTTCAGACCTGCTGTGACATTTGGATACTTCACATATATCGCACAATCCCAGTTTATTTTGGGAATTACACAGTGATGGATAGCTAGATGCAAGGAAAGGCCATTATACGCTATAAAAAGCTGCACAGTCTTCCTGACTGCTCCGTGCTCTGTGACAAACCATCTGCTTCGCCTGCACCTCCCTTTGTTTATCCTGCTCAGCTCAGCTGAAATTAAAATTGACAAAAGCAATTTCTCCCGATCAAGTTGGAAAGATAAGGAGAGCGGCTGCTGCACACACTGCCATAGAAACCTGGGCTACTCCAGCACTTCATCCTCCTCCCCATGCACCAGCTCAGCCTCTGAAGTGAAGTGCCCAGCTGCAGTGGGAAGATCCTCCTGCTCTCGCCAAAGGAGAAACACAGATGGATTTAGCCACAGGAGATCAGTCTCACAAACACAGCACTGAGAAGGAGTTTTGTTTCATTTGTGCTCCGATCCCCTCCCCTGGGATTCAGAAGTACAAAGTGGCCCCTTTGATTAGAAAAGCACATTTGGATGAATTTGGAATTATTTCCTGTTCAGGGGAAAGGAGGGGAAAAGGCATCATATTTTCTTGGAGAACATTTCTGGGGCATTTAAGAACCTTCTACATTATATTTACACTGCTAAAGCACTTTTCAGATCAAAGCACTCTGAAAAATATGGGCCCAGGCTGCAGACACAGCTGTAGCTCAGTTTTGGCACCAAGCCTCCAGGATTCAGTCTCACAGCCTCTGACAATACACCTGCATGGGGCTGCAAAAGCTGTAGGATGGGAGAGAGCCCCTCATAACCTTCCAGAACCTCTCCTCAAGGTGCTGGGGCATGACATCCTCCTTTCAGCCCACCAGGGTCAGCTCCTGGAACTTATTTGCAGCCTACAGTGCTGCACTGCTTACATAGAAGCAAGGAGCCAGAGGCATGGAGTGCAACTCTTAAAAGACAAGGGACCTTCATATTTCTACATTCAATTTCTTTAGACATGTTAATAGCACAAGGCCTTTTTTCTCTGAGATGCAGGAGCAGCTGCTCAAGTCTCCACTGAATTAAGCTAAGGGCAAGTTTTACGTTTTGAAGAGAGATTTTGGGGGTCTGGTATTTTTCTTTCAAACCTGAGAGCAAAGAAAGACATCACAAAAACATCAAGCTGCAGACATGCCATTTTGTCTGTGCTGGTGTAACTCAGGAACTGCTGGATAAAACTGCAGTCCATGTTCCTGACAAATTCCCCTGTGGGATGAGTAAAGGCTGTAGAAATTCCACCCCAGAAGGTAATTACTTTTTTTTTCCTTCCTGAAGTTATTAGACTCACAGGAAGGCCTTGCAGCAGAAGCCCTTTGACTCACAGGAGCAGCAGCCCTGTGCAAGCTGGAAGCCACTGCATGGGCTGCAGGGACCAGTCTTTGCAGGGCAAAGAAAGTCGGGGGATCATTGAATGTTATGGCCCTTCTGCTCACTAGTGCTACAGGTGGAGACCTCCAAGGACTGAGAGGACACCAGGGTGCACTCTAGGTGAGAGCAAGAGCCTCATCAACACAGACTGCACCTTCTACGGGCATTTGTGACTTCGTGATCACCTTTGGTAGCAAAAAAACCTCCCTCAGCTCAGGTGACATGAGAACAGAGGGTGCCTTGATTCGCAGCCAGTACTTAACCTCCTCCCTCTATTGTACTGCTCTTACGTAGGAAGTCCCATGTTTTCTCAGCTGGAGCAGGCACCACGGTCCTGCAGCCAGAGCTGCCCGACACTCACTGGCAATAGTTAATCAAGATTCATCAAGTTTCATCAACTGCTTTGATTGCGTTACACATCAAGGGGCAGATAATGCCGATAAACCCCCTCTGCAGCGAGGTGAAACCAGAGTGACAGCGCCAGAAAATCAATAGAGCCATTCTGGATTTGCATAGGATGCATTACCTTAGGATCTGGATCTGCTCCTGGGTTTGTCCAGGATAAGCAAGATTAGATCTGGATCAATCCCAGGCTTACTGGGGCTAAGCAAGATTAGACCACAGATCAGCTTCTGTATTGATCATATAATTTGTCACTACTACGCTTGGGAAAAACGTCCCTTGTGCAGTTAATGGAGGCTGCACCAGCACGAGGGGGTGGCAGTGCCAGCCCTGCTCCCCTTGCTATATTCATTAGATGTATCGCTCACTCGGCACAGTCATTGTTTTCTGTGATAATGTACTTAAAATTCAGCAGCACACTCTTCCCCACATTTAAATAGAAACAGAGATTTACCCCCGGACATATATTATGCATTAAAACAGCATTTTAAGAATTGAAGTAAGAATTCACCTGACTCCTCATTTATCTGCAGTTAATGAGGCTCCACAAACCAGCACCCCACAAGCACTCCCACCCGGGCAAGAGCCTGAGGGGCCGTGACACCGTGTGGCACACGCAGAGGGAGCAGCATGCAGTCTGGGAAGGAACCCAGGGGAAAAGCCAGCCAAGCATCTAAGGAAGCTGGGTACACAAAGAGAATGGGGAATGATCTGCAACACCACTTGCTTGACAGCATCTGCCAGCACCGACCGATGCCATGTGACGTTTTGGTGTCTGGGATGGGGACACAACTTCATCTAGACCTTGCTAAGCTGCCGTGGGATTCTGAAGGGTTTGATGATTATAATAACTGGTTGGGGGGTTTTGCATGAGCTGCCTTTTATGCATCACTGACTGTAGGAGTTAGAAGGAATCAAAGACTTTCAAACCTTCTGGCAGCTTTGGGGCCCACAGCCCCCTGTGAGCAGGGAGGAGAGGGAAGAGCAATCCTGGCCTCTAAAGTCTGCTCCTCCTCAGGGAGCAGCGGGAAGTTATTTCTGCAATATTGCAGCTGGATCAACTGAGCAGGAGATGACATGAGATTAATGAAATAATCGTGCTCTGTGGGCTGAGTGGAGAGCGGAGCAGGATATTGCCCTGGCAATGCTCCTGGCAGCAAGCTGAGCAGCAGGCAGGGAAATCACAGTCACCAGCCTTCTGCCCCAACCTTTTGCCTCTAGCAGCAAGAACTTCTTCTGTCTGCATCCCTCCTGTGCCTGGTCCACTTCTGGGCAAAGGAGGGTCATTTCCAGGTGCAGAGACAAGTTACTGTGTTCACAGCATGCTTTGTTCAGTGTGATGAATCCAGTGCTTCATGCTCATTTATGCAAAATATATCTCCCAAATTTCTCTGCATTTTGCTAATGTATCCATGCCCTCCTCTTACTGACAACTATTGAAAGTGTTACCTGCTAAAGACGAGTATTTGCAAGCATGGCTGATGACACCAATAAATCACTGGGTCACAATGTCATCAGGGAGATCCTGATGTGGATCCTCGGCCACCTAGTGTTTGTGACCCTCTAGACCCACCCCCATTCCACCCCACCATCTTGCTTTGTTGTACTCTGGGAGTCTCTGAAGGGTTCAGCCACACCTGCAGACACTGGTTTCTTCAAACAACTCCCGTGCAGGTTTGGAGGGCTTTTTTTCCCCTGCTTATCCCAGTAAATATGTTTCAGTTAATCCAATTTGCTCTCACATTGAGTCACATCAAACACAGCAGCTGCCAACCAAATATTAAAGATACCAAAAAAAAGGCAGCTCCAACCCCATGCTCATGGTTTGGGAGAAAAGGCTCAGCATAGGTATCACACATTGTAGAGGGCAAGTGATTCCCTTGACCCCCTGCAACACAGCTGGAGTGCACTGGAGACCAGCAGCAAATAACATAGGGGCAAAGGACTAAATCACATTTTTACACCCTCCTCCTCTGTGTTTTCTTTGCATTATTTAAGAGAAAACACGTTCACTTCTAGGTTTATTCTTTCCCTTTTACCCTCAATTCCCGCTGTGGGTGAGCAAACAATCAAATGCTCCAAGCCCAGGTTTCATGAAGCCACTCTGATTAGACTCTGGGTGTAATCCAGGTCTAGAAAGTCATCCCCATTCCTGCAGCAAGACAGAGCCAACTCTCAGATCAGACAGCTCCAGAGCCATGGAGACATGGGCTCGGCAGAGCTGACAGCTACCATGTACGGACTGAAAGCCCAGAGCCCAACACTTGTAGCTTTGAACTGCAGATCCAGGTCCAAACGCTGGGAAAGAGCCATGCCCTAGGAGTAGACACATGGGCAACTGCTGCTGACTCTTCCTGGGACCATCACAACACAAAGCATGAGCCTGGAGCCGCCACATCAGGCAGTATTTGGAGCTGAGGACTGGCACCACACACAAGCACAACACCAGGTTCTATAGTCAAGCATCATGTGGGTCTGGACCACTTGCAATGCCATCACATCAGGCTGTCTAAACAACCCACAAGCAGCCCATGAATCCTCCATATCATCACCACACCAGGGCCTTGCAGGAGCAGCATCACTTTTCCCAAAAAAGTGAAACCTTGCCTCCACCACCTCCAGCAGACACCATGGATAGGAAAAGTCAGGGTCACAGAAGGGCAGCCCCACTCGTGGCCAAGTATGGGCAGAGAGGGGATTCTTTCCCCCTGTGCCAGAACACCTATAAGGGCATGAGGGTTAGGTTAGGCACCAGCACCTCTATGGAAAACCCATCCCTTCAGGGCAAGATTGACTTTTTTTAATTAATCTATTTATACAGTTGGAGTTGAGCTAGCTTTAGGGTCTATTTAATCTCCTTTCCCTGTGCCTCATGTTCAGCATTTGCATGGCAAGATTAAGTCAGATGGGGGGAGTGGAAGCAGAGGCACAAGCACCTCTGGGTGCCCAATATCTGCACACTCAGAGCAGGGTCTAAGTCTACTCACAGCCCTTCATCCTACATCCCCAAAGTATATCCCCATCAGGGCAAGGCTAGGGGAGAAGTAAAAGAGCCCCAAAACCTTTTGGGTGCAGTATTGGAGAGCCAGACCCCACCAGCCTGAGGTGCTCCAGCCCAGCAGAACCCCCAGCAGCCTCTACCAGAGATCCTTCACGCTTTGCAGAAAAGCTTAGCGAGGAGGATTTCTTCTCTCTGTCATTAACCTGACATAATGTCTTTCCTGCTGGCAGCTTTCAGGCTCAGCAGGTTTGTTATAAAATTCATTATCAGATATTGCAATCACAGTCACCTTTATTGGGCTCTGCATTTACAATAATTAGGCCAATAAACACTGATTTATAAAAATGACAAACAGGAACTCCCAGTAAGCAAGAAAAATGTGCTTTCTTTAGTGAGCAGTTTCTCATAGGATGAAAAGAATTGTAAAAAGGCAGAAACCAATCACTGTAGGTGACAGCAAAGTAAAGCAGGTTCTCCTGGGAATTTCCACTTCCCAGCAAAGATCTCACCAGGGACAGACCCAGGGTGCAGACCCCAGTGCCAAGGACTGCACTTCCCATCCCAAGGGCTGTTGCCCCTCCTGCTGCAGAGCCAGGGAGCAGAGGAGTTGCTGGAGGCACAACAGAAAGAGAAGATTGTGGCAGGTGGCATGGAGAGGGGAAGAGAAAGGAGGAGGCAGCAAGAACCAAGACGGAAAGCAGGAACAAAGCAAAGGAAGAGAAAAAAACCCAATAGAAGGAAAGTACCTTGGCAGGGAGGGAGGAAAAAAGAGAACCAGGCAGGTATAGCAAGGGGAGAACAGAACAGTAGGAGAGAAGGGTGAGATGGAGCTTCAAGTCTTAATGTAAGCAAAAATATAAGAGCAAGAGGGAAAGAGGAGAATGTCATGTGAGAGAGTGCACTGCAGATGCTCTCTGTGCTCCCAGACAGCTCCAAAGGTACAGGGGCTGTCTTAGTCTACTGCAGGTGGGTTCTGTGGGGCACTGCTGGGTTGTGACAGCAAGCTGAGCCCCCCAGAGCAGACTCTTGTGGGTACATTGTGCGGAAGGCAAGGGCAGACACACCACACACAGCAGACGTGTGTAGTTGTGATCCCAAAGGCAAAGACTCACCAAATCAAGGGAAAAGCAGAGCTGCAGCCAGCCTGGCTGTAGGGGAGGAGGCAGGGAGTTCATAAGGTACAGAATAGGGCCAGGCACAACACCAGTGGCCCAACACCACAGGGGTGTAAGCCAGCCCTCCTGCAGTCCATAGGATGGGTACTAGGAGAGCCTCACCCAGGGTGAGTGCTCTGAGACTCAGACACCTCCCAAAAGGGCAACAGCTGAGTCAACCAGGTTTCAACAGCAACACCAGTCACAGTGGGACATCAACTCCTGCAACAACCCACAACAGGAACCTATACACCAAGCACAGTCAGGAACTGGGAACCCTCTAGACTGACACCAACCAGGCAGCAGCCTCAGGACATAGCTGGCCCCAAAGCTGGGCAGGAAGGAGCCAGCAGCAGAGCAGGAGCACTGTGTCCACAACTCCATCAGCCAGCCCTCTCCCGCAGACGAGCAAGTGGCATGTGCCATGGTACATCAGCAACAATATGCTCATCATCCCCCCTCTGCATCCCCTTTGCAGCCCATCTGCAATCACACATGGTTGAGGCAGAGAAAAAGCTGCAGAGGAGGAGGAGACCATCCCCTACCATCATTGCCCATGGGCACACAGCCCAGCCCAGCACTGGTGCCATTGCCTTACAGAAATGGGGCTGGTCAACACACACATCATTGCTGTGATCCCACAGCTCTCACCTGAATGTACCAGAGCCTCCTCCTTGCTCTGTTTCATACCTTTTTTCAGTATCTGTCCCAGTTTCCTCATGCTGATCCTCAGCACACTGTGCTCCCAGAGTTAATAGGAGCCCTGCAGCCTCTCCCTCCCCTCTGCCAGCTAATGGCACAGGCCAAACCCCTCTGCACCCACCCCATCCCCTATATACCCTCCCAAGCAGCTGAGCAGCATTGGCTCCAACAACCTCTGCAGATGAGGAACATCTGATGCCCCAGGTGGAAGCATAGCTGTCTGGAGTGCCCCCCAGCCTGGGCACTTCCAGGGTTCCCTGGCTTCCAATGAGCATCCAGAGGGGAGCCAGCACCAGCTGATGAACCCCAAAACTCATGGAGTTACAGAGCATCCCACTACTTCTTGCTATTTGAGGCAGAGGTGGGCAATCATGCTGACTTTAGTTCATTTTATTTATTGTATTGATTTTTAAAATAGGTGGTTTTTTTGCCAAAAGGACCCTGGGGCTGTGAACAGCTTGGCTGTACATATGAGAGCTGTGAAAAAGGCAGCAGCAGAGCTGGAGGCAGAGGGAAACAGGAAAGGCTGCATGGAGACATCACTGAGAAAGGACCAGGTAAACCCCTATCTTCTGAGCCTCAGAATCTCCCCGGAAAGCTTCAGTGCACCCAGGACACCTGGGAATTCATCCTCCCATCACTGAGCTGTGGCTGCATGTGGTCTCAGAGGAAAAAGGAAAACAGTGCTTGCAGCAGTACACAACAATTAATGGCAAAGGCCATCAGTGGGAGATTTAATGACAATCAAAGAAAAATTAACTGCATCGAAATTCTTTAGTTTAATGGATTCTTTCTTGATTAGTAACATTTGGGAGTAATTTCAACTCTGTCTACTTGCTTTAGTAAGTAAACAACATTAATACATGTATCAGGTGACAGTAAACTAAGGCAGGAGCCTGTGATACTGAACTGATTCAGTAGGAAATGTTCAACATGTTAATATTAAATATTTTACATTTGCTAAGAAGTGATAATGCTCTAGTTATTCTTTTCACACAGTCCCAGTCTAATTAAGTGATTTTTACCAACATTTTTCTTCTCCCTGTAGGTTTCCCACTGTCAGGTTCTCAACTGAGGTGAGATACTGACCTGGCAATCCCTCAGAGGGGAACCTGGTGCCTCTACAAGTGTTGATGGACTTACTGTTGCTGCTGGAGGGACCCAGAGCATCCCTCCATCCTGCAACAGCTCCCCAGACCTGCAGCACCACACCTACACCTCTCCAAGGAACCAGGCCTCATCCACCTCTTTCTCCTGCACCTCAGACACAGTCATTACAAAATTACCAGTTTATAACAAAGGAGGCTGGCAACTAACTGCTGCCAGCAGAGCATTGGCATCACTCCAAGCATCTGTCTGGTACCATGAACAGGGAACCCAATAACACCTCTGTGCAGAGGCTTTGGGGCAATGGGCTGGGGGAGGAGATCAGGGCAGGGCAGGGGGAGACACTGACCCATAGCTCCCAGGTTATATCCTCTTCTTGCTTTCCTTTCTTGCACATCCAAGAGGAGCTGCAAAATATTCCTTCAGATCTAAACAACCCTCAAACTATTTTTAATAAAAGGCTTTTTGGTGTGACACCAACACATGCGTAGCTTTCAATTACATTTTAGCACTCCCAGTAGGAAGCAGCTCTTTATTGGGAAAAGCGACTTACAATAGTGCAGGATTATGGGTTTGATCTTTGCGTTGCAGGTATTCAAAGCCTGGTGAAAATAAAAACTGTTCAGCACATATTCCGTAGCTGAGCTAAGCCTTGTGCATGGGGAAGCATTTCGGAAGAAGTTAAGTGTTTGAAATAAAACCATGTAGTCATCTGGTAGAACAGAGACATGAAATTGTTATTTATCAAGATGAAACTGGCATTTGGATAAAATTCTCCAGCGCTGGTAATAACTTCTGTTGACGAGGGAGTCGCAACAGCAGCAATGAGGCAGCCATCCCCTGAGCCCAAAGGAGCGGGATTTTTCATGGGTTGTGAGCAAGGGGAAGTGTGTGTCTTCAGTAATAACTTTCTGAGCGCCTCCATCAGAACGGCCACCATGAATTTATCTTTTTCTTTTCTCTCCGAAAGGTTTGTCAGTTTTGAATAATTTGCTGTGAGTAGCGGCTGCTGGAGTGCCACATGGCCACGCACGTCTCCAACACGAACTCCAACTCCCTGAGCAGTTTTATCATAATGATTAAGTTTCTTAACTTAAATCAAGGATGTCTCTGGAGTTCCCTACGACGATGTGAACTTAAGATAAACAGTGAATGATGAATAGGCCAATTACTGAAACCTCCCTTACTGAAACTTTCAGCTGAGGTTGTATATGGCTGGTTGATAAGAGGAGGTACTTGTCCTCTCATCTGGCAAATGTTACCAAAAATGGAATGGTTTGAAGCAAAGGCAGTTCTGTGTAATCAGGCACTGGCTAATGAGCAATTTTCTTTTATATGTGAATTTTCCCTTTCTCTGTTTGCTGTCTGGGATGAAGGAAGTGCAGAAAAAACCAGCAGCCCAAGCCATATGCATGCAAATGCTTTATTCTGGTACAAATCCCTGTCCTCTGCCCTCACAGCTGGTCCCAGTTCAAGGCACAAAAGCAGCAGGAGATGGCCAAGGAATGTGTGGTGGTACTACACATCTCCTGATGGTGAGGAAGCCTTTCCTGAGAAACTCATCCAACCTGGGGGAAGAGCCATGCTTAAAGGTTCGTGAATATAACTGTAAAGGGGGACAGACAACCTGGACCACAGCTGCAGGACCAGGGGATGGACACCTGGGATCATGGATGAAGATTAAGGTGCAGACAACTTGGTCTATGGTTGCAGGACCAGAGGACAGACACTTTGAAATACAACTGCAGGACTGGGGAACAGACATCTTGGAACACAGCTGAGGATCAAGAGACAGGCACCTTGGACCATGGATGCAGCACCCCTGACAAGCTGTCAGCCAGTCCTCTGGGTGTGTTTTGGGGCTGGAGCACTGAAAAAAAGCAAAGCAAGAGGCATTTTCCCTACTGAGAAACCGCCCAGTGGAAGACAAAAAGGGGTAAAGGCCAGTGGGGGTGGACACAGCGGGGTCCCTTGGGTGCTGCAGCTCTGTGTCAATCCCCTGGCTCTGTCCAGGAGCAGATGCCACCACTGCCATCACAGCACCCGGCAGCAAGAGCTACATCCCACAGTAAATGATATGATTTACTTACTACCTATGGAAGTGCCCAATTAATTCACTATCCACATTAATATTATGCCTCATTTTTAACTTTACTGTCTCCATCGTTCCAATTTAGTGCTGCTCAGAGATGCTGCCACTGACCTTAATGGGTTTTTCATTATAACAAAGAGCACAATATTAATCACAAGGGGGTTCCAGCTGGAGGTTGCTGTCTGAGCCCCACTGCTTTGGGGAGGTGCTTTTTAGTGGTTTGGGGACCTTTTTATTTCTGCCAGGCTTCTCGCCCCCGCTCACACTGTGTACGATCTTTTGTGCTGTCCAGGAGGAATTTCTTGGTATAACATTTCCAGGCACAGAGATTTTATGCAGCAGTCAAGCTACACTGCAGATATGATAGATTTTTCTGGGCAAATTGGAACAAGGAGTAGAAAACTGAAAGGATGCACCAGTCATAGCCAATGAGCCTCTTATTGTCCTGTATAAAAATCAAATGCCTTTTAATCATTTCAAATGTTCTTCTGGGTATCAATTAGTCACACATTAATATCAGTATTGCTTCTCTTCCTCAGTTTGCATCTGATTAAATTCTCCCCTGTCATATGCACTCGTGCTCATTAGCTTCAAGGAAAATTAGTGATTGTTCCCTCTTCATTGCCATTGACAGGAGATTTTCATCAGAACTCTTTTTATAAAGAGAACCTGACTGTCATCTTAAAGAGATTGGGGGGTTTTCCCCCAAATTGTTATCTTTTCATTAAAATTTTTTTTTTCCTTCTAAAACCCTGAACTCTGAGCCAGAGCATTGGGGAGTGAAGGGGAAAAAAAAGTGTTCTTGGTGAGTGTCATCCTGCACCTTCTGTCCCTCTCTGCATCCCAACTATCCATCTCCTTGTCAGGATCCAGTGATTGTTGCACACCCACAGCTGCTGAGGGGAGGACACTTGGGGTTACACAGGGGTTTGCTGCTGTCAGCTGCCTCCCCCGATTCAAGGCTGGGTGTTCACAATGCTCTCTATGGAGAGCAGCAATGTGGAGGGATCTCATCCTGCTCCCTGCCCTGCATGGGGCCAGGACACACAAGGCTGAGCTGGCTCTGGGGCTCCATGTGCATGCCCGTGTACACATGTGTATGTATGTACTGTAGGTTCTCCTTCCCATTGCTCCCCATCCCTCCTGGGCAGCAGTGCCAAATTTTGCAGGCTGCAGCAGACCAAGGTCTCCAGCCCAGCCACAGGATCCTCCCACCACTCATCCCAGCTGCTCCATCCCCAGCACTCCAAGCGCTGGAAGGGACTGGTGATATTTATTGAGTTTTATTAACTCCCAGCCCTGGGAGGTTCTCACCTCTTCCAGCTAATTCAGACACCTGACTCCTGCCGGAGTTACAGTGATTGCCATTAAAAAGCTTGACATTTACCTTACAACAGTAATAAAATAATAATGCCTAATTTGGTTTACGAGTGGTATTTGCAGTGTTTCCTGTGCCTTGAGTGGGGGATATGGTGAAGATCCCTGCTCTGCTGATCAATTACTTCTGTTTAACGGCACTGCTGTAATTCTTTCCTGTAATCAGAACCATCTTTCAGTAGAGCTGCTACAAAGTTTTCCTCTGAAACTCTAATTTTGACAAGAAAAGAAAATGTTTCCAAATACTTCAGTTTCCAGTGAATAACAAAAGCTTCCGAGATGGAACTTTCTAGTGAGAAGTAGAGACAGACAAACCTGGTGTCTGCACAGATTTGCTTCATTTAGATTTCCAAAATCTCTCAGATGTTTTCAAAGGCTGCTTGTGATTGCTTTCCATTAAAAAAGGATTTTTTTCTCCTCCAAACAACCTCATCAATATGATTCCCTTCTGTTATTGGCATCTCAAATATTAAACTCCTCTGGTGTATTTTAAACCCCTGCTGCTGCAGAGGGGCTGTGGGATGAGGAGCTCTTGCTCCTCCAGGGCCAGGGATCCTAAACCCCTTTAGAGGGAGCAGATACACACCAGGGCACAATGCCTCCCCAGCACACACACATGCACGATGCTTTCCCCAAGCTATTCTGCATCTCCACTTCTGTCCCTCCAGGATTTACCCCCAGGTTGCAGGTAGCCATGTCGCAATGCTCGCTAACCCAGCCCCAGACCTGCTAAAAGCAATTTCTTTATCCATTACTCATCCTGAGCAAAACTCTATGTGGATTTTCCTTTTTTTCAGTGCAATTTTAATTAATGCATGATGCACTCTGGGTTTTTATTAGAGTAAACAGCTTGGAAGAGTCCATGCCAGCTCTTCCACACCAGGGAACCTCATCCTGTTCAGACTAGAAACTTCACTCCATATTTCTGAATGCCTTTCTTAAGATTTCCATGAAGAAATGCTATGATTTCAACAAATGGAAATTTTTGAACATAGAAAAAACTAGTCAGGAAATTCCTGGCTAGGCCGACTTTGGGGCAAGGCTCTGCACAATGCGGATGTGGGATGCCAGAGCCCCTCCACAGGGAGAGATCAGACTACACAGTGCACACACACTGCACACATGCGCACACGTGTGTACGTGCACGCTCGTGCAAACACATTGCACACATACACACACCCCTGTATGCACACATGTGCATGTACATACACACCCATCCACACATGCCCAACACACCCATCTGCCCTCCCACCATGCCCATTCCCCCTGCCACACAGTGACCCCACTGCAGAGCCCCTGTCACATGCATGAACAGAGATGAGCAGCCCCTTGATTGTAGCAGAGTCGACGTCCCCTGGCTCCAGAAGGACCAGCAACATTTGCACTGCCTGGGTTCCTCCTGCCATTGGTGCATGGGCAAAAGCGTAGAGCAGAAGTGGAGATTAAACAAAAAGTGTGGCCCTGGACGTGTGTGACAGACACCACGCCATGAGGCTTCGTGCGGGCTCGTCTCCAGCAGCACGGGAATGGCTTGTGCCCTGCAGACAGGATCGCTGCGGGAGCGCCTGGGGCCCTGCGGGCTGCGGGGAAAGCTGGCTGCACCTCCGTGGGGGCGGCCGTGACCCAGCCTTCCCACCGTGCGTACAGACAGAGCCTTTCTAACTCCACCTCGGAGCGGGCTGGCGTCCTCGCACACGGAGGAGACCATGGGAGGGACGGCTCGGGAGAGCCCGGAGGACTGCTGCTTTCTGGACGTAAGTTCACGGCTTGCCTTGCAACCCTGCATCTCTACAGCACCACGGCTGTCTGAAACACGCGTGTCCTCCTCTCTCCTCAAATCCTCAGCACACCTTGGATATCACTGTTTTGTCATTAATTAGGCAGAAGCGGCCAAGCCACAGAAGAAAAGCTGCCCCAGGTACCAGCTCTGTGGATTGCTCCTCAGCGTGCTGCTCCTTTCTCTTATCCTGATATTTTTTGGTGTCAAATACCTCTGGAACCCAACACCCAGAAAAGTAAGTAAAAATTCTTTGATCCAGCATTTCAAAGCATTGCTTCCCAGACAGAGCTGTCCTTCTCCCCTTGACTCACTGAAACTTTTAACTACTCCCCAAAACCAAAGCAACTTCACAAAATGCATTTTCTCAGACCACAAGTATTCATAGGACTTTTAAAAATCTTTGTATTATTCATAACTAGCTTTTACTTTATACAGGCTGGGTTTTTTCCCTGTCACCACATTCTTTCCCCAGTTGACAATTACAGGGGATGGGAGCTACGCCATGAAGAGTTAAACTTACTCTTATTTCACCGGCAGCAAATTTTATGACAAGTAAGAAAATATTTTCCATTTCATTTCAATTATCTTGCCAGAAACCGGTGGAAAAGTCATTATGCCACTGCATAAAGAGGAGAGAAAGCCAGGACGCAGTGGTGATTGATTGTCATGGATTATATTTCTTACTTTAATGTGTCTGCAATGTGAGGGGATGGTGAGACGGATTAGCTTCTAGAGGAGCTCCTGCTAACTGGATTGGGCTCGTTTATTCTCAGCTCCAGACGGGCAGTGCTGTAAGTGCTGAGCATGTTGGGGCGGCAGCGGGACTGTGCATCTCCCATCCGTCTCTGCCCGCTGCCGCCCAGCATCCTGACAATTCTGCCAAACTCCTTTTTTTATACCATACCCCAAGTAAATCGCTTAACCTTGAAGCCGACAACTGCCCAGAGCCCCTCACTCTCCTCTCCTTTGAATTTCCATGCTCATCCAAGAGGCACCCTAGTGTCAGCAGGTTTTGACAGCTCTCAAGAACGTCTCCAAAATTCCTGTGCACAGCCAAGGCAGCTTCTTTCCCACGCTGGCATCTCTTCTCTCCTTCCTGCCCCACGCTGGAGCTGCTGCAGCCTGGCCAGGCTGCCCTCCTGCTAGGTGGAGGAAGTACCCTGCTTGCTGGAAATTTTGTCTTTTTATCAGCAAATAGAAATAAATACCACCCAAAATAAAAGAAAAAACAATAAAACCCATATGCTTCTTCAGGATACTGCCAAAATGGTTATAAAGTCTCTACTGTTCCTAGAAAAACAGGAGTCATGAGAGCCATGAGAAGAGGCTGTTAACCCCTGGTGGGGATCATTTCTTCAAGCCAGAAGTGCAGAGACATTGCTGCAGCCTCAGAAGGGATATTCAGAATATCAGCCCTTGGCATTCTCACCAGTGGATACCAGCAGAGGATAGTCCATCCAGCCCTCCCCAACATCTGATGGGCAGGCAAGTGAAGCATGAGGTCACAGGAAAGCAGAGATGTTCCTACAGTGGGACTGCATGCTGACACTCCCAGCTTCTGGCATTGCTGTGTCCCTATGGCTACAAGGCAGTGTCTTCTCCAACTGGCCCAGGAGTCCTCAGGGAAAAGCAAGACTAGAAGTTTCTAACTCTCGAAAATATAACCCAAGGGAAATTAAATTCCTTGAAGAACCAGAAACCCTTTGAGCTCCTTTCATATAACCAGAGAGTGGAAAAAAACCTCTGAAAGAAGACTTCTTCCTCTGAGAAGTGACCTTGGACATGGCTCTGTCCTTTGCACGGCAGCATCCCCACCAGCTAGAACAGCTGGTGAGCAAAGGTGATGATTCAGCTAACGAGGGGTTCATCACAGCCTTGCAGGGGCACATATTTCAACAATTCACCAGAAAGTGTGATTTTTAGCCCTACAAAGCATCTCGCAGCTCCCTGAACAGCACAGAGCTGGCAAAGCCCAAGTGGGCTAGTTGGACTCTGTGCTGGCCAAAGTAATTCCTTGTAAATGGAGAGGCACTCAAAGGTAAGGTACCACCCGGGATCCTGCCCTCCTAGAAATGATTTATGACACAGTGCGCATTTTGTCAGTCAAAAACAATGGCCTCACAGTCATTTTAGGCTTCAGAGTGTTTTCACCATATCATAAAATCCATTGAGAGCTATATATCTTTATAAAAGCTTCCTGCAGACCAACAGGAGATGCTCATGACTGGCAAGGCACACATTGCTCCTCTAACCTTTAAACACAGGTGAAGGAACCCAGCAGTTCCCGCCTGCATGGCCAGTTCTGCTCCCAGGTGGATGCAGAATGGGTGATGCTGATGCTGGAAACACTGCTAAGAGGCTTTGAACGCCTCGATGGGGAGGGATATGCAGGAACCAGGAGACTGTGAAAGGGAGTTTGGGTTGGCACTGGAGGCAGAGGCCTGCCCCTCACCCATGGGGCCAGGGTGCCCCTTCCCTGGCTCCGTGGCCATCTCAAGGAATAAACAGGGCTTTCCCATCACCACGGCTCCTTCCCTCCTCTTTGCCCAGTGGACTTGAGGGGTTTTGCACAAGCCCTTTGCTTCCACACAGCACCATTTGATTTGGGAAAAAAGACTCCCTGAGGCTCTCCAGCTCTCGCCGCGCCAGCAGGATAATTTCTGAGCTTCAAATAGCATCTGCCACTACTCATCCTTTAAGGGTCAAGCATCCGCAGAGACTGAAGGGCTGCCGGGCTGGCTGAGTGCAGTGAGCACCTGCGAGGAAGAGAGGACTGCTCCCTCCGGCGCTGCTCACCCCGGCTCCCCGTGGGGATGAGTGCCGCCGGGAAGCCGGCTGCTACGCCCTGAAGCTCTTCAGCAGCCCTCGAGGAGGTCTTTGATCCGCAGGCAATCCTTGATCTCCTCCAGGCAGAAAGAGGCTCTTACCTCTGCCTTTCCAGGAAAAACAGAAGGCGCAGAAATGAAGCAAGTGAGCTGGGGACGCAGTGATGGAGTAAGCAAGCCAAGGAGAACGGAAAATTAGGTCCCCTTGGGTTCAAGACTTCAGTCCAGCCTGGGATGTAACCAGGCTCATGCCACAGAAAGCAGCAGCAAAGGCTGCTTTGCTATGGCAAAGCTCCTGTTGCAAGTGTGGAATGAGCGTCTTTTCCCAGACTTGATACGCCCCTCAGTTTTGACAGACATGTTCCCCTCATCCTGGATGCTTCTGGCCCTTCTGCTGACCCCTGGCATCTGGGAACTGCCTCTCCTTGTGCTACCCACAAGATTACTTTGGCTCAGAGCTGGGATATGAGGAGGCAGCTGGTCCCAAGGCAGGATACCCAGCATCAGTGATTGTGCACCCAGTACCAACCTGTTCACCCACTGGACAGCGTGTGAAGCCAATGACCCCTCTGTGACTTTGGCCCCTACAGGTTTATGATATGGAACACACGTTCTTCAGCAATGGTGAGAAGAAGAAGATTGTGATGGAGATTGATCCGCTGGCCAGGACAGAGACCTTCAGCAGTGGGAATGGCAGTGAGGAAATCCTGGAAATCCATGACTTCAAAAACGTGAGTTTGGCAGCTTGTCCCTGAGACCCTGCAGTTCTGCAGCACTGATGGGATCCCTTAGGGCACTGTGGTGTTGCTGAAGCAAGTCCCAGGACTATTTGTTCCTGCATGAGGGAGAGCAATGCTCAGACTCTCTGGGGATGCTCTCAAAGGAAAAGAGATGTGTATCTTCATAAGCTTCCACTGCTGTTTTATAGTGGTGTGGTTCAGTTCCAATGAAATACATCTTAAAACAAGACCTAGTTATTGGATTTACCCTTGCAAAGAAACACAATCATCATCAGTCTATCCAAGCCCAGTACATTCATCTGTCTGGAGAGCATTAAAACCTCATGGCACTATTGTAGGCTCTCTCTGAAACCTAATTAAAATTTGTAGGGAAATACCCTGTGCAGTGACATATGGCAAAATTTTGAGTTAATAGCCTAGCAGGAACTGGGGGCTGAATGTTCATATAACCATAACGGTCAGATGCTATTCTGCATATTTTTATTTATGATAATGAGAGCTCATGATAGTTATAAGGAGAAGGGGAGCAGAGTAAAATTTTATGACTACCTGCATTAAAATATTTGCAAAAAGCCCAGTTCTCCCAAACCATAAAATGCAATATCCCTTAGGAGAACCTGTTAGTGCATCTTAGCACTGCTGCTGAACAGAGCTGGCACAAAAACATCAACAGAAAAAATACAACTAACTCCCCTTCCTGCTGTACCCTCTATACAATCGGTTATTTATCCTCCTCTTTTTCCTGACTGCTTTTTGCGTGTTTGCTTTGATCCTGTAGGGAATAACTGGCATCTTCTTTGTGGGACTTCAAAAATGTTTCATCAAAACTCAGACTAAAGTCCTACCTGAGACAACAGAGGCCAAGATCCCTGAGCTTGAGGTAGGTGAATAAAATAGGGCACCTCTGCCCACAGTGAAACCCACTCCTCTCCCTGGCATAGGAGAGTGGCTGCCATTCCTGCCACCCTTCTGTCTGCTCCAGCCTTTCCAGAGATGCTGTAATAAAGAAATAATGAGTTGTGATCGCTTCATAAAATGATCTTATTTCAGAGGATTGCTTATAAAAACAAGTGAAAAGAGACGAGATTAGACAGCGACAGACAAAAACCTCTCAGCACAATACTGGAGATCAAGAACAATAATCCTGCTGTAGTCAAAAGGTCGCAAGGCAGCTCAGGATTAGCAGGCACCAAAAAGTCAATCAAATTGTTTTCTCCAAGATTTGAGCCTTATGTTCTCAAGCAGAGTGAAGCAGAAGTAAGGGATTTAAAAGAGCAGACACATTTAAGGAATGCAATTTGAGAAAACTCTTGGTGTACAGACCCGAGAGGTGGGAAGCACTACCCGCCAGAGTGGCTGGAGCCACTTCCCTGTCCTGCATGGACTTTCCTCCAACTCATGCACCTGATTGCTTCCTGCATCCGTTTATCTTTTGCCCACTGCATCCTGCTACAAGAAGCCTCACACTTTGCATGCTGCATGGAAAAAAGTGTTGGACTCCATATTTTAACCCCTCTCTGACAGTGTGCCCTGGAGTGATGTCTCAGTCCCTTGACAGCAGTTGTCTCCTGTCCCTGTCCCCATTCCTGAGGCCCTGGTGGTGGCACAGCCTTCCTGCCTCCCCATTTGAGAGACAATGGGTGGTAGCAGATTGAATCCCCCTCCAAGGAAGCTGCTGCAGATAAAACACCAGCAGGACACATGTTTGAAATGAAGCGTGGGCAGAAACATTTCCCTGAATCATGACCCAAATTCCCAGACACCGATTCTTTGATTATGCCCTAAGAAGCTAATAGATCTTTTCAGCTACCATCGTAAAAGGGATACGACTTCCCAGGCTGTAGCAGAACATCGCCCCAGGTAGAGAGCTGAAATGTAAAACCCAATGAGATAAATGTAGATTTAAGCTCTAGTCATCTCTTCTTGGAGCCTGCACACTGCCAGCTCTTGCAAGCAGCACGTCCTCAGCCCTGCGGCTTCCACCAGAGACTCCAAAACCGACTCAGACTGGGTCAGGTTGTGTTGGCTCCTTCCTATGTCTTCCCAAAGCCATAAAAAAACCCCTCTGTGAAAGATATATACAGCTCCAGATGCCATCTGAAGAGAAAAATGCCTTTTTCCAGCTTGCTCTATGGGCTACCACCACCAACATAGACAATGTTGTCTTGGCAGAGAGCTCAGTGCAGACCCATCCAATAATCTTTATATATCTCCCTCCCTAAGTGCCTGCCAAAACACACCATGGACTAATGCAACAGCAGAGACATGTGGTATAAATTACAGAATACTGCCGTGCAAAGAATTTCTGTGAGGAATAAATTAGAGTCTTCGATCACAAAATCAGTAGCAGAAGGAGAGAGAAAGTAAGTACTAAGAGCAAAGCAGAGAGGACAAGTTTTAATCTAATGTTTTAAATCAGTTGGGGTGCTCCAGAAGGCTCTTCCAGATGGTGGGGACTGCACAGGAGAAGGCTCTTGGATGATGAACTAGGAGAGGAGGGAGTAGAGTGGTGTTGACTGAAGGAGGACAGGAAACACAGGGATCATGATGGGTCCCTCCATGTGAGAATCATGTGTGCACCCAGTGAGCACCATAAGCCAAGGCAGATGAAGTCCAGCTGCTCTGTGGAAGAGGAGAGGTGCCTCTGGGTAAGCCAAGGGAAGGAGAAGCAGCCAGTGGTGGGGAGAGGGTGTCTCCCACATGAGTAATCATGCCAGGGTCAAACCTTGCTCTTCTTCCAGGGAGAAGAAATCACCACCACCTACTTTGAGCAGTCTGTGGTCTGGGTGCCTGGGGAAAAGCCCATTCAGAACAAGGAGTTCTTGAGGAGCTCCAAAATTTTTGATATCTGCAGAAACGTGACCATCTTCTGGATCCACCCCACACCAATAGCAGGTACAAGGAGCCATTTCCTCTCCAAGGTGCTCATGAGATCTCTCACCAGGAGCAGTGCTGTCACACACCTGTGGCCCCCCTTGCCATGTCACCCTCTGTGATGTGGTGAGAACTCGTTTTCACAGCCTCGTTGTACATGTCAGACATGAACACAATGTTTCCCGTGACAACAGGAGATCATGGCTAATGTAATAGCAGGGGCTGAAGTTTCACTCTGCAAAGCACTTGTCTCTGCCAGCTCCCCACCGCCCTGAACTTTGCAGAGTGGCCACCCTCCTCATAACAAGGGGAAAAAAAACCAATCCTTTGTACCTGCAAAGAAACCAGCACTGTTGGAAACTGGGACACCTAAATTCTCATCACTGCATGAACATCAGAGTGTGAGCAGACATCTGCATCTAAATCACACGGCGGGGTTGCCACCTCCAGCTGCTCACTACACAGCCCTCACAGAGGTTGTGGCCTCTGAGATCTGTCGGTGTAATTATCCACTCTCTCTAACCCACTTCCAGCCGAATGAGCTAGTTTAAAACCCCCTACTGAGAAAACTCCCTCTGCTCTGCAGCCATAGAGCCACATCGTGTCCTCCACAGGTACCAGCCAGCTCACAGCCATTGGTAGTCCTGAGGACAGGTGGGTATCAGAGACCTCTGATTGCAGAGGGAGGCTGGTATCCTTGACTGTTGTCCCCTTTCTGCTTCCTTGTCCCTGCTGTTAGACACCATCTGCAGCAGTGCTTGTGTCCCAGGTCAGTGGCTCCAGCTGGGTCACCAATGTGCATCCAAAGCCTTTGCCAGGACAGTGGTGTCCCAGGATTGCCTGGCATCTCCCCTAGCAAAAGAAATAAATGCTGCTGTGGGTCTTATTTAAGCTATGAGTGCTGTATCTGGGCATAATCTGCCCCAAATCATATCACTTTGCTAGGACACTACAAATCCACCCCCTAGCAGAAAAGCTGCTTCTACACACCCACAACCCCACGCAGGAGATGCCAACACCCATGGACACCCATGTCCCATGGGATGAAATGGACCATTATCTCTTACAGTCCTTCTCCAGGGCTGAGTGAGAGCAGGAGCCAAGGGAGTACTGGTTTGCTTATTGGCTTTTCCTGTATCTTGGCACCAAATTTTGGTAGAGACATTAATTATTGCTGCTGCATTTGTTACCCTGCTCTGTGGTTGTTGACAGCAACATCTGGGTTCTTCCCATAGCTCCTGAGCTGGCCAACCTTGAAGGGGCAGAAGAAGAAGACCCTGAGCTGCTTGTAGACAACCAAAGCTGGTTGGATGGAGGGAACGAACACGTGGTGGAGAAGGATGTGCAGCTGGGGCCCAAGCGTCGGGCACGGCAGCTCACCGAGGAGGACCTGCCTGTCAATGACTACGTGAGTGGGGAAATCACGCCCTGGGATGTCCTGGTCACAGTCCCAGGGTGTCCTGGTCATGGTCTCAGGGTGTCCTGGCTGTGCTCCTTGTGATGTTCTGTCCATGCTGCTGGGATAACCTGTCTGTGTTCCTGAGGTTCTCTGCCCATGTCTCTGGGGTGCCCAGGCTTCCCTCACAGCATGTCATATCCATTCTCCTGAAGCGTCCTCGCCATGGTCCCAGGGTGTCCTGGTTGAGCTTCTGGGATGTCCTGTCCATGCCCTTGGGGTGTCTCCATGTTCCTAGGGAGCTCTGCCCACACTTCTGGGATGCCCAGGTTGCCCTCCCAGCATGTCCTGTCCATGCTCCTGGGGTGCCCTAGCCACACACTCCCTTCATTGCACTGACTCTGTCTCTTCCTGGCAGTCTGAGAACGGGCTGGAGTTCCACCCTTTGTGGGATGAGCGAGGCTACTGCTGTGCCCAGTGCCGCCGTGCCAACCGCTACTGCCGGCGGGTCTGCGAGCCCCTCCTGGGTTACTACCCCTACCCTTACTGCTACCAGGGAGGGAGGGTCATCTGCCGGATCATCATGCCCTGCAACTGGTGGATTGCCCGGATGCTGGGCAGGGTGTAGCACGCACTGCACAGCACCCAAGATGCCCCACACCTGCCTGCCACATCACTGCCCATGCAGGTGCATCCTGACGTAGCCAACACACAGGACCTGTTTGATGTCCAGTGAGGTGCAAACCTGACGACTGTGGCACCCTCGCTGTGTGTATCCCCCAGCATCCTGCACTGCTCCCGTGGGACTGGGGGAGGCCGCGCTCGAGTGTGTCACTGCCATGCTGAGCAGCAAGAGGAAAACAATAAACGTCTTGTATGAGCGATTGCAAAGAAAATGGAAAGTCATTTAGTCTCAGTCTGATGCTTAATGGGTCTGAGAAGTGATCTAATTGCTTGGCTGCCTCGTCATGACCACCCATAACTCAGGTATGGGGACTGCCGGTGCTTGCCTCACTGGGAACATGCAGAGTTCCCTAATTTGCTCCCTGATGGCGCTGGTGGTTGTTCAGCATGTCCTGACCCCCTGTTCTAGCATGCTCTGATGTGTTCAGCAGTTGTTACTGACAGCTCAGGGGGGCCACCAGTTCCCTCTGGAGTTATGTCAGCACAGAGGCAGAGGCAGGAGCCAGCACAAAGAGCTCCCTGAGGAACCAAGCAGCCAAAGTCAGAGGGAGCAGAAGTGTGAAAAACCCTAAGTGCCACTAGCTGTCCTCAGCCCTGCCACCAACAAATGGGCAAAACCTGAGCTCAGAGGGGAAAAAGTAAGTCCTTGACACTGCAGCTGCCCTGAGCAGGACACTGCCTGCAGCAGTGCTGAGGGCTAACACCAAAATCCCCGTGCACCCCTGTGTAGCCTTCCTCTGACCACAGCCTTGGGGGGCATGTGCCCACATGCCAGACCTAGGTTCAAGCTTTCATCTCAGGGAGCGAGCTGCTGCCAAGGAGCTCTGACACCTCACAGGTATCACAGGGCAAAACTCTCTGTGTCACCAAGGGAGCACACACTGCCATGACTGGAATGTACATACAGAAGAGGGATGAAAGGTTAGGCTCTGCTCACTGCCACTGGGCCAGGTGCCAGCTGTGGTGTCCCCAGGGACAGACCCTCCTCACATCCCTGCAGATGTCCCATGGAGACACAAGCATGTTTTAAAGGCAGTTCCCTTCATGCCTGTTCATGGCTGTGCTGACAATATGGTTAAGACACTGGGAAAACAGTGCAGCAGAACTCTCCACATGGCATTCCAAGGGACACCAACCAGCCTTGGGGACATCAAGCGTTTCTGAGAAGTCCCCTGAGATGGGAGGTTCAAACACAGTAGGGAATGTGTAAAACCCCCCCCAGCCACAGCTCCTGCAAGAAACCAGACCGCTGGAATCAGCCACCAATGCTTCTGTCCCTGCTCAGCAGGTCCAGACGGGTGACCAAGGTGCATCCAAAGCCTTTACCAGGACAGTAGTGTCCCAAGTCTGCCTGGCATGTCCCTCAGCACATGCCTGTTCCTCCAGGACTTCTCTCCAAATTAAATGAGTTCTCTACATATGTGCTATTCAACCAGGTAAGTTCCACACAGTCTGATGGCCACAGTGCTGTCTCTGCTGGACAACGCTCCCCATGTTGGCACAATCCATGCTGGTTTTCCTGCAGCAGCTCAGAAACCTCCAGGCTCCCTTTTTCACCCTCTGCCAAGACCAACTCTGCCTACCTGGCATCACCTCCTCCAGCTGCCCTGGGAAGGGATCTGCCTGTGGAGGCAGAGGCACAGACCAGGGTACGGTCCTTCCCTCTGTGCAGGCTTTTGAATGAGGGTGGTTTTATCCAAACATGGCCCTGCTTCTCACATGTCCTTGCCCTGTCTCCATCTATCCGTTAATTGCCGTCAGCCGATCTCCAGCACAGTTTCCATGCTCTGACGCACTCTGCCTCGCCATCCCAAGCCAGGAGGCTTTCAGCCTGCCAGGAGCTGACAACAGTCTGATTTACTCACCTGGGTTAAATGCAACACAAGCATTTTGGGTGTTCCCCTCCAGGTTCCTCCATCAGCAGTGAGGCTGATCTGTATGGGCTCGCTGGCCACACCATGGGGCAGTTGGGCTGGGACAGCTCATCCAGCACCGAGGCAGCATTTGCCAGAGTGGTGACACTGACAAAGGGCCACCACTGCTACCCATGGTTTCACTGCTCCATTTACACCTGCCTCGTCCCCAGGAACAGAACAGGCAGCCCCGCATCCAGCTGGACACAACTCATTTTGAGTTTGGTGCTTGAGACCCAAAAATCTCCCAAGCTCGGCAGAGAGGAGTTTTACCACATCACCACAGCATCAGGCTCACTGATGAAACAGCCCAAAGATGAGCAGAAATGAATGAACACAAAAGCTTAAATCCACATTTCCTGCCCTGGGGAGCAGCTGGGGACTGCCCAGCACTGCCCTGCCCTTTGCTCTGAGACAGCAGCCGCCCAGGATGCACGTATTTGCACTGGGCTGAACTTAGGCACCAAGCTCCTGGGCTGGGATGCTCCAGGCCCCCTGCTTCAGCACTGTTACACAACCTCTGTTATGAAGAAAATTCAATTACAGCAGTTATTTGCAAGCACAAGTGCACCAGTGCACGTTGGAGGAATGTGAACTACAATGGCCAGAGGTTCCTGCCTGGCCCAGGGTGAGCAGATGACCCCCAGTGGGGGGCTTGCTGCTCTTCAAGCAGAAGAATTTCCAGGACGTGAAAAGAAAAGTCAAGGAAGTTTCATAGCGTAAAATATCTTAATATTTATTGTGTCTCAGGACAAGAGTTCTACTCAATACATAAAATGAGTTGAAGCAGCATATAATACTGACAAATCAAGTCACAGCTGACTCGGTGCAAGGACACCTACCAAGGTAAAGGCACCAGGAGCTACATCACCAAACCTCACTACAGCTTACAAAGAACCACTACAGCCTGTACTTCAAGAAGTACAACTATAAAAAGGTATATAAAACCCAGGGTAGGGATGAAAGAGAGCCTGGCAACAAGCCAAAACCCGGCTGAGCCAAGGCTTCAGACAGGCAGGGCCACGTTCTAACAGGGCAACAGCCCCACCTCGAGAGCAACTATGTCCAGAGAGCGAAGGGATGTCAAGGGGCTGCCAGAGGGGAGGGGAAGCATTGCTTTCCCAATGGAGGCACTAAGGATAAGCACAGGGGTTCCCACGAGGCTGCCAGCACAGTTGGTTCGACACAGCACAGCACTCTGCACTGCCAAGGAAAGAGCCGGGGGCTGCAGTGCCCGGAGGAACATGCTGGCTGTAACCACCACAGCTACACTAATTATCCCTAGTTGTGGCACAGCAGAGTAGTGTCAGGACAAGTCCCTGAGCGCACCAGGACAGCTGCTGCACTCGTTCCTATGAGCTAGTTGAGAAGAAGATCAGTCAGTTCAAAGCAAGATTTCACGACGCAGCATCCAGAGGAAAACCGGAGGTGGAAGCATCCTCCTCAGCCATGGAGAGCATTCCCTGCAATGCAAATAGCAAAGAGTTAACAAACAGGATGGATTTACACACAGCTTAAAATGACATAGAAGAAAAGGTCCAGCAGGTGCCCTCTAAGCACACCCCTCATACATCGTGCCCCCATCCCAGGGATGACCAGGCAGCAGGCAGGGGTGCAGAGACAGCCCACTAAGCTTACAGACACACCTGACCATAGGCACAGCATGCTGGAGGCCAGCTACACCATCTCATACTGATTGTTCGTGATGTACCGGGACAGGCAGCAGGCAAGAATTATGCCAATCAACTGAAAAAGATAAAAAAATCCCACATATCAGAGGTAGCCAAACCCAGGATGAGGTGTTTTAAGGAGAAAACATGACAAATTGCTCCAGAGTTATATAAAATCCAAGGATGGACAGTGGGGTTTACAAACCACAACAGGGGCTGCTGTGTCTTGCTTTGGAATCACTGAAAGTGGCTGAAGCAGAGGATCCTGGCAGGCACTGGCCAAACAAGCTCCTCACAAGAGATGTTCTGTGTCCCATCCTGTTACACTTCACTTCATGAAGCATCTACTGTTTTATGGTAATTATGGAGATTACACAGATATCAGGAGAGTCACAGACAATTACACAGCCACCACAGAACGGCAGCACCTCTCCCTGTTACAAGAGCAGAGGGAAAGCAAGCCTGCTGTTCTCACATCAGTATCTGAAGGACATGGTACTGCTATCACAACATGCTCTGTTATCACAACACATCCTCCCAGCACCCGTGCAGACATTGAGAGCCAGCTCCTGCACAAGTCTGGCCTCCACAAACAAAGTTAGAGGCACATCAGCACGATGGGTCCCTGTCGGCCGCACAGAGATCAAGGCTTCCTGAAGGAGCAATAAAAGCTAGGAACTGGTTGTAATTCCCAAGCCTGCCATCAGCTGAGATAAGTTCACAGCTGTGAGTGTATGTGCAGTTCACCATTTGTGCGTTGGCCACATCTCGGTGACCCCAGAACAAGCAAAGCCCAACCAAGAAGAGTGGGGTCAGCAGCTCGGCAGAGCTGCTCTGGCTCTCAGGCTCTTCCAAAGCACTTGGTAGCACAAGCTGCAGCTCCCATCTCTCTCCCAGTTCAGTCCATCTACTATGGAAAACACACAGCAACACACTCATTACGGCAGAATATCTTGGCTTGGTTCCTTGTCCCCACGCCAGCACGGGCAGCCAGTGGTCCTGGCCAGCAGTGCCTTGATGCTCATGTCATGACCTCTGTGTGCTGGGTCAAAGGGAGGGTGAATTCAAGCGCCTCCAAAGGCAGGGCCAGCTGCTTAGCACTGAGAGCCCAGCAAGCTTCCACAATCCAGCTAAAGGAAGGCCAGCTGCACATCCTGCAGCTCCCGCTGTGGTGCATCGGAAAACCCTCAGCACCTCGGGAAACCCCACCACAGCACCAGCATGCCCAACACCCAGCGTAGTGGAGCTGGGGGCAGGGGCCTCTCATTTCCTGCCGGGATAAAGCCTGCTGGAGCAGAGGCTGGCGAGCATGCTGCTGCTGCAGCTCCTGCAGGAAGTGTCCTGAAGGATAAACTAAAGGAGAGGTTGGGGAGCAGGAGAGAGAGGACACAATGGCAAGGTAGGGTGGCATGTGGGGTGTCAGCCAGCAGCACAAGTGGTGGTATCACAGAAGTGATGCCAAAACAATAATAACAAGAGAGGTCGGTGAGAAGGAAAAGGAAGGGCACAAATTTGATCCCTGCCAATAGCAGGCACGGGGAGTTTGTTTGTCTCAGTTTAGTTTTTCTAAAGTCAGTGGTTTCAGAGAGGAGCTCTTCCCATATAACCTGGGCTCATGGAAAGAGAACTGGTGCTTTAGCCCTGGGTGTAAGAAACTGAAGCCTCTACAGCAGTGACATTAAACCCAAGGAGAATCTGCAGAATAGCTGCTCCTCCCTGGCTGAAATTGGCCATGCCTTTTGTACACATCAGACTTTGAACCGAAATTAAATACCTCCAGAGACACACTAGTTTCACTTTGCACTCCTTCCAAGACAGGCAAGGGACATTTACCTGGAAACACGCAATGCCAAAGGAGATTCCAGCCACAACGCTCATTTTGGACTCCATTGTTGATGTTACCAGGAAAAAACAACCCTGCAGAGGAGGGAAAGCAAGCACATGGGTCCAGTGCGTTCTGCCCCCAGGAGTACAAAGCAGTACCTCCCCAGAGCACTGGCAGCTGAAGGGGAAGATGCTTCTGTGCAGGTAGATGTGGGGTTCTGGCTGCCCCACTCCTGCCTGACCTCAGCAAAGCCATTTCCCCTATCAGCACAGCCCCAGACAGACTCCCAGCCCAGATGCCTTATTGAGGGGAGCATTGCCCTTGGGCTGTTCCCAACGGGAGCACTGAGTTGAGCAAGGTGACTCAGTGCATCACCCAACCCTGCCAGATGAGATCACCTGTGCTCACCACCAGGTCAGGACTTTGCACAGATAGCAGGTGTCAGCACTACTGAAACAAACTTTACTGGGAAACTACTTCCTTACCCACCTGTTCTCCAAAACACACAGCCCCAAGTGCCAATGCTTGGGTCCAGCTGATCCCTGACCTCCAAGGAAGGAGTGAGGGGACCACAGACAGGAGAGAGGACCCCATACCCTTCCCCTATCTCCACTCCAGGAGAGTCTCTGGGCCATAGAATATCAGCAGACAGAGCAGTTCTCCTTTCAAGCCTCCCAGGGACAGATTAGCCATTCTCCACACACCCATCCCTGCTTTCCCCCACCAGGACTGGTAGAGTTTTCTGAGCTTAACTTACATCCACAAACACTTTCAGCTTGGCCTTGTTTGGGTCTTTCAGATCTTGCTCTGAGCAGTCATCCTGGCTCTTGCAACAGCTCCGGGGGATGCCCTTCTGCCTGAAGTATTCAGTCCTCTCCCAGTCTGAGTAGTTCTGCACTCCACAGCAGTGCAGCTGGAGGGGGAAGCACATTTGAGGATTGCAGTCACACCAGGGTACTGACCCACCATCACTCCCATGGCTCCCCTCCCCTCATCTCTCCAGGAACTGCCCTCTCACCCAGCATCTCCCAAACTCCAAAGCCCATGATGGGGGTTCCGATGCCATGGGGGGTCCTAGGGGACACCCTGGGGTGAGGGGAGCATTTCCACCTGTCGCCAGCCAGACGCCAGCCTGGGGCACTCACTGTTCTCTGGATGGTGTCAACAGCCTCCCTGTGCCGATCTGCAGTCACATTGTAGTCCTTCAAGGCCAGATTCAGGTTACTCTCAAAGTTTGTCTTAATCTGCAAGAGAGAGGTCTCAGCAGCAGAGCCATCCCATCCTACCCTCTGGGACCCGCATCCCTGTGTTAGTCACTGTTCAGTGATGGCAGGAATGACTCTGGCTGTGGCCAGCAGACATTTCCCAGCCACCAAGTAATTAGAGGCTGTATTAAAGGGCAGGCTGGATGCACTGTGGCAGCAGGGATGCTGGGTGTAATAACAAGGACCTGTGCACTGCCAACTCCCCCTCCAAGCAGCCTGTTTTGTGGACCAGGAACCCTCTGAGGAGTTTTAATTACTGAAATCATTGCAAAAGATAAATAAATATCAGAAATTACAGTCCAGGGCTATTCTGCCTGTTCTGGTAGAGGGGCAGCATGCCATGCTGAGCTGACCCTGCACCCCAATCATCCTTCTGGGTTCTTACATGGACCAAGCTGCTCTTTGGGCTATTTTAACCACATTTCTGCTAAACTAAACACAGGTCCCAGCATCACCTCTGTCCCTCCAGTGACAGCTGCAACTGCATTTGGTTAAAAGCAGTATCAAACTCACTCTGAGATGGCAGCACCCACCCAGACTCACCTCGTGCCTGAAGACAAACCCCACAACAGCAGCCACCAGGACGATCAGAAAGATGAGGGACAGTAGCATGGCATACTGTGGGCAGAAAGGGTGGAATGGGAGGGGGTAAATGGAATGGGGTAGGACGGGATGGGATGGGGTAAGATGGGACAGGATGGTGTAGGATGGGCCAGGATGGGGTAAGATGGGACGAAACAGGGTAGGATGGGATGGAATGGGGTTGGAATGGGGTGGGTTGGGACAGGATAGGATGTGGCAGGGATGAGGTTTGAACAGGGTAAAATTGATGCGGGATAGGGATGGGATGGGATGGGGAAGGACAGGACGTTTCGGGATGGGTCAGGACGGGGCAGGATGGATTAGGAGAGTATGGGACGCCATCCCACTCTGCCCGGGGCCACTCACCAGCTTGAGCATCCAGGTGCTGCCTCGGCAGGTGGCGAAGCAGCCGAAGGTGCCCAGGAGGACAACGACGGTGCCGGCGCCCACCAGGACGAAGGGGACGTTGGTGGCCTTCTCGTCCAGCAGGGAGAAGTAGACGGCCAGGCTCACCTTGCCCCAGACGCCCACGGCCAGCAGCACAATGCCCGACACCTGGGGAGAGGGGAAAGCTGCCGTGGCTATCGACTGTCGCGACAGGGCGGCGCGACCGCGACACGTCGCGTGGGTAAGGGGGGGGCGGGCGCTCACCCAGAAGATGAAGGTGTAGGTGAGCAGAACGCTCTTGAGGCAGGTGATCACCGGCTTCGTCTGCAGCCGCCGCGACGGGGACGCCATGGCCGACACGGGGCGACTGCCGGGACNCGGAGCTGCCCGAGCGCTCACGGGAAGCGCCGAGCGCGCCCGAAGACGCGGCGCTCCTCCCTCGTCCTCTTCCCAACGGGGCTCCCTGGGCCACCGGTGTCACCCCCTGTGCGGTGCCACCCTCTGCCTGCCTGCGTCACCTCCTGTCCTGTGCCTCCCGCTGTCTGTCCCGTGTTATCCCCCGGCCGGTGCCACCTGCTACCCGTTCCCTGCCACCCCCTCTCCGGTGTAACCCCTTGCCTGTTCCCTGCCACCCTCTGTCCGGTTCTACCTGCTGCCTGCCCCGTGCCACCCCCTGTCCGGCGCAACCCCTTGCCCCGTACCACTGCCTGCCTGCCCCGTGTCACCCTGTGCCACTCCCTGCCCGACCCATGCTATCATTCCCTGCCTCCCCGGTGCCACACCCTGCCTGTCCCGTGCCACCCTCCACCTTCCCCGTGCCACCCAGTTCCAGCTCTGCTGCCCCAGCGGCTGCCGATGCAGCCCTAGCCCCAGAGTGGCCCCCGTCCTGTCCAGGTGTCCATCCTGCACCCCAGCACATGGCACTACAGCCGTGCCAATCGTAGGGTGAGCACCTCTGTCCCCTCCCAGGAACGTCCCCGGACTGCAGGGAACTGTGGACTCCCCACAATAAGCAGCACCAGCCCTTCCCGGCTGCCCTCTCCTGCCCAGGACAGCGTGTTATTAATCAGTGCGCTCATCGGCCTGGCCGCCACATAATTAGCCCATTGAGGCAGCACGTCCTCCCCCCCTCTCCACCCCAAGCCAATGCTCCTACCTGTCTGTGCCAGGCTCATCCCTCGCTTTTCCTTGTCCACGCAGTCCCGTACTCCAGAGCCCAAATCCCAGGTGGCTCCAGCTCTTTCCCTGCCTCCCGCCTGACCCCAACCCCGGGGGATGTGGGGCAGTGGGTCCTAACGAAGGCACTTCATCGCCTCTGCCTCGCAGGGGCCGAACTTCAGCCGGAAAACAGACCCCAGCTGGAAAACGCTTGCTTCAGGAGCAGTTTCAGAGCCCGCCGTCTGTAGCGGGGTCTTTCCCTCCCTCCTGGCGTAGGTGGGAAAAGGGTCCTGGCTTCTGCGGTTTTGCACTTTTCCCCCCTGTTCCCAGAGCCCGGTAGGGCTGACACTGGCTCGGCTTGGCTCTCTCCTGTGTTTAAATAGTCTCCTGGCTCTTCTCCTTGCAGAGAAAAACCTCTTTTAAAGCCTCGGAGAAGCAGGAGGAGCATTGGAAAACGAGTGATCCGAGGATTTTTAATTTTTTACAATCTCATCACTTTGAGCCTGACTCACGGCTTTTGAATGTTTGGGACTGGCAGCCAAGGGGAAAAGTAAGTTTGCTCCGCACCGGCAGCACGGCTAGGAAGGAGAGACAGGCGTTTGTGTGGTGACAAGGCGACGGAGGGGGCCGTCGTCTTGCTTCCAGCCCCTCTCCATCCTCGCCAAGGCTCGCGGCTGCCTCCAGATCCTGCACGGCAGGAGGGCTGCCCGGCCCCCGGCCCCCAGCATGGCGCAGGAGGCAGCCCCCGTCCTGCTGGTTGTCCTCGCCAGGCTCGTGTCATCCACGTGGCACGAAGGTGAGTACCGGGGTGTGCGGGCACAGCGAGGCTCCTGGAGATGGCAGCCTGCAGGATCCCTCTCCCGTCAGCGGCTCGTGGTGGGGAGGGAGGGTGACCGGGCACAGAGATGCCGGGACAGCATCAGTGCCTGAGGGTACTGGGTGCCTGCGGGGTGCGGTGTGGGGTGCAGGGAGGAACGGAGGGGCTGCTGGAAAGCATCCAGAGAGGAGCAGAAATCCAGCCTCTCCATCACGCCCCTGCCTGCAGGAGCGCAGCTTCCCGCTGACTCCCTGCTCCCACGGGGGCAATCGGCCGGCAGATGTTTGCCTGGACGAAGCACTCAGTCCCGACCGTTCCACGGCTGGTCAGCTAGAGCAAAGATCACAAGCCTTGTTTGGAGGGGTTTCCCCTTCCCCTGCTGCCATCCCCTCCCCTGGCCATGCTGCCAGCACGCCTGGCTGGGCATGTTCCCTCCCAGTGCAGCTGGGGCTGTGCGCTGACCCCAGGTGAGAAGGAAGAGGCAGCGCCTGCACAAAAAGGGAACATACCACAAAATGGCACATTTGCCTGTGGAGACCCTGTCCCCAGGGCCCCGCTGGAGAGCTCAGCATATCCCCCTGGGAAACAGCTCTGGTCACCAGGTCACCGACACATCCCCAAAGCTGGCCCCATGGGTACCATTTCGGCGCTTGCCCCCTGCTCCTCTGCTCTCCAAGGCATCCATGGCAGTGTGGAACGGGCAATAGGATAAAAGGCTTGTAAAAATGAGTGGGCGACTTGTGGGAATCAGTGGAGAGTCATTCTGTAGTAAAGTTCATGTTGGAAAGATTTGTAATGGAGTTTTCCTTCCCGTGACGGCAGGGCTGCTGCTTGGATTGGCCCCGGCGGATAGCCCCTTACCAAAACCCGGAACAGAGAGAAGGGGAGATAGAGTGCAGTCACGGCGGGGCTGCCGCTTCTCCTGGGGTCTCTTCTACGCTGAGCATCCCCAGCGTGCCGGAGCGGGAGCGCGGTGGGGTGGGCTGGCGGCGAGGAGGGGGCAGCGCTGGCCGGGGGCCAGCGGAAACACGGCGGAAACGTGAGCTCAGTGCTGGGGAATGCCGCGGCCGGCCGAGGCGCCGAGGGGCCGGCCCACTCCCCCTGCATGGCTCTCTCCCTTGCCCACGAAGATAGTGTAGGCTAAAGAGTGGCCCGCAAGGATGGCTCAAGGCTGCCCTCATCCCATCCGTGGGGCCCCTCTGAGCAGCGTGGATGGCATGAGGCCAGCAGCTCTGGCCAAGCCCCTCCAGTAGCTTCATCCTTCCCTGAAGCACAGGCAAGGGGTTGCAACCCCACCAGCCCTCTGCTGGGCATGTGCTTCTCATCCCTTGCCTTAACCAGAGGATGGATAAGTGAGGGCAGCTTTCTTCCTTCCCTTGAGATGCCCTGTCGCAGGGACAGTGCCACAGGAGCGGGTGGAAGGACTTCCCAGCAGCACGAAGCTGGGGGTCAGTGCCAGCCCGCTCTGTGCCAGCACCCGTTTCCTGCCATAACCGCGGCTGCTCCTGCCACTGTTTAGTCTGCGGCTGGTGCCAGCACACACCAAGTCACTGGGGACTGGGCTGATGATCTGCCTGGCTTAACCCTTGACAGCAGCCTCAAGGACACAGCACAGGGTTGTGATGTCTGGAGATGAGATTGCTTGTTGGGAGTTGCAGGATGTTTTGCAGCCATGAACCACTCCAGGGTCTCCTCATCTCTTTCCTCCTCCCCAGGGTCTGGCTACTACGTGGAGAGTCACACCAATGAGGTGTATGCAGAAGCAAGCCCCCCTGAGCCTGCCCTGGATTACCGTCGAGGTAACAGCACTCAACCCATCCTTTGGGTCCTCATGGGAAAACCGAGGTACAGTGGGTGCCTGCCTCACCTTCCTCCTCTCTTGCAGTGCCCCAGTGGTGTGCCACACTCAACATCCACCGTGGAGATGCCACCTGCTACTCACCCCGGGGCAGCTCCTACCGCAGCAGTCTGGGGACACGCTGTGAGCTGACCTGCACCCGTGGGTACCGACTGGTGGGTCCCAGTGCTGTCCAGTGCCTGCCCAACCGACACTGGTCCGGGATGGCATACTGCCGGCGTGAGTGTGCGAGTCTTACCTTGCCAGCATCCCCACAGGCCCCAACAGAGGTCAGTCCTGGGTGCTCCGCCCAGTTGCATGGCCAGCAGCCACTTCCCTCCCCTCTTTGCTCTCTGCATCCCAGAAATCCGATGCCATGTGCTGCCGGCAGTGCTGCGGGGCTCCTACGTGTGCTCAGCTGGAGTGCAGATGGATTCCCGCTGTGACTACACCTGCCTGCCCGGCTACCAGCTAGAGGGTGACCGGAGCCGCATCTGCATGGAGGATGGGCGCTGGAGTGGGAGCGAGCCAATCTGTGTAGGTAAATTTTCATCCCACGCTGCTGGGGCATGCAGAGAATAGTCACAGTCACCCTCCATCCCTTGGGTGTCTGCAGGTGTAGCCCCACATCCAAAATGGGCATTGCCAGGTGCCAGCTCTTGCACCTCCCCTCCTTGGGACCCTTGTCCCCTCTGCTCCCTATTTGTTGTTACTCCCGAAGCACAGGCACCAGCCTAGGATTGGTGCACTCAGCACTGGCTTTCCAGCACATCCCAATCACTTGGGGGTACCTGGACTGTGTGCAGCATTCCTGGGGAGGTTCAGTGCTGAGGCCAGTGCCCAGCTCTTGTAGCCCAGCTCCAGCATCCATAGGTTCCCTGACACCCTCTCCTCCCTATGGGCAGACCTGGAGCCTCCCAAGATTCGCTGTCCAGACTCCCGGGAGCGGATAGCTGAGCCAGGCAAGCTGACTGCAACGGTCTACTGGGATCCTCCCCGTGTGAAGGACTCTGCTGATGGCATCATCAAGAGGTGAGGGTGGAGGTGCTGCAGGTACTGCTAGAGAGTGCTGGAGGCCATGCCAGGTGTCCCCACCTGGAGCCCTGATGGAGAAACCTGTTTGCTGAGTGCAGGGTGATGCTGCGGGGCCCAGAGCCAGGCTCTGAGTTCCCTGAAGGGGAGCATGTGATCCGCTACACCACCCACGACCAGGCATACAACCGAGCCAGCTGCAAGTTCAGCGTCCGTGTCCAAGGTGAGTGGGCTGCCCTGGGGCTCCTGGCTGTCTTCCCCTGGCTTCAGGCTCCACACCCCACAGCTAAGGTTGTACTCCATCATTACCAGCCCACACTCATCTCCCCTCTTCATAGTGAGGCGCTGTCCTGTCCTGAAGCCTCCCCAGAACGGGTACATTTCCTGCACCTCCGACGGCAACAACTATGGTGCCACCTGCGAGTACCTGTGTGAAGGGGGCTACGAGCGCCAGGGCACCTCACTGAGGGTCTGCCAGTCCACCCAGCAGTGGACGGGCTCCCAGCCTCTTTGCACACGTAAGTGGTGCAGGCAACACAGGGCCTGCTCCTGGCGCTTTTGAGGGGTGCTGCCCGACAGGGCAAAGGGGTGATGGGGGACACAATGGCACCTTGTCACACACTTGTCTTGTCCCAGCCATGCAGATCAACACAGATGTGAACTCAGCTGCCAGCCTGCTGGATCAGTTCAATGAGAAACGCCGCCTCTTCATCATCTCAGCTCCCGACCCCTCTAACCGCTACTACAAGATGCAGATCTCCATGCTGCAGGTGAAGAGAACCTCCTGCTACTCCCCTCCCTACCTCCTCACACCCTCACTGGCCTCCTCCTCTCCCTCCTCCACAGCAAGCTGCCTGCGGGCTGGACCTGCGCCACGTCACCACCATTGAGCTGGTGGGGCAGCCCCCACATGAGGTGGGACGCATCCGGGAGCACCAGTTGTCCCTTGGAATCATTGAGGAGCTCAGGTAGGGCTGTCCTGCAGGGCCAGGTGCCTGTGTGAGGGGACTGGGGATGGGAACACCTCTGGGGATGGGAACACCTCTGATTGCATTTGTATTTGTGGACAATCCTTTCCTCCTGCATCAGAGGGGCTTGTGCAGTGACAGGAAGTCTGAATGCAGCATCATTCAGTGCTAACAGCTCCAAAGAAGAGGTGGGAGCCCTCTCTTCAGGAGGGCCCAAGCATGATGTGGGCAGGCTCAGCCCTTAGTGCAACCCCCTGGCCCTGACCAGTGATCCCTTCTGCACCCTCAGGCAGTTCCTGCACCTCACCCGCTCCCACTTCAACGCGGTGCTGTTGGACAAGGCGGGAACTGACCGTGAGCGTTACATCTCCCCTGTCAACCCTGACGAGCTCTTCGTCTTCATTGACATGTACCTGCTGAGCGAGCAGGAGGCAGCTCGGCGGGCACAGAGCGAGGACCCCTGCGAGTGAGCCAGCATCGGGGAGACCCCCCCTCCACTGCCCTCAGGGGATGGACATCTTCCTTTCTGCTTTTCTAGTCGCCCACTGTAGAGGAGGAACAGGGTGCCAAGGACCCTCAGGGAAGGGGAGCCCCTTTCTGGCTGTTCTGGCACAGAGAGGTGAACAGGGCTGGGGACAGGGGCCATGAGGCAGCACTGCTCAGCAGCCAGGAGCTATCTCTGGCTAAGGGATGGGATGGCTCAGCTCAGCCAAGACCACAGTGGGAGACGCCAGAGTGCCCCTGCTCAAATCCCAGGGCATGGGGGAGACATGGAGACAGAGCAGAGGAGAGTGGGCAGGGCAGCATTGGAACAGCCTTTAACACAGCAGCTTCAGCCTCCCCATGGCCACTTTTACCTCATGCACAACCTGGACCTGCTCCCTTCCATCCAGAAAGCCCTTATTAAAAGCAAATAGCCCCACACTCAGCAGAGCTTGTAGCAGCCAGCCAGCAAGCAGCCCACCCCGAGGGCTCACCCTCCCCCTTGCTCCCCCCTCCCACCACCCATGGGGCACCCTTCCTGGGAACTGCTTTGGCAGTAGAATATTAACTTGAAATAAATAAATTTGTGTGAAAAGTCAGTGCTGGCAGATGTGTTGCTGAGAGGCCCGGAAAACAAATGTTTTCTGCAGACCCTCAGCCCTCCAAAGCTGACCCCAGACAGCTCCATCCTGTTCCCTGCAGTCAGAGCTGGGGCTGGGCTGTGCGCAGTGAGGAGGGTGGAGAGGACTGTGAAACAGAGGGGGTGGAAGTAAGAAGAATGGAAAGAACTAAAAACCCAATGACATTTCAAAGCATTTTGCCTGGAGGAGAAGGGAGTGTCCACAAGGACTCCAGTTCAGCCTGAAATCTGGTGCAAGGCTTATGACAAAGGGAAAATCCTTTAAACGAAGCTAGGCCAAGAAGACTTTCTGCCCAAGCCTGTTTAGAGAAGGTCATGTTTATTAAAGAAAAAAAAAATACAACCCATGTTTGGCAGCCCTGCCAGGCCATGCAGTGAGTGTGGCTGTGGATCAATGGTGCCAGCCCTCAGCCAAGTCCCAGTGCTGCAGTCTATGGCCTCAGCTTGGCCATGGTGGAGCGGAGCTGGAGTGTCCCCTCTGCCCATGAGCCCGGATACTGGCACATCTTCTGCCACAGATTCAGCTCCTCACCCGTGGAGTCCATCCAGTCCACAGCCTGCCCGTTGCTCATGCCTGGGAGAAAGGATGGATGTGGGCAGAAGTCCCTGCCAGAGCAGGCTTCTGCTCACAGTGCACAGCCCCCAGCAAGGCTGCTGGTCCCCAGGGTTTGATGGGACTCCAGGGCTCCTCACCATTGCCCGCCCCCAGACGGACGCCCCCGAGAAAGTCATTGCTGGACAGTGGCTCCCGGTCCCAGACCGTAAGCTCCAGGCAGATGTGCTGCAGGTCCTCAGGGTTGATACCATTGTAGACAAAGGTGTGGTTGTAATGGGGGTTCAGGGTCTTCTTCACCACAGGTGTCTTCCTCTTGGAGGCTTTGTTTTTGTGTGGCAGGAGGTAGCTGTGGGAAGCAGCCCCTTGGGTTAGCAGCACATGGGCAACTGCCTCCTGCTCCGGGGTCTGGGGCACCTCAGCACTCTAGGATCTGGCCTGGAGACCCTCTTCCCACCTTCCCTGACATGGCTTAGGAAGGACCACGACACCCTGCAAGGGGATGGGTCTCTACCTCCTGAAAAGCCACTCAGCAGACTGCAAGTGGTCTGATGAGAGCAAGGATTGAAGCCTCCTCACTCCATCATGCTGGCCCATGGCATGGTGACCTCTGGGAATATGACTGGATGGCAACTGGAGCTCTAACCTGCACATAGCCTCCCACCACAATCTCTCAATTAGCCAAAATCAAGGAGAGCAACTGCTACCAGGTGCATTTTGTCTCTGGTCAGACTGACTCTCAGGGTACCAACAAATGCAAAAACAGAGAGATCCTGCCCTCCTTCATGTCCCCACAGCAGCTTTGGGAATGCAGCCAGGAAAAACAGTGCCTTCATTGCCCCCCCCACTCAGGACCCTCCCCTGCCCTCCTTCAGGTCCCCACAGCAGCTTTGGGAATGCAGCCAGGAAAAACAGTGCCTTCATTGCCCCCCAACTCAGGACCCTCACTCACCCCTTGACAAAGCTGTCTGAGGTCCCCCCAGATTTGGCAGCTGTCAGGTTCTTGGCTTCTTTGATCCAGACCTGGAGCTCACCACCTTCCACTGTTTTGCCTAGGGAACACCCAACCCATCAAGAACTAATCAAATTTAATTTCCACCATTGCAAACTCCTGGAAAAATCTTGATGAACAGCCTTCATCCCAGAGGCATGTGCAGAGTTCAGGCTGGAATCTCCTCTTGCCTCCTCCTATACTGCCCTGCCTGATGAGGCAAAGGCAGACAGTTGCTTCACACATGGCCAAGTGGTCCAGCCCCAGGGAAGCACTGGGATGGCTCAGCCAGCCTGACGACAGCCAGGTCTGCCCTGACCCAGAGCAGCCTTGAAAGTGTTGGAAAGGAGAAGGCTGCAGTGACACCACCCAAGAAACCCACCCAGAGCCAGCTTGCCTGATCACCAGCAGGTCCTGCAAAGCTACACATTGATCCTGGAGCTTTAGCACTTACCTTTCCTGCCATTCCCAGCCCCGGGGTGCTTGACAGATGGGATGTACTTCATAGAGACGACCAGCTCCCCCTTGTACTGGTGGAGACCAGCAGCATCTGCTCCAATCTGCAAAGAGGTACGCCTTGCCAAACACTGCAGGAGGCCTGTGTGCAGCACCTCCCCAGGCTGGGACAAAGGGCTTGGCTTCTCCTAGATGTGGCTGAGATGGCACAAGTGCCTGCAAACCCTTCTCAGCATCACCAGGTCAGCCTAACTGCTTTGGGATCTCGTTTAGGCTCAACCACCTGAGGAGGAGGAGGCAAGCTGGGCTCTAGGCATATCTGTCCTTTTTTTACTACGACAGCACTGGTGTCTGCTTCTGGGGTCTCCATGTGTCCAAAGATCTGATTTGGCACAAGTCTTTCAGCAGCTCTCAGTTGAGGTCTCTGCACACCTCTGCCCACCCAAGAGGGCCAAACAAGAGAGATGCAGGCAGCAGGGCTGGGGTGGCAGGGGCACACCTTGCCATGCAGAAGCAGGAACTCCTCCAGGTGACTCTCAAAGTTCCAGGCATCCAGTGGGATCTCCACCTCCCCCAGGAATGTGTTGCGGCCAAAGCGATCGTGGTGCCAGACCGAGAATTGCAGTGTCCTCGAGAGCAGGAGGGACTTGCTAATCTCGTACTAGGGAGAGACAGGAAAACCACAGATGAGCAGGCAGCAGTGGGCAGGGACAGACTTGGCAAACACCATCAGCCACAGCTCTTGAGTAGGAGAGGAGATGGGTTTGAGGAACAGTGGATGCACACAGGATCCTGTTCCTCTTTCTTTCCATGCCTGCTGAAACCTGAGAGTCCTGGGGCAATGGTGCAGGAGCCACTGCTCTCCAGGCAGGTGGTCCTCAGAGCCAGGACTCATGGCATTCAGCCACCACATCCCATCCCACCACAAGCAGAGCTCTGCCAGCCCACTGAGACTCAAGAGCACAAACCTCAGCAAACCTGGCTGTGGGAGCCTAAAAACCAAACCACAGCTCCCACTTCTGCCTGTCCAAGAGTGCCTGGCCTGAGTGATGTGCTCCCAGGCTCAGGGAGAGTCAGCCAATTCCACCACCCTATCGTGGCTGCGGCAGGGATGGTGAAAGACAGCACCAAGTTCTTCTGCCCTGGAGCCCAGAACTGCCTTATCTCTGTCTCTGCAGGCCCCCCTCCCACCGTTGCAACCTGCCTTCAGCAGCCTGGGAGCCTTCACCACAGAAGTATCCAGGGCAAGCAGGATGCTCCAGGATGCAGAATGCCACAGGAACCAGGGACATGTCCTGTGACACGTACACATTTGCAGCTGTGCCTCCACCCCAGCTTTCAGAGTGCACGAGTTTCCTGCAGAGCCCCCACCTCAGGGTTTGGAGCCCTCTCCTCCCCTGTCTCGTTGCAGCAGCATCCCCAGGACTGCACGCCAGCTCATCTCTGCTCACCTTCAGCAGCTCATTGTACACAGGGTTGATGGTGTTGCGTTTGATGGTTGTCTTGCGTTTCCCTTGCCGGGATTTGTCAGGCAGGAGGTAGGTCTTCACATACCTGAAATGAAGAACAGGCAGCACTTCACCAAGGTGCCCTCACAATTAACACCCCCAAGCTTCCCAGTGCAACCCCAGACCTCCTGCCTTGCCAAGACCTCCCACTTACAGCTCCCATCTCTGGTGGGCACCCCAAAACCCAGCTGGGCACCACCAGTGGTGCCACCAGCCATCGCCCCCCTGGCTCTCACGGGTTGGAGCGCTTCTTGGCCTCGTCTCCATAGGCCAGCTGGCGACACTCCTTCACATGAATGAACAAGGTCTGTGTCTTCTGCTCGTAGCTGAGGGAGAAGGAGATGCCCCCAGTGACTGCCACACTGCCGAAGTCGCCGGCCTCGCTGTAAATGCTGACCATGCTCCCCAGTGTGCTCTGGAAGACAGGGCAGAGCTGAGCTGGCACAGCATCGCTTGATGGCCCCTCTTCATCCTCAGCAAGGCTACTTCATGTGCCTCCCCCACACAGCCCCTTTCACCCTCTGTTCCTGGGGATGGCCACTGAGTGTCTCCCACCTGCACAGAGGCTCCCTGGAAGAGAGCTGGGTCTCTGTGTTTTGATTCCCTTCAAAGGGAAGAAGCTCCCATGCCTCAGGCTCTTGCCCCTGCAGTCCAGGAGTTGCCAACCCTGCCTCCCTTCCACCCAACCCATCGGCACTGCCTTCCATCATGGACTCACCGAAGATGTGCCACTGCGCATGCTGCCTCGGGCCACCCGCTGCCGATGGATCTCCACCAGGTTATCGATGTCCTCCTCCTCCTCCTCCTGCAAGGAGGGAGACAAACCACCTAAATGGGGAGTGGCAGGGCACAGCTGGCCAGATATCCAGCTCCTCCACCTGGCAGCCATCTCCCTGGCACTCCAAGGGTCTCACCAGCTCTGTGTTGAGGCCAGGGACCGACTTGCTCCTGTCCCCCAAAGAGCTGCCTTCCCCCATGAGGTCCTCAGGGCGCAGGTCGATCACTGACTTGGTGTAGTCTGCATGAGAGGTGGTGAGCAGGAGGCAGCAGCACAGCACAAGACTAGCAGAGCCATGTGCCTCTCTCCAAGCAAGGGGCTGCCCCAGCCCAAAAGCCCACCACAGCCCAAGGAGGAGCAGCTGCTCATCCTCAGCCATCTAGGCACCTAAACCCCCTGCACCCATGCAGCTCTCACCCGCAGGCCTCACCACCCGCCGAGGGTTCTTCTTGAATATTGTTTCATGCTCGTCCACCAAGGCACTGCTGCGGGTCCCTGTGGTGGCATCCTGGGGAGGAAAGGTACTTTCAGAGCAGGGCAGGGCTGAGCACCCCACAGGACTCCCAGCCCCATGCCCCAGGACAGGGCTGAGCCTGCCAGAGCAGCGTCACACACCCGTCCATCAGAGAACACGTTTTTGGAGCGGAGGGGGAGAGTCAGGCTGGAAGCAGCAGGTCCTGCTGGCGCAGCAACCTGTTTTCCAGGGGCGGCTCTCTCTAGGGAGTTACTCCTGCAGAAGACACAAAAAGGTCTGTCCCATGCCACGAGCATACTAGGAGAGCAAGTACTGGCCAGGAAGTGCCACTTCCACACAGGCTCCCTGGAGCCATATGAGCTCCTTGTAACACCTCAGCCTGGGAGCAGAGAACCTGCCTACCCAGGGACAGGTTTCAGCCCAGCCAGAGAAACTAGCTCCCCACCACTAGACCAAAAAATACACACTTCAGATGAAGATCATCATTCTTTGCCAGCCACTCTTGCAAAGGACAAGTCACCTAGAGAGCCTCTCACCTGCACCCCACATCACCAGGACTAGATTTGTAGCCATCCAGGCTCATGTTTTCCATGGACTCTGTGTCACTTTTGCCATCCCGAGGGTCTGAGGCATCTGGAAACAAACTGCAGACAAACAAAACCACAGGAGTGTCTTGTTTGGCTAGGAGGTTTGTCCGAGAGAGCTTCTGTGCCACTAACGATCTGAGTAGGGTAGCAGCACAGCTCCCATCCCTGCAGCAGATGAGGGCTCGTGCCTGGAGCTGGGGAGACAGCAGGGATTCTCACCTGGACCCCTCCCGGGGTGCAGGGGGGCTCGGCTGCCGAGCTGCAGAGGAACTTTTGGGCTCACCAAGCTGAGCTTTCTGGAGGAGGGTTTGTCCCACAGTCTCTCTTTTGCTGGCTGGAAGGAGAGAGGCATCAGGAGGACCACTGCTTCAAGCCCATTGCCTGAAGCAAGAGCTGCTGTCATCCAACTCACACTGGAAAGAGGTGCACTAGGGAAAGCTGGACCATCCCAGACGGCTGGGCTATGGGAGAAGGTGTTGCTGTGACACCCTTACCTGCAGGCCTGTGCCGCAGGGACTGTCGCACCATGTCACTGCCCAGGTGGTTGGCAAAGCGGTTGACCCTCTGGTCGTAGAACCAGTCACCTGTTGTCTTCTTCAGCTCACTGCAGGGCAGGGAGGTAGTGGGGGGCAGTCAGGGGGCTGATCCCTGCACACCAAGCACCCTTGGTGCTGCCACCACCCAAGAACAGAGGCACAGTGGTTATGACTGGCAGGTGACTGGGCAGAGACAACTCACTGGGCAGTTGATGGGCTCAGCAACATCCCCAGCAAACTTGGGACAAAGACAGGCTTTGTAGGACAGGGAAGACCAAGAGGGGAACCCTGGGGATGCTTGAAATACAGGCTATGCAAGGGGCACATCTGGGGATCTGGGACATCTGGGGGATGCCAGAGTCAAGTAAAGGGGACAAAGGAACGAGGTGGACACGGAGGAGACACAAAATTGGGGTATGACCCAGTTCTCCATCACCCAAGCGTGGGAACCCCTTCAGGAAGCAACAGCAGAGCCAGCTGCCTTGTGGTGAAGAGGACCAGATAATCTAGGAAAGGCCAGCCACAGGGCATCAAGCTGGGGAGACTGGGAAGAGGAAGGGGACAGTAGGCACATGCAGAAGGTTCCTGCCACTTTTCCCCGGGGACTCACGCCTCCTTGGTGCAGACTTTGCAGCGCCAGGAGCTGTTGGGGCTGTAGGAACGGCAGTCCCGACACACCAAGTGGTTGCAGCCCCGGCAGGTGTTGGCCTTGGGGCTGACGCGGCCCAGGCTCTGCTGGCAGCGGGCGCAGGTCCGCTCGCTGTAGCGCTGGCTGCCCCGCTTGGCTCCCTTGCGCCGGATCTCCAGCAGCTCATTCTTCAGGCGCCTGCTCAGACCCGACACCAGGAGCTGTCAAAGCTGTCCCGGGACCCCGGGGAACCCCCACCACCAGCACTCTCACTCCTCCATCCACTTCCAGAACAAAGCAGGGAACCAGTCCCAGCGAAGTCCACACCTGATCCTCCTTTCCTCTGCTTTGCGCAGCTCCTCGTCGCGCTGCAGAACCTGTAGGATCAACTCTCTCTCCACGTCCGATAGGAAGGACAGATCCACGGCTTCTGACATCGTTGCACCCGGGATTGCTGGCCCTCTCCAGATGTCGCCAGATGTGTCCGTGCTAGGGGCATGCCAGTCGCTGAGCCCGGCCGCACAACGCCAGTTGCCCCGTGCCCGCTCCGGGGGCTGGACCGGAACGCGACACT
>WEIV01022630.1:1312163-1350065 GCA_013390005.1 Calyptomena viridis | reverse complement strand
CGGCACCCCCCGACACACAACCAGTCGAGGGATCTACGGTTCCCCCTCGTCCGCGGAGGAACCCCCGGTATCCTCCGCTCCCCCGCCAGCGGAGAAAGCCCCAGTCCCGCGACCCTCCCGGTACCTGCAGCTGCTCCAGCCGGCGCCTCCCGGCAGTGGGGAGGGGGGGCCGAGGGGTGGGCGGTACCGGCGCCTTAAAGGAGCCGCGCCCGCCGCACCTGTGGCACCGACGGGGGGGCCCGTGCGGGATGCGGCTCCAGCCCTTTTCCCCACCCCCCCAGCCGGTCTTTCCGGGCTAGAGGTGCGGCCCAAGCCCCGCGGGCCGCTCTCCCCCGCACGGCTGGGCAGACCCCAGTGTCCCACGGCCCTGGCTGCGAGCGCAGCTCCACCCGAAGAGCACAGAGCCCACCGCCACCTGAACTGCGGGGGGCTCTCCTGGGGTCTCCAAGGAGAAGGACTGACTCCCCAGCAGTGTGGCCGTGGTGTCCTTCCGCCACAAGGCTCCAGCCGCTGCCCTTGTCCTTCGTGGCAGAGATATGGTCCTGCCAGGGCCCCTCATTCACAGGCAAAAGGGGAACCGTGAGCACACGTGGCAGGACAAGGCGTGGGGATCACACCCGTGGGGAGGTGGCTTCTCGCCACGCAGGAAGGACAGCTGGGAGCAGCCTTCAGGCAAACGCGAAGACACAGCTCTTTCCACACTTTCAGCTGCATCTCGGGTTTCCCTGCCACGGCAAGAGGAAAGCCAGCGACTCCCAGCCTCGCAGGAAGAGATGGGACACCAACACAGGAAAAACACGGGGACACCAAAGGGCCAGTGGCAGCTCCCTCGTAGGGCAGAGGTTCTGTCCATCAGGAGTATACACATGATACTCAGAGGGATTGGGGCTTGCAGGCAGAGGATGCCAGCAAGAGGCTTTGCCCCTGAAGCCCTTCCCCACACCTCCCTGGGATCCAGCCTTCCCAGGCCAGACCCCCATGCTGGCACCAGTATTCATGTTTTAACTGGACACCAATAAAAGAGGTGAGAAACATCCCTATTTCTGAAAAAAAGGTAAGAAGAAACCAAGATAAACAGACCTTTTTTTTTTTTTAGTAAAATAAAAAAGCACAATGGTAAATACAAGTACAAAGCCTGTGCCTGACCTGCTGATATGAACCCAGCAAGAACCCAAGGTTTTTCAGCCCTGTGGTTCTCTCCTGTGTGAAAAGAGGGCTGAAAGTGCCACCACATGTCCAAGATCTGGGCAGCGACTGGCAGAGTTGGGGCAGGACACAGGGAGCTCTCAGTCCCAGTTCACTCCATCCTCAGCCTGGATTCCAAAGGGATCTCAGGTAGGAGCACATCCCTCAGTGCCCTGGGCACGGGGAGGGCACAGCTGGGCAGTGCTGTCATCTGGAAATGAGGGACGTTAAGGCACATCTAGGCTGGCAGCAGAACACTTGCTGGAAGCAAGTATCACCATTCCATGGGAGCTGGAGCCCCACCAGGGCCCATGCCCAGCTACGTGGGCAGCGCTGGCCGGCACTCGAGGTCCAGCACGAGGTGATGCACGTGGGGTGCGTAGGACTTCACTGCCTCGATGTGCACAATGCTGGTGCACCACGGCCGCCCGTGCAGCTCTGCCAGCAGCCCCTGGATCCGTGTCGCCGTCACTTCAGCCCACCTCTGCCACTCAGGTCTGATCCTGGCCCCCACTGCCTCCTTCCCAGCATCCTCCATTGGGTGCTGCACCTCTCCATCAGAGCTGGTTGCCTCTGGAGACCCCTGCTGAGCTGGCAGGACTGGGGTCGGTACAGTGGGAGTCTCCACATTGTGGTGGATGTGGAGAACCCCCCCCGTGTCCTTCTTCAGGACACGGCAGGCCACTGGCCAGCCTTCCTCCGAGCTGGGAATCAGCCCCAGGTTCACTCGGTCTGCTACATCCCGCAGCTCCAGCTGGGAAGAGAGGGGAGGTGAGGGGATACCATGTGAGGAAGGGGGCCCACAGTCAGGCAGCAGCACTCACCTGCCTGCTGTCCCCATGGTGGACACAGCACCGATCCTGCACCCTGTTCAGCACCAGGGTCCTGTGTAGGGCCTCCACGGCATGGACATTCCACTCGCAGGCATGGACAAAGGCGGCTCCCGCGTGAACCAGGAATGGTAGCGTGAAATAGCCGATGCCTGCGGGCAGGAGGTGACAGTGGCTGAGGGCAAGGACTTGGGGATCCATGCTCCTCCCTGGAGGCAGGGCAGGATGCCAACCCAGCTCTCCAAATCTGCTTTGCTCCAGGTTGGAACAAGCCCAGATGTTGGCAAACTGGAAATTCATCCCTCCCTCCTCTGCAAAAGCAAAATCTGTCTTGAAAAACGTTTAAAGGAGCTTATTTTACCTTCAGTCTTTCACCATCAGCTCAAGTCCTGCCTTGCTTCCACTCCATGCAAGAGTGCCCAGACTAATATTTAATTAATCCAGAGCAGTTTTGTGGGTGCCACATCCTTTCAGAGTGGCATGAATTGAGAGCACTAACTTCCTTAAGACCAAATAGTGGCAAATCTTTTCCCTGTATCCAAATGATTCCCACAAGCAGCAGTGTTCTGCAGAGCCTTGAGTGCAAGGTCATCCTAATTATCCAAAGGCAGCAGGGACACAGGAGGCACAGAAGTGCCAGGATAGCTGAGGGTTCACAAACAGGTCAGGACCTCTAAGCCTAGGTATTTTTCATTCCAAGCTGGAAATGATGTTTCATATTCACCTGGATACCATCAGCACCCGCATCACTGTTCTCTGCCTGCCAGCCTCCACCAGCCCACCCTGCCAAACCCCTCCTCTGTCCCAGCTACCTGCATAGAGATCCACCAAGACCTCCCCGGAGCAGGGCAGCGAGGCCACCCGCAGCTTCTCTGTGATGTTGCCCGGTGAGAACATGCACTTGGTCACGTCAAAGGTGTACCTGGAAGATCCCACTGCAATGGTGAAGGCGGCCCCTTTCCTGCACCAGCCACATTCTGCACCATGGCTCCTGCCTACCTGATCCCATTGTCCACATGCTCCACCCAGCCATCCTGGCCCAGCAGCAGAGTGACACTGGGGGTCCGCATCCCATCTGGCAACACCCGTCCTCTCCTGGCCACCCGCTTGGCACCCAAAGCCGAGGCAACCATATCCCAGAGTGCCGGACCTGCAATGCACCCCTCCTGGGAGATTCGGGAAAGGCCAGGACAGGATCAGGGAAGGCAGACCCCACTCTCCCTTACCCAGCCTCTCCCATGGCACAGCCTTGAAGCTGTCCTCACTCAGCAGGACCAGGTCACCGTGCCGCTGCCAGGCATGGGGTACATCCCGCTCCAGCTCCTCTGACCAGCTCCCACCCAGCAGCCGTTGCAGCTCATCCCGCAGCTTCTGGGCAGGTGTCCGCCGGCGGGATGCCCTGGAAGGGACAGGGTCCTGCTGGAGGGATGTGGCATGTGGGACTGAGACCTTACCATCCCACACAGAGGGGTCGGGGCAAGGGGGCTCCCCTGACCTGGATCTGGACCAGCTCACAGGGCATCTCCGGGGGCAGGCTCAGCTGGGACAGCTTCTCCTCTAGCACGGGCAGGGCCACGCGGCCCCCTGGCACCTGCTGCAGTTGGTAGCGCCCATCCAGCAGCTGCTGCTCTTCCAAATGCTCCCTGCGAGCCTAAGGCATGGTCAGGACCTTCCCAGCCCCACAGACCCTCCTGGTGTGGGACTGGCACCCTGGGAGGACCCTCCTCCCAGCCGGTCCTGCTTGCACCTGCTAGAGCAGCACAGGGACCCCATTCCCCCTTGCTCCCATTCCCCCTCACCTGAGGCGCTGGGCGAACCGCCGCTCCGTGGCTAGTGCAGGGATGGGCATGTCCTTGGCTTCTATCCTGCCAAGCCTCAGGATGGAGAGACTTCACCGGGCGCCAGGGGGGCACAGGGTGTCAGGCTCTTCAGGAACAGGAAGGAGCCGGGGCTGGGTCTCCCTGGCACCGCCGTACTGAGGGCATCGGAGCCCAGGCTGCCCCCCGGAGCAGAGGCTGGGGGGACTGAGGGCGGGGTGCCCGGGGTGGTGACACTAGAAAAGGTGTCCCCGGGAATGGAACCCTCTGAGGTTGGGGAATAGGGATGGGATACCTCAGGGGAAGGGGTGCGCGAGTGGTGGGGTTCCTGGGGCGGGGTACTCCAGAGCTGGGGTCCCAGGGGATGGTGTGACCGGGGGGATTAGAAGGATGGAGTACCCTGGGAACGAGGTGTCTGAACGGATGGGGTGCCCAGGGGTGGGATACTCGGAACCACACACCCCTGAGGCCGCGGGGCTGCTCCAGGAGCTGGCAGTTCCCGACCGGCTGTGCCGGGAAGGCTCCCCAAGTCCACAGCTGGGTCCCAGGGTCCCGCTCCTACCGGACGCTCCCCGCCGGAGCGCTTTCCAAGAGCGCCGCCACATTTGTTCCGGGCGCGGACGGAAGCGGAAGTGGGGGGACGGTTGATGCGGGGACCGGAAGCGGCGGGGGTGGCGCGATGGCGGGTCTGTCGGTGCGGGACCCCGCGGTGGATCGGTCCTTGCGCTCCGTGTTCGGTGAGGCCGCGGGGCCGGGATAAGGACCGGGAAAGGGACAGGGATGGGTATGACCAGGCGGGGACCCGGCGCGTTTTCCCCGCGCCGTTGGGGCCGGTACCTGCCGCGCTGACTGGCGGCACCGTCTGTCTCCGCAGTGGGGAACATCCCGTACGAGGCCACCGAGGAGCAGCTGAAGGACATTTTCTCGGAGGTTGGGCCCGTGGTCAGCTTTAGGTGAGAGTGGCCGCCGGCCTCCCACGGGTCCCCCGCTCGGCCCCGGACCGAGCGCCGGAGGCTCTGCGGAGCCGACCTTGGAACCGTGGAATCGCGAATCCTTAAGGTTGGAAAAGTCCTCTAAGACCATCGAGTTCAACCGTTCCTCCAGCACTGCCGTGTTACCATTAAACCATGTCCCCAAGTGCCTGATCCACACACCTTTTTTGCATCTCCAGGGATGGTGACTCCACCACTTCCCTGGGCAGCCTGTTCCAATCCTTTACCACGAGTGACAAAACTTTTCCTAATATCCAATCTAAAGCTCCCTGGCGCACTTTGAGCAGAGCAGTGCAGCATCTGAGGGAGTTCTGAGGCTGTGCCAACTGTTCTTAGGGACCTGTTCTCAGAGGTTGTGCCGTGGTCCCCTGGAGGTGGAGCACAATGTCCTGAGCACAGCACATGGACATAGACAACTCCAGGCTGGAGGAGCCACCGTGCTGTGGCAGATGAGTGCTCAGGTCCTGTTCAGACTGTGCTCCTCACTCCCATCTCAGTCCTTCTCAGGGGTGTTTTCCAGGCTTAGCATCAGGTCCTGAACAGTTAAGGGTTTGGGAGCTCCAGGAGCAGCCAGTCCCATCCTGTGCCCCTATGAGCTGCCTGGTGGGGTCATGGGAAGCACAGAGCTTTGTGCACACCAGAGCTTTGGGAATGCCCACCCCAGGAGACCCTTTGGCTCTGGCTTAGGGATGACTGGTGTGTGCCTTGGCCTGGCTTCGGTGCCTTCGCTCCCAGCACACCCATGGAGTGTATCCCAGCAGCTTCTGCCCTTAGCAGTGGTGTTTCTCTTCTTGCTGTGCAGGCTGGTGTATGACAGGGAGACAGGGAAGCCCAAAGGATATGGCTTCTGTGAGTACCAGGACCAGGAGACGGCGCTCAGCGCCATGCGGAACCTGAACGGGCGGGAGTTCAGCGGGAGGGCCCTGCGTGTCGACAATGCGGCCAGCGAGAAGAACAAGGAGGAGCTCAAGAGTGAGTCTGAATTTTGGGGTTTTGTGCTGGGCTTGGTCTTGTCAGTGCTACAGAGCGAGGTGCTGCTCTGCTGTCAGAGCTGACTTGCACTAAGAGGTGTTGTGAGTAGTTCCCCAGGGGGATGAGTGGGCTCAGCTCTGTGTTTTTGCTCCTGGATGATCACAGAATCCTTTAGGCTGGAAAAAGTCTCTTAAGATTCAGTCCAAACTTTGAACAAACACCACGCTGTCAAGTAGACCATGGCACTAAGTGCCACATCCAGTGTTTTCTTAAACAGCTCCAGGGATGGTGACTCCACCACCTCCCTAGGTAGCCCATTCCAATGTCAGATCACCCTTTCTGTGAAGAAATTCCTTCTAATGTCTTTCTGTTTTCACTCCCTTTAATGGGGTGGTGCTCCTTTCGTGATGTGTCTGTTACATGCAGCCAGTTCACATTGCCATATGAGGTCACCAACTCTGTTCCAGGCTTGGGCACAGGTGCCCCCATCATAGAGTCACCCTACGGGGACCCTGTCAACCCTGAGGACGCGCCCGAGTCCATCAGCCGTGCAGTGGCCAGCCTGCCACCCGAGCAGATGTTCGAGCTGATGAAGCAGATGAAGGTGAGTGCGGTGCTTTCCCTGGCAAGCACAGCTCCTACTGCCATTGCCTGCACCCTCCCTGCTCCCATCACCTTATCAGAGCTCTGATCCATGCATGTCTTCTCAGTTGTGTGTCCAGAACAGCCCCCAGGAAGCCAGGAACATGCTGCTCCAGAATCCCCAGCTGGCTTATGCCCTGCTGCAGGCCCAGGTGGTTATGAGGATTGTCGACCCGGAGATTGCACTGGTTTGTCCCTTGCTACTTATCTGGGGTTGGGAGCATATTGGTGGCAGCCTTTGTGGAGTGGGAGTGGGAATGAACTCCTTTCTCCTCCTTCTTCCCCTAGAAAATCCTGCATCGCCAGACCAGTGTTCCTCCTCTGATCCCAGGCAACCAGCAGCCAGTCCCAGGGCCAGGACCTGGGCCAGGGCCAGGCCCGGGGCCAGGGCCCAACGCGCAGCTGAACCCACAGAACACCCCCTCATCCCAGCCACAGCCCATAGTAAGAGCCTGCATGACACATCAGCTGTACAGGGGAGATGGGCAGTGCTAGCTCCAGCTCTTGCATCTGGGGCACATGCTCAGGTGACAGGACATCCCTGAAGTCCCGTGTCTCTCCTGCGCAGGGTGGGATGCACGTGAATGGCGCTCCTCCTCTGATGCAGCCACCCATGCAGGGGGGAGTGCCAGCCCCAGGACAGATGGCAGCTCCTGTGCAGGGCCCAGGCCCCGGCCCCATGGCTCCAGGAGGTGAGTTTGGGCTGAGTCACCCCAGCTGTGGGCACACAGATCCTGCAGACACCCCCTCCACCTTCCCCCTAACCAGAGGGCTTGGTCCCATGAGAGCACATGTAGTCCCATACTGTGTTTTGTGGCTGTGGCTGCTGCCAGCAGCGGGGTGTAATGTTGGATTATCTCTGAGGGGGTCCAACACCAAGGAAATAAACCTTTGGATGCTCTCCCAGTAGCTGGGAGAGGGAAGGTGTTTGGGCCCAAAGGAATGGGTTAGTGGTGCAAGGATGACTGAGGAGGGGTCTGATCTCTGCCTGTCCCCTCTCAGGTGGGATGCAGCCACAGGTTGGGATGCCGGGCTCAGGGCCTGTCCCCTTGGAGCGTGGACAAGGTAAAACTGATGTGGTTAGTGCTGTGTGTGATGTGAGCCTCCCTCCAACAGGGCCCAGGCTGTGGGTGTTGAGCAGTGCAGCTCCCAGAACCCCTGCCAGCCACTTGCATCCTGGCTGTGCCTGGCCCCGGAGCAGGTGCACAGTGCTGGGCCATGCCTGGGTTTGTTCACTTAGGCGTGTGGCTGGGGCAGCAGCTCCCTGGCTCCCAGGACTCAGCCCTTGCACTGGTTTGCTCCCAGCTCATTCTATGCCATGTTGTGCAGTCGTGCCCTGGAAGCCAGGGAGAGCTGCCAGGTCCCGCGGAACGGGATGTGCCTGTGTTTTCCATTTCTGCGAGCCCGTGTCTCTCCCTGTGCTTGTGCAGGCAGGCAGAGCTTGCTCTTCTCTCGTCCCTGTCCTGCTCCTTTGCTGCCTGGGTGCTGGGAAACAGCTGGTGCAGGCACTGCGTCCTCCCGCGCCGTGCCCAGCAGAGGGAGCTGGGCCTCCGCTTTGGCTTGAGGCTTGGCTGGGAGTTTCACTGAGAGTGATGGCTTGGCTTTCCCTCCGCCGGCACGGTCTGAATGGCCCAGCCCCACAGCCAGATTCCTTACCGTTCACGTGTTGCCATGTGCCAGAGTTAGAGACCCAGGCGTTCTTGTTTTCCCAGTAAGAAAGCATGCAGGCACCTGACACCCCTGTTGCCTTGACTTGTATCCTAGGCCTTGTTTCAGGAACGTGGTTAACCTGGTTTGAGATAATTTGGCCTTAGGAGCAGCTAACTCTCATTTTCTTTGGAGTGGACACTGTCTTCCTGAGAGCAACCTGGTAGTTCTTGGCACCCAAAAGTTTTCGGAGAGCAGAAACTGCGGGCAGGAGCAGAAGGAGGATCTGGCTGGCTGTGTATTGTGGGGCCAACATGGCCCCACAGAATGCTACATCTTTTGGCAGGTTGTCTTTCTTCCCTGCCTCACTCCCTGAGCAAGGGAAGTACCATGCCACGCTGGCTGTGGCTGTCCTGCCTGTGGTGACAGAGGTGGTGTTAACAGAAGAGGTTGATAAAGCCAGACCTGCAGCATCTTCTCTGTAGGTTTTCTTGGGGACTTCAGGAAGCGTGATCCTGCCGGCAACACTGTCCCCAAAGCCGGGTGCATGTGTGCATACACTATTTACGTGTCTGCTCTTTCCCTCTTTTCCTGCTGCTTGCCCAGGAAACCTGCAGCTCTCGCCCGTGGGACCTGCCAGGCCTGCGTCTATCGAACGCGTTCAAGGTATCCCAGCACCTGCTAGCTCCCTCCTCCCATGGAGCTTATTGTGAAGTGTGCAGAGAGCAGCTTTCACTCCTTTGTGCTCAGGGCCAGGGACTAACATACCACTCCTTGTAACCTGGCAGGGTTAAGAGGAGGAGGAGGCAGCGTTTCCTCTAGGGCTGCAGGAGAGAACAGACTAGAGCCATGCATGGAACCTCTAGTGGAGAAGGAGAGCCTGTTCAGAGAGGGCTTTTGCCTAGGGTCTAGCCTGCTTTGACACCTCACTTCTAGGAGTCTTCCAGGTCTTGCTTTGCTCCTGGCCCCACGTCAGCAGAGTGTTGATGCCCACGCTTGTAACTTGGTTTGGCCCCTGGTGCCATGAGGAGCTTGAGGTAGTTTCAGAGAGGAAAAAGAGAGGAATAAAACCAGCAGCCAGGAAAGCAGCTTTGGTGTGGGGCTGCCTCCCCAGCAGTCAGCACGGCTCACCCACCCGCACACCGGGAAGCAGCGCGGCCACCCCACACCCGGCCCAAGAGTGCCGGGGACAGTCTCGGCACGGCACTGGTCATGCCGATCCTCACGAGCTCTTGTGTGTCTCCCTGGCAGTGCCCATGCCAGACCCGAGGGCCCCTATGCAGCGTGGACCTCTACCTGCTAGTGGCCCGCCACCCCGAGGCCTTTTGGGAGATGCCCCGAATGACCCTCGCGGAGGGACCCTGCTCTCAGTCACTGGAGAAGTGGAGCCCAGGTGAGGGGAGAGGGAAGGAGAGGAGCCCTTGGCACTTTCCCCTGCCCAAGGGTGACCTCTTGCTGAGGACAGGGATGGCACCAGCCTTCCGGGAGTCTCTACTGCCTGGTCGGAGGCCTGTGTGCTGCCGACAGTGGGGGCCAGCCTGTTTCCCCGGGGACGGGACATCCCCGGGGTGATGGCAGCTGCCCTGTGGCATGGGGCCACCAGCAGCTATCCCTGTGCCAGCCTCACCCTCCTCCCCTGCGGCCGGCTTCAGGGGCAATCCCAGCACTCTGCCCAGACCGTGCCAAGCCAGCGTCTGATTTACACTCTCTCGCTTTTTCTCCTCCTCCTGCTTTGCTCTCCTCGTCTCTCTGCATCAGAGGTTACCTTGGGCCGCCCCACCAGGGAGCCCCTATGCACCATATGCCTGGTCATGACAGCCGTGGCCCCCCCCATGAGATGAGGGGGGGACCCATGGGAGAACCCCGACCACTGATGGGAGAGCCGCGGGGGCCCTTGATGGATGCTCGAGGTGAGAGAGGGGGCATGAAATATTGGGTGGCTTAGAGCATGCAGGCAAGAAGTTGGAGTGGAGACAGCTGCCCTGATTTGAGGCATAGGAAGGAGGTTTGGGCAGTGAAATGACTGACTTCCAGGCAAGGAGGGACTGTCCCAGGGTGCAAGGGACTTTCTCCAGGCATGTCCCCTCTGCCCCCAGCCCTGCCCCTTTTGGGTGCTTGCTAGCCCCCAGACAAAGGAGGCAGTGGGCTCACTCCCACACTCTGCAGCACTGCACCCTTCGGCAGTTCACCTTGTCTTTCCTCCACAGTTGGAAGAGATCCCCGAGGGCTGGAGCCACGAGGATTGGAGCCACGTGGGCTGGAGCCCCGGGTGATGGAAGCACGAGCACTGGAGGCACGAGGCCTGGAGCCGCGGGTCCTGGAGCCACGAGTGCTGGAAGCCAGAGCCATGGAGGCCAGGGTCCTGGAGCCCCGGGGCCTGGAGCCTCGAGGGCCTGGTCCCAACCCACGTGGCCCCATGCCCGGTGGAATACAGGGTCCTGGGCCACTTAACATGGGAGCCAGTGGCCCGCAGGGGCCCCGCCAGGTACACACGTCTCTGCTCAGCTGGTTTGGCACTGATGGCATCCTGTAGACTGGGGCTGGGTGGTGGATGTCACATGAAGCAGCACATCCAGGAAGCACAAGACCTAGGTCACTGGCTCTGAGGGGTCACGGTATTGGTCCCATTTCCTCAGGCACTGCCCATCTGCTGGGGACAGGACAAAGCTCAGGCCTCTCTCCACCTCTTCCTGATGTGCAGGAAGGAGCACAGGAGCTGGAGAGAGAGGAGAGCACGTGAAACACATGGTAGCCTCTCTCTGGGCATCTTCAGGCTGTCTGAGAGCATCCCTCTGATCACCTGCTTTACCTTCCTAGATTTGTATGGCTGAGTCCAGACCCCTAGGTCCTCACCCCCTCTCTCAATCCCACAGGTTCCTAACATGGCAGGGGCAGGCTTGCAGGGAGGAGGCATTCCTGGGGCAGGAGTCCAAGGAGCTGGTCAGCCTGGAGGCTTTAGCCCTGGACAGAGCCAGGTCACCCCCCAGGATCACGAGAAGGTGAGAGAAAAAAAGGGAAAGGGTGAGACAGCAGGAGCAGAACTTCCTATGTGCCTTCCTGTGGCAGGGACAGCCCCTCCCTGGCTCCGGTAACCTGTGAGTTCTCTGGTAGGGCATGTCTCTGACCCTTCTCTCCCCACAGGCAGCGCTGATCATGCAGGTCCTGCAGCTGACAGCAGACCAGATTGCTATGCTGCCCCCAGAGCAGCGGCAGAGCATTCTTATTCTGAAGGAGCAGATCCAGAAGTCCACAGGGGCACCCTGACAGGTAACATCCTTTACGCAGCCCTCAGCCTGTGCCTGTGCCCTCCAGTAAATCAGAGCTGCCTAGGATGGGGCTCTGTCCTGCTTCTCTCCATGCCGGGCTCACTCTCCTCCCCTTCCTTCTGGCAGGCGTGTGGTGGAGATTCCTTGTGTCTGGACAGAGGTGATGCTCCATGGCAGCTGCTTCCCGTTGCTACCTGAGCTAAGATGCTGTGTTTTGGCAGAGGTTGTGCCCCCTCAAAGTTTTCTTTCCAATTCATCCTTTTTTTTTTTTTTTCTGTGTGTATATTTTATGATTTTTGAAATAAAATGGGAGGAGGGTTTGAGTAAAGCCATGTTTCTGGCCTCCTTCTTTGGTGTCTCTCGGCCATAGTGGGACTCTTGGGTTCTGGGAGAAGTCTGGTCTGGCTCCAGTCTTGTCCAAACCACTCGGCATCCTCCCTTCTCCGCAGCACCAGGGCAAGAACTAGTCATGGAATTTTTTGTGCCATGGTCTTCACAGGGGTGTAGGGAAGAGCAGGATGGAGATCTTGGCTTTTTGTGCCTGCCAGCAGAGCAGGAAGTGCTCCATATCCGATTGCAGTATCATTTACCATGCCAGCCTGTTCAGGGAGGCTGGGGGGTTTCCATCTATTTTGCATATGCTGGAGCAGAACTTTGCATGAGCTTTGCGTCTGCTGCTGGTCTTTGTGCTGGGGTGTGCCTGGCTCTGGGTGCAGGCTGGCTCTTGGGGGTGGCAGGGTGGCAGCAAAGCCCTGCAGAGGGGTGTCTAACCCTGCACCCCAGAGATTTTGTTTTCAACCAGCTGTTTTATTGCAGCCCTGTAAGGGGGTAGAGCGTGGGCTCCTTTGTACCTGCTGAATCACCACAGAAGCTTTCATTCAAAAGAAAAACAAGTTTAATTTACTCTTTTACACAAAGGACTTTTTAAAATTGGAGGAGCATGTTTGGCCCCTAACACCTGCTTGGCATGCCTGTGTCCCATCCCTGTCCAACGGTTCTGCTCCACTGTTCCAGCAGCATCATGGCAGCATGTCTCTGGTTTCTCTGTGAGGGGGCCGTGCAGAGCTGCAGGCCCACTCACTCCATGAGGATCCCTTGTACACCGGGACAGGCAGGCAGCAGTCTTTGAACCTCTGGAATTTCTCACGGAGAAGTACCACCTTACTGTGTCTTGCCTGGCTTCAGTGCATACACAGATGGTTATTCCCTGGCCTTGCTCTGGCATGGGAGGTGAGACGGGCAGGTCTCTCTGCCCACTGGAGTCCCACCTTGCTGCCACTTAGAAGTTCTCCTTGTTGAAGTAGAATTTGACCTTCCTGGGGTCTAGACTGGAGTGCTGGTGACAAGACTTCTGCAGGCTCTTTGCCAGGGACCCTGGTCCACAGAGGAACACACCAACCACCGACCTGCAAACAGCATGGGCATATCAGCATGAGGTGGGTGACTCAGGGAAAAGTGATTTCAAAGCTTTTTGTGCTCCTTGGATAGCACACCTCTCCCAAAGCTACTGCCCAGCCCAGTGCTGAGCACCAGGGAGGAAGGGGGTGCAACCCAGCTCCAGCATCCTGAATTCCCTGCCCACTTCTCACCTGGGGTGGGCTGCAGCCACTGCTGCAAACTCCGTGTTCCACATGGGCCGCCCAAAGATGGTTTTGTGCCTGAGGCCTGTCACTGTGTCCGTAGGGGTGTCAAAGCGAAGCGCCACATTGTTGGCCTGAGCAGAGCAGGGACAGTAAGAACGCCAGACATCCTTTGTGAGCCCACCTCCAGTCCCTCACCATGGAGGAGCATCCATTGCTGATCCCACCAAACACTGCGCTCAGACTTTGTGCCTGAGAGCCATTGTCGTGCTTGCCCTGCCCCTCCTGCCCGACTCAGCCACTCTATGTCCCCTCTTGCAGCCATGACAGCCCATGGTTGACTCACAATGCTGGTGTCCCAGCCAGTGAGGAAGAGACGGTAGGTGAGGAAATCTGCCTTTCCCAACTCAGCCATCTTCTGCTCCAGCGAGGCAAGCAAGTCATTGAACCAGGCAAATGCTCCTGTGTCCCGGCAGAGCCAGTAGAAGTAGATCTGGGATGTAGGGGGAGAGGGGTTGCTTGAGGTGGAGCAGAGCCGAAGGGGTGGAAAAATGCAGTGCCAAGGGCTGAGAAGCCCAGCATGGAGAAACCCACAGCTGGTCTCATAGGACACCCTGTACCTTCTTGGTCTTGAGGGTCTGGTCAGCCTGCTGGAATTTGTACCAGATGGACTTCAGGATGGAGGCGAAAGGGGTGACGCCGATGCCTGCTCCCACCAGCATGGCCACCTCGTACCGGAACACATCTTCACTGGCAGTGCCAAAGGGACCATCCACTTCAATCCTGGCCAAAGGAGGGCCTGGATGAGAGGTGTGGCCTCCTCAAATTCCTGTGCTGGCTTGTTTGGGCACTCTCCAGCTTACCTGGGTGTCTCTGACTGGAAGGTGTCAATGAGACGCTCTGTCCAGTCGCCAGCCATCCGGATGTGGATGGAGAAGATGTCTTCTTCAGGCGCGGAGGTGAGAGTGAAGGGGTGCCACTCCAGTGGGGAGATGGCAGGGCAGTTGACAAAGATGTACTGCCCCACCTCCATGCGGAAACCCTTTTTCTGCATCTGCAGCTCCAGCACACGGGCAGGGTGCATGACCACCTGGGGGCACAGACAGGGCTCAGCACCCAGCCTGGCTCCTGTCCTTGGGAAGGAGCTGTGGCAACAACCCCTACCCGCCTCTCCATGGCCACCATGGCAAGCAGCTGTGGCACTGGTGACTCCAAGGAAAGGAGCTGGGGTAGAAACAGGCTCCCGCACCACCCACCTTGGTGACAACCACCTTCTGCCGTGCACGCCAGACCCGGAGGATCCGCTCAAAGATGTAGAGGATGATGGGGCCCAGAACCCACTTCCAGGACTGCAGGGATGGAGGAAGGAAAAGAGTTGGGGAGGGCCAGGGCTGGAGTTTCCCAAGGGCAAGGGAAGGGCTTCTCCCCTCTCTACCATCCTGGTGCTGCCCTACCTCAGCAGGGATGCTCCCGAACTCAGGGTCTTTGCAGCAGTAGTGGGTGCAGTTCTGGTCCCTCCGTGTGAGGTAGTAGACGCAGCGGTAGGGGTGCACCTCTGCCATGCTCTGCTCTGTCTGCCCACGTACCAACCCCCTGCAGGGAGGTGAGGGGTGACTCTGAGGCCCAGCTCCTGCCTCCCAGCTGGGGCTGAGCCACACTGCATAAGGCCAGCTGAGCTAGCCCACCCTTGGAGTGGCAGTCCCCAGCCACACTGGACTCTCCCTGGGGTTCCCCACCGGGGGTCTGCAGTCACTGCCCCTCACTATCCTGCCTTGGGGAGTGTGAGGAGCCTTACGCGATGCCATGGATGACGAGGCCAGCGAAGTAGATGAGGAAGAGGTGGTGAGTGTACCAGAAGACCTCAAAGTAGTTCCTGCGGATGAACTCGGTGGAGGATGTGATCATGAGGATGAGTGCCAGTGTGATGATGACCCCTGTCAGTCCCGGGATGGTTGTGAAAGCTACGTACTCGACGGTCTGCAGGGGTGACAGGATGGGTTAGGGGGACAAGGGACAGGTGGTGGCAAGGGGGCTGGATGCTGAGGCCATGCTCACCGTCTGGTTAGAGTGGATGGGGTTCAGCCACTTGCTGCCCTGCTGGTGCATCTTAGAGAGGACGGCAGGGAGGCTGTGGTCAGCGGCTTGTTGGCTCTGGTTGTAGCGCTCCAGGTTGAAGAGGTGGGCGATGGTGTGCACAGCTGACAAGGGACAGCAGTTACCCACCAGGCCACCCCCCCAGTTCCCACTGTGCCCCAGCCCAGTGCAGGGGGGTACCTGTGAACAGAGCCAGAGCATAGGCCACCAGCTTGTGAAAGGTGAGATTGTGGTCCAGCTGCTTCCGCAGGGTCCGCCTGCAGCACTGTAGGGAGAGGCAGTGGTGTCAGGATAGGGACAGGGATGGCGACGGCCACACTGGCTGTGCCACCACCAGGCACTCACCGAGCAGGTTCCGCGAAGGAAGGAGAGGAGGTTGCGGCAGACAGGCAGCAAGATCAGCATGCTGTTGAAGTTGAGGCACTTGGCTGATGCTCGAGCCCATGCCAAGGCAGACTGGAGAGAAGAGAGGAGTGAGCACCACTGTCCTGTGCCAGGACTGGGTCAGGATGGGGCCAAGCAATGCTGAGCTGGAACTGAGTAATGTTGGACTGGGATGGGGACTGTGAGGGAGTGATACTGGACTGGGATGGGGACTGGGAAAGAGTGATGCTGAGCCAGGAGAGAAGGACTGGGAGGGGGTGGTGCTGGGCTGGGCTATTGTTGGGCTGGGACCAGACAGGGATCAAGACAGTGATCAGTAAGGAGCAATGCTGGGCTGGGGAGTGGGATAGAATGATGGTGGGCTGGAAGAGGACAGAAAAAGGAAGGGGCATGGGATGTTGCAGCCCCCACCCCACTGCAGGACGGCTCCAAAGGGCATTGTGCCTGGGCAGGCAGGGTGCTGTGCATGAGCACCTTACCCCAAGGATGGCCCTGGTGTAGAAATACCGCTCGTCCCGATCAAAGAACAGAAAGTAGTAGGTGAAGAGGAAGATGTTGATGCCCAGCCAGGCTGCCTGTGGGGAAGAGTCACGGCCTCATGAGGGACTCTGGCCTGGGAGCCCCTCACACTGCACCATGCAGGTGCAGGCACAGCAGGAGCATGTCAGGACAGCGCATCCCCTCCTGTTTCCTTATGAGCTGGGGTAGCATGCATGGGGCTGGGACATAGGGCCAAAGGTGGGGAGAGGTGTGGAAGTCTTGCAAAGTTACTGTCTTCATCCACAATCCTGTGCATGAGGAAGGAGGAAAGGCAGGAGTGGACAACGCCCATGTAACGGGAGGGCAGGTCTGGAGGGTGGTCGGGGCTGCACAGGGAAGACTCAGAGAGGAGGAAACTTTACAGGTAGCTGGCTCACCTGGTCCCACCATGCTGCCATCCCCTGCCTAACCTTACTGCATCCCACACTGGCCCCTCTCACAGCCACTGACTTTTTGCAGAGCTCCCTCAAAACCCACTCTGCTTTGTATTTGTATTTTTGGTTTGTTTGGGTTTTTTTAAGTAACTTAAAAAAATAAAATAGCCCAACTTTCTGTAAACCCCCATTTTCCCATGCATTCACAGCTCCTCAGGCAGTGCTGACCACTTGATGGATGCCAACACCAGTGCCCTGTTACACCAGTGACATCGCAGACAATGGCAGATGGTCCCTACAGACCATCACTGGCTCCTCATCCAGGCACAGGATCCTCCTGCTCTCATAAAGGGAGAAGAGGCATGTGGGAGGCTCCCAGCCAGTGGGCAAACCAGCCACATTTTTAAGTTTTCCAGGACTCCCCTTTCCTTTGAGTCACATTTTCCTTAAGACTTCAGTTTTCCAAACCCCGTCCTTCCCCTGGCTGTCAGGGTATGCAGGTTGGCTGAGCAGAGAGGATGCTTGTCTCTCCCCACAGCCCAGTCCCAGGACATCCCATCAGTCCCCATCTCCACTATGAGCCCCCCAGGGCCTGTAGACCCCACAGCCCCCCTCATCACCTTACCTCAGTGAGCCCCCAGCCCCACACACTCACGAGGACGGCAGCTGAGAACCAGTGGTTGACCAGCCAGTTGCCCATGGTGTAACGTCCCTGCGCCTGCTGCTGCCTGCCTGTGCCTGCTGCTGTGCTGCCTGCCTGACGTTTTATGGAGGCAGCAGGTGGTGTGGCAGTCCTGGCTGCGGGAAAGGCACTGCAGGGACTTTCCCCCGAGAAGCCTTTGAGGAAATGCTGGTAGTTTCAAAGGCCACCTTCCAGGAAGGCAGGGCTGACCCCATTGGCCAATGCCGAGACCAGCCCCCTGCACCGGTCAGGGATGGCTCCCAGCTGAGGGTTCCCCTTGGCCCCACGGCTGTGTGCAGGAGGGCATCCGGCTGCTCCTCTTGGGGTTTTGCAATCCTTGAGGACAAAAAAGGGTTTTTTTTAAGGTAGGAATTTCCCAGTGGAAAGACACTGCAGAGGATCCATCCTGTGATGGGCTCAACCAATGTGCTGTTGCCTGGCCTTCCTCACCAGCCTCCACTGCTTATGTTTTAGAGAAAAACCACCAAAGGAGAAGCAGCATCCTGGGGACACGGCACGGCACCAGTGCCAGAATCTGGCCTAGGGATCCATTACAGAGCAGGTGAGTTAAAACTGAGCACCAGCAATGCTGCAACTCTGTGAGCACCCTTGGGGTGCTCTCCCCTGGCACACTCTATGAGCAAACTGGGGGTATGAGTACCCTCATCCAAACTAAGCTGAACCCATAAATGGCTACTGAGAGGATGGGGTCACACTCCTGGTTTGGGACCAGGATGCCTGGGTCCCATCAGCATCCCTGCCGTTGTGCCAGCCACCTTTCCCCTCCTGCCTGCCTTCCACTGCCGGCCCCAAGCTCTGCTGTGCCCAGCGCTCTGGCTGGGAACAGCAAGCCAGTGCTGGGGCCCTGAGCCTGGAACAACAGGTTTGACAGGCTTGCTGTTTGCTGGCATGCTGGTTTCTCCTGGCCCGCAGCCATGGCCACACTGACGGAAACACAGGATGAGACCTGTCCCCATCCCACCATTCTCCTGAATCTTACTGGCTCTATTGAGGGGTATCCCCCCATCCTCACTTCCTGCTGGGGCAGCCCCATTTCAGTGCCTGTGAATATGAGACTTATGTGAACAGCAGGTGTGTGCACTTGTGTCAGCCCCAGCAGGACAGTCCCCACCCTCCATGTGAGTCACTGCCAGCACCCAGATGTTCAGTCACAGCAAAGTTTCTTTACTGCTTAAAACAGTCCCAATGGCACCCATGGCCTGAGGTCACTGTATGCATCCTAGAGGCAGCTGGGGGGTATTGGGGCACCCCAGGGCCTGTGCACCACACAGCAGCCAGCTTGCAGCAGCAGGTGGTTTGGGCAACCCACAAGTCCTTGAATCGCAGAATCATAAAATAGTTTGGGTTGGAAGGGACCCCTAAAGGCCACCTAGTCCAATTCCACTGCCATGGGCAGGAGCATCTTCACCTGTAGTAGGTTGCTCAGAGCCCTGTCCAATGTGGCCTTGAATGTTTTCAGGGATGGGACATCCACCATCTCTCTGGGCAACCTGTGCCAGTGCCTTACCACGCTCATTGTAAAAAACTCCTTTCATGTATCACATCCAAATCAACTTCCCTTCATGTCCATATGCATGGTCCTGGGCAGGTGAGCATGCTCCTGTCCCCCTGCCACTCTGAAGACACATCAGGACTCAATGCCAGACCAGGCAGTGCCTAGCTTGTGCCACAAGCATCCTCTAGCTTCCAGTGCTGCCCATCGCCATGTCTGTAGTCAGCTGGAGGAGACAGGTGCTGGCTGTGTCTCAGACAATGCTGTGCCTGACACCAGGCTCGAAGGGTGCCTCGAGGCACAGTGGGGTCCCTGGTGGGTGCTGGCGGCAGCACACACAGTGCAGGAAGTCAGCAATGTTGTGCTGGAAGAGCTGGCGGCAGGGATGCAGGTACTGGAAGAAGAGGAGCATGAAGTAGATGCCCAGGCAGTAGCCGAGCAGCAGCTGCACCACCAGCAGTGGGGTGCAGACATTCTCATAGACGTCTGTCTTGAAGAAGTACCAGAGGATGACAAGGGCTGTGTTCTCTGCCAGCCGGGCCACGTAGTACACGGCCAGGCGGCCCCAGTTCTGCGACTTGTCAATGAGGTCCCTGTCAGCCAGTTTGAGCTGCACGGCCGACCAGCAGAACATGTTGATGCTGGCATAGAGGAGGGTGAAGGCACAAAGCACCACCACCGTGCCTACATGGCTGAAGTTCTTCTCGATGTTGTCGGGCAGGTGGGTGCCACTGCGCCAGAACTGAACCCAGGGCAAGAAGAAGACCACCAACAGGTTGGCCAGGGCGATGGGGATGATCCAGTGCTTGAAGACAGTGCTGAAGAGCACAAGGACGGCCACGCGGGTGGAGATCTCCAGGCTGCGCCACAGGACAATGCAGAGGAAGGCCAGTGGCCGCAGCTGGACCTTGTAGTCATCATACTTGACCTGGATGGCCAGGACGTTGCAGATGAGCGCTCCGTAGGTGACTGACACCAGGCAGATGCCCATGAGGACGGCTGCAGAGGGAGAGAGCAGAGGAGTTAGGCAGCATCAGGGACTGGGCCCTGTCTCCAGCCTTTCCGCTGCCTGGGGTGCAAAGCGTGGAGTGCCAGTTCCACATGGGAAACATGGGGTGCCAATCCGGATGAGAAGCGTAGGATGCCAAGCCCTGGGGCTCACAGCAGGAGGCTCAATGTCAGCACTGCTAGGGCAGCTCATGGCTGGTAGTGACAGTCCCCATGACCATGTGGCTTTGGGGGGAGCTGCCAGCAACACAAGGTTCTGCCCAACTCGGTAGCATGCCGAAGTTAAAAGCTTGCTCTGGCACATCCACCCCCAAGCACATAAATATCCTGAGAGCAGGAAAGGGAGCCTGGGAGTGGGAATGCTGGGCTAGGAGCTTCAGCTGTTGGGAAATGCAGAAATAGGTCCAATGGAGGGACCGTAGAGAAGCCAGAGCCTGTAGCTAGATGGAAAAAAATAATGGAGACTGGAGCAGGCTGAGGAAGGGACATGACATTTTTAAGGGACAGGACACTGGGGGGATGGCATGGCTCTGTAGGGCAGACATTCACATGTATCAGAGCTGGGAGCAGAGCTTGGCACCTCAGTCATGGCCAACTCTTCCCACTTCAGTCTCACTCCAAGCTGGAAAGCAGAGAGCTGATAAGTGCCCAACCTCTGTGGGCTGTTCTCCACATATAGGGAAATCCAGTGGCAGTTGTGTCGCCAGAAATGAATGTTGGATAGCATGATGCCACATTGGCACACACAGCTAAGGAGCTGCCACTGTGCCCTGGCGGGCTTCCTGGGGAGCTCACATGCCAGTCACCCTTACCTCGGGCAGCAGGGACGTACTTCTCCAAGACACTGATGTAGAGCTGGAGGGTGAGCTGCGGGGTGGAGCCCAGGAAAGCCTGGATGACTGCCATGCGTTTGAAGGCGTTGCGGTGCGTGGCCAGCCGGCGCTCCGAGTGGCCCACCTCCTGCTCTATCTCCACCTCGTAGCCCTTCTGCAGCCGCCGCTTGCGGGTGATGGTGACATAGGGCTCCTCCTCCCTCCCCGACCTGCAGTACACCAGCAGGGCCTCCATGCACCTGTGGGGACACAGGAGCTGTCACCCCACCAGCCATCATCCTGCCAGCCTCCCTGCTGGCCCCCCGCCCCACTCCCAGCACCTCCAGCTCCCCCTTTCCCAGTGCTGTCCAGACCCTGCTCCTGCTGAGTGCAGTCCAACTGATTTGGGCAATTGTCCAGCAGTGCTGCAGGCAGTTCCTGGTCCTGGGATGGCAGGATGACAGCAGAGTCATGCCAGGACCATAGGGATGCCTGATGGCTGCTCCTCTGCTCCAGCACTCAGGGTGAATCATGTGGAGCAGCGGGGGCAACAATTGCCCCAGCAAGGAGTGAAACAGCTGCTGCAAGAGGTGTAGCATCCAGGATACAGAAACAGTGGCTCTGCTGGGAGCTACAGCTACAGGAAGGTGTTAATCACCCTTGGGCTCTGTTTTCCCAACTGACAAAAACCTCTTCCTCTAAGTAGAGGCAAGAGAAACTCTGATATTGTCTTTGATCTCATCTCTTGAGCCAAAGAAGGCTTTCACGCTTCCTTCTTGGTGGGGACAGCAGGAAGGGGAGTGCAGGGTGAAGTCTTGTGTGATATGGGCAGATAAGACAGCACTTCCATGGCCCCTTTTCCTCAGGGCTCCCTCACATGTGGGCAGGGTTGTGACTTTCTCCTGTGCTGCTCCCCACTGCAAGGGCAGAGGGACCCCCAGCCCTTCCATGCACAGCTGTGGGGTGGATGTGCATGGCCAGAGGTGATTGCCAGAGGAGGACTCATCCGACAAGCTTGGCTCATGCCTGGGAATCAGCTGGCTCAGGGACCAACAGAACATCATTTTTTGTGAGCCCTCATTAGGACACCAAAAATTTCTCTTTATCAGACCCAAATGGAATGAGATTTTTTAATAAATTCTCTCACTAGATCAAGCCAGCGCTCGTGGCTCATTGCAAACTTTAACGGGAAAACTGTTTCATCCCAAAGGCTGGGCTCCAAGGACAGTCCCGGCTGGCTCCCAGTGCCCTGCCAGATCCTCTCAATAGGCTGGGTTCAATCTCCAGCCCGAGCAGCCGGCAGAAGCAGCCTCCCCCGGGCGGCTCCGACTAGCTATTGCAAGCAGCCAAGCATCACTGTACCGTCTCAGACAGCCCTGGTCAGTGCAGAGAGACCCACGACACCATCGTGGGCCAGCGCAGGCTGGCAACAATGGCGTAAGGCCCCCCAGCCACCTCTGAAGATGGGACGTGGTGATGGAGATGGCTCCGGCACTTCGCTTCTTTTCGTTGATGGAGGAAGTGGGGTGCAGGTCACCGTGGTTTTGCAGCAATTTGGGTGCAAAGAGTGCTGCTGGTCTGGCCCTGGGGAAGGAGCTCCATGGAGACGGCAGCTCTGCCTTGCCTCCTGCTGTGCATTCTCAGTGACAAGGGTGGCCAGAGTGACAGCAGCCTAAGAAGTACTGCAGCATTCCCAAGGAATGAGAGTTCAGCTCATCTCCAACTTGTGCAATATCCACCCCCCTACTATCTTCTTCCCAACACGGTCCAGTGGCCCACCAGTTCCCATGCCGGCTTCGCTTTTGCACCCAGCTGCTCTCCTCCATGTCCCATAGTCCCCAGGCCTGGAACAGGTGGGGTTTTCTCGGGGGGGCAGGACCCTTGTTCCTATTCACCCTCGAGCACTCAGCCGGGATTCCCATTTGTACTCCCAGCCTATGCAAGGAGATAGCAAACCACAGAGGCTCAGGGAATCGCTGGTGGCAGACAAGGCTCTGAGAAGTGCCTTTCCAGCAGCTGGGACGCAACAAGCTGTGGCGGAGCCACGTCCTGCCCGGAGCGGGGTCCAACCGGCAGCAGCACCCATTGCACCACTAGTGACGGGAGGGGCGAGCAAGGGATACCCTCGGGCCGGGAGCAGCAGCACCCCCGGGGAGGAGGGACGGGGAGGCAGGAGCAGCTCCAGGCACTCCGGACAGGTGGCTGCTGACATACGGTTCCCAGCTGTCCTGCCCGATACCGGTCCCTGCCCTTATACGGTGCCCGTGGACGTGCCAAGGGTCTCCGTGTACATGCCGGGGGTCCGCGCATTCTTGCCAGGGGTCCCCGTGTCAACCTGCCGGGGGTCCCCGCGCCCCGCTCACCTGATAATGGGCCCAAGCTGGAGCAGGTGCATGAGCAGGACGAGGGGGCGATCGCGGCTGAGGTCGCGGTGCACGAAGGTGAGTGTGAGTTGCACCAAGACGGAGGGGCAGAGCACGAAGAAGATAGTGAGCGCCAGCCAGAAGCGGTCGTCGGAGTGGCTGTAGGAGAGGCAGAGCACGGTGGCCGCCGCCCCCTCCCCGCAGAACAGAGCCGTCGAGAAGACGATGCTGAGCGGCAGCTTCGCCCGCGACGGGGCGGCGGTGGGCGGGCAGCCNCACCGAGCCCCGACGAGCGGCCCCGCACCGGCTCCACGGAGCCCGGAGGCACCGGCACCGCTGCGGGACCGCCCCGCGGGGCCCCGACCCTCTAGCCCGGTACTCCCTCCATGTATCTATTCCAGCCTCACCCTGCCCGCCACCCTCCTGCCCTGGAACGCCCCACCTGTTGTACCTTGGCCCCCTGCCCCAGGATAGCCCCACTTGCGCCCCCGCCCAACCACCCCTGCCTTTGACTCGGATCTTCTACGGAGGACTCCCCATCTCTACAGGGAGATTCCACCCACAACATCCCAAATATGGCCAGGATCCCCCCCTGCAGCACCCACCCTGGGACTCCCATTCCTCCAGCTGTAGCCCTGCCAAGCCCCATGTTGCACCCTGTGTGTGCCTTGGGGTCCTCCCCAGGACCTGTCATTGAAATTCTGACCTAATCACATCCTGGCAGCTACCAACACCCCAAAGTGCAGCAACATGGAGGGTCCTTCCAGTGAAGAAGGTCCTTCCAGGGACAGCGGGATCCCACTGTGGAGCAGTGGGGATGCCAGTGTGGGTGCCAGGCAGCTTCCAGAGAGCTACCTGCACCTGCTACTGCCTCAGATTTGGGGGCTGATCCCAGCCCCAGGACTGGCCCGAGCTCCAGCCCTGGGAAGAGTATGTGGGACCTGGCCAGGGCACCAGTCTGTGGCCCTGCACTCTCTGGGTCAGTGTGTGGGAGGAAGGATGTTGCCAAGGGAGAGAGTATTTTGGTATCTCACAAGCCAAGCAGGCAGCTGGTGTCTGTACCAAGGTTTGGGTTGGATGTTACAGGGGAGATGTTGCTCCTGTGTTCTGGAGACCGCTGCCTCTGGGTAGGATGTAGTGAAGACCAACTTGGCTTACAGGGTGCTTTTCCCATCATCTCAAGGACCCCACATTCAAGGACCCTACCTTCAAAATGATGGGTTGTACAGACTTGCTAACAGAGCCAAACCTCCCATCTACCACTGAGCCCCACATCCCTCCTGTCTGTTCCACCTTGGTCACCTATAGAGTGCTGGGAACATAAGGCTGTGTGGGCTGCTCGCCACCTCAATGGCCATGGTGGTCCCTGCTCTGCCCAACATGCACGGTGCCCCCAGCACCAGCCTTGCCCCCCTTTTCCCCACGAGCAGTAGTGTGGGCACAGGCAGGGATGCACACACACTGTTTTGCCTGAGCACTCAGTCCAGCCTGGGCACACATTGTCTGGCTGGAGAAGATGGGACAAGGCAAAGAGTGTTTAACATTGGTCAGTTTTCCCTGGTTTAGGCAGACTGGGAGTTTCTAGGTAACTTTTAAAAGACAGTGCTCATCCCTCAGCAGCCAGGCCAGCTCTCAAGGAGATGCCCATGCTAACAGCAGAGACGCTGTGTTCATTCACCTTCCCCATGCAAGCCAAAAGCACGAAATGTTCCAAACCCCATGTACAAGAGTTTTCTCCATTTTACCAGACTGGAATCATTACCAAGGCTGTTGGGCTTATCAACAGCAGAGCTGGGAATAAAACCACCTGAGAAATTGGAGGCTGTGTCTTCCCCAGCAGCAGTTCTCACACAGAAGCAATTCCTGTCCCGGCAGCTGCTCTACACTTTTCCTTCCAAGCATGAACAGCTTCAGGAAACCACAAACCCCATGAGCTCATGGGGACTGGCCTGACTGGCAGAGATGGGAGAACTACGTGTGACAGCTCAGTTCTGGTATGATAGTTACATATTTTCAATCTGTTTTTGGAAAGCAGCCTCTCCAAAAAAAAAAAAATCCAGCAGGGCAAAGAGTGAAGGGAAGAGTGTCCAAAAACAGGAGCCTGCCACCAGCTGGGTGGCTGCTGTGTCCAGCTGGGGTGGGAGCTGTGCACAGCAGCAGCTGTGCCAAACTGGATGCTCATCCAGTGATGGCACATCATACAGTGCTGCCAGCTGCACCCACAGCTCTGTATGAGCAGCAAGAGCAACGTGCCCTTTATACTGTTTATGCAACTTCCACTTATACAAATTAAAAGCATTCCCCAGGCGTCTGGCAGGTCACCAAGCCCTCAACTGAGCAATGCCTGTGCTTCGACTCATCATATTTTTAATTTTCGCTGCTTCATGATGAAATACTTGAGAGCAATTGTTTAAGCAAGCAAGAATTTCAGTCCTGTGTCCATGAGCCCCAGCAGCCACCAAGAGGAATAGAGTGACAAAGCCTCACACGCTTCCCACACCAGTTATTACATGCCGATCTGACCCAAGCATGAAGAGGCAGTGGGCTGTTCACACCATGAGTCACCTTTCCAACCTGACCCCACCTGTCCACAGCTCAGAAGTGTAAACAGCAGACAGACCATAAAAGCAATCTGTGTCACAGATAGCATCAGCCAAGGATCCTTTCCCACTGCCTCACCACTCCCTGTCCTTGCCAGCTCCATGCCTGCGCCTCTGCCCGTGAGCCCAGCATGGCTGGGGCTGCACAGACACTTCAGGACACCACTGTCTGAGAGAAACTGCCTGACCCAGAGCTGTCACAAGCCAGCAGGGATGATGCATGTGCTGAGAACATCCTACCCAGGTGTTTCCATGTGCAGTGGCTGGATTCTGGGCCAGCAGAGCTGGTGGCTGCTGGCCCTCTCAGGAGCAGAACAGCCCCGGGGCTGGTGGAGGTGAGGTGACATAGAATCATAGAATATGCTGAGTTGGAAGTGACCCACTAAGATCATCAAGTCCAACTCCTGGCCCTGCACAGGACAGCCCCAAGAGTCACATCATGTGCCTGACAGCATTGTCCAAATTCTTCTTGAACTGTGTGAGGCTTGGTGCTATGGCCATTTCCCTGAGGAGCCTCTTCCAGTGCCCAACCACCCTTTGGGAAGAACCTTTTCATAATATCCAACCCAAACCTACTCTGACACAGCTTCATGCAGTCAAGTAAGCTCCAATATGATGTGAAACTGCCCTGGAATTGCCAGTCAGGGTATAACCCAAGGTTCCAAATAGAGGAGAACTGTGCTGGCTTCTCACCTGCCTGTATCACCAGTAGAGTGGCAGCAGGGTGAGGACAATGATTGTGCCCCTGTACTGGACACTGCTGAGGCTGCACCTCGAATCCCATGTACAGTTTTGGGTTCCTCACTTCAAGTAAGACATTGAGGGGCTGGAGCATGTCCAGAGAAGGGCAACAGAGCTGGTGAATGGTCTAGAGGGTAAATTCAATGAAGAGTGGCTGAGAGACCTGAGGGGGCTTCAGCCTGGAGAAAAGGAGGATCGGGGAGACCCTATCACTCTCTACAACTCCCTGAAAGGAGATTGTAGCCAGATGTGAGTCAATCCCTTGCCCCAAGTAACAAGCTACAGGACAGGAGGAAATGGCCTGAAGTTGTGCCAGGGGAGGTTTAGATTGGATACTAGAAAAAAATTTCTCACTGAAGGGATGGTCAGATGTTTAAACAGGCTGCCCCAGCGAAGTGGTGGAGTCACCATCCTTGAAAGTGCTCAAAAACCCCTTAGATGTGGCACTTGGGGATATGGTTTAGTGATAAACTTGGCAGTGCTGGGTTAATTAATTATTTGACTTAATGATTTTAGAGGCAAACTTAATGATTCTGTGATTCTATTATCTCTGAGACCACTTAGGAAACTGAGGAGTTTAGATGGGCTGCAGGTTACTTCTGTTACAGCAGCTCCTAGAAGCTCATGTGTTTTTCAGATCTCCCGTCAGGAGCTGGAACAGGAGAAAAAGGCAGAGGGAAGGAGAAAACAGTTTTCCCTGCACGAGGATGGCATAGTGTCACCAGAGTCCCTTCCCGTTGTTTTGCTGCAGGCATCAGCATTCAGGAGTCTCTCCTACCTGGGGATGTTCAAGGCACCAGCCTGAGTCCCACCACTATGTGCAGATGTCAGTTCTCCTGTCTCTACAAGTGCCTGCCCTGGGGACCTTTCCAGCTTCATTAATATCTTAATCCCAACCTTTATTATTTTTTAATCCCAGTGTTCACACAACACACTTTGCACAAAGGGCAGTGGCAGTGGTGTCCGACTGCTGTGTGAAACATAGGGTTTGCTGTGCAGCTTTTCCAGCCCCTTGGATGCTTGTGGATGTGCCAGGGCATTTGTGTTCCTGGGCTGTAGGTGGGGTGGGAGCAGGCTCCCTCACCAACTCCCGCTCTCAAAATAGCTGTGTCTGCTTTACACATGCCTGCCTGGTGGCTCAGCTCCTGTAAAAGGAGAAATGAAAAGCTGTTTGGAAAAGACTAGGAGCTCCAAGCCAGAGCCCTTAAAGAGCCCAGGTGGAGAGAGCTGCCAACTTGCTCCTCAAGCTCTCCTCTCCTCACTGCACTAGGACCCAGAGCAGACATCATTCCCAGGGTGCTCGTTGGGACATGCCAAGAGCTCACTGCTGCCTTTCCAAATATAGCTCTGTACATAGAGGTGGAGGCAGCTGCTCAGGGTGTGGGAATGGCCAAGCTTCTCTGCTTCAGATCTGAAACCACCTCAGGAGCACAATCTGTTCTGGGGATTAAACATTCAGCTGGTGCCACACTGAGCGATGGTGGGGATGTGTTGATCTCCAAAACACCCAGTGTGCTGGATGAAGTGGAAATCACAAAGTGCTCCCCAGCTTGGCACACAGTGAGCAGGGGACACAGTTGTGTCCCCTCAGTGCAGCCACTCCACTCTGACCAGCAAGGCTGTGAGGTTCCAAGGAACCCATGAGCTTGGAATTTTTTACTCAGTTTGGAAATAGCTTTGCAAATGACTGATTTCCACAGCCTAAACTGTTTGGATTTTGCATTGCTTCCTCAGTAACTCAGCTGTACTTTTTCCTGCTCCAACAGTCTGTGGAATAGTTTCTGGTTGGGAAAATATTTAATCCATTTGCTTCGTCATGCAGATACTTTTACAGCTCCAGTTCTTCATCCAGCTTCAGTCTCTGATCATGCTGGGAGAAAAACTGATGTTTGTGCCAAGGACCTCATCTCTGTAAATCTCACTAGAGGCTATGCTGAGCCCACTGGGATCAGAGCACTAGGCTCAGTGCTGCCAAAGCTGGGATGCCTTCCCGCAGAGCACAAGCCATGTCACTGCTGCCTCACAGCTTCAATTCTTTAATAAGAAAGCAGTTACCTTTGGATGCATTTATAGGTCTTGGTGATAACTACATAATTTGAAGTCATGCCTCCTTGGCTACAGTCCCAGCTCAGGCAGCAGGTAATGCTATAACACTAAACCAGGCAGGAAGGGTTAAAATTACCTTTAATTAACTGATTCCCCCTGGTCCCACCTTCTGTAAGAGTATACAACCTTGGCAGTGTCCTAACAGGCTGTGCCTGTGCCTGCCCAGGCATTCTAATAGGCAGAAGGGATGGTTTACACTTTCCTATTCCCTGTGTAGGAAAGCAGCAGGAACACTGTAATGCTCTCAGTGAAATCACTGTGGGAGCCCGGATAGGGCTTGTAGCTATCACAGGGGCTTTCCAGAGCTGTGTGCACGGCCTAGCAGAAAGCTGGCAGCTTGTCTTGCAGCAGGGAGCAGAGCAAAGAGACCACAAATCCAAAGCTCTCCTAGGAATTTGTGTATGCTTTGTCTGGGAAGCACCCTGCCAGGAATTGGGTGAAAAGCAAACAGCTCCCTGCACATTTCCTGCCTGCTTCTGCATCTGATGCAAGGTGATGTTATGGGTGTGGGGAAGCAAAGCAAGTTCTAGAAGAACAATCTCCCTTACCCAAAACAGCTTGTGGAATGGTTGCTGGCATGGCAGTGGGATGCAAACCATCCGCGCTCCCCGGTACCATGCCAACAAAACTCCCTGATGCCCCAATTCCTCACCAACAGGTCTCCATGTCACAGGCTGTAATTATCCAGCCTGACTGCGGGGCGTTCATCTGTAATTAGCTCTTGGGATTTAGGAGCTGGTATGATCCGGGGTTATTGTTAGCCACCAGTGCCGTGCTGGGATTTAAACGGACAATGCAGCTGTTTGCATATCTACCACCTCAGTATGCTGTCATACGACATATTAAAGAGAAAGATGAGTTTCTCCTCAAAGCCTGTGTGTGTCCTTGCCCACCAGCCATCCCTTTTTGGGCAGAGTTGATGCAGTTCCAAGCAAAGCAGAGCAGCTTGCTAATATTTCCGCCAGGACTTTTTGGTCTTTGCCATCCCCTTGGCTCTGGTGTCACCCCAGCTCAAGGCTCTCAGTAAAGGCTACAGACAGCCCCTATAGCTCTGTGCTGCCTGCTGCGTTCCCTTGCAAATCATCACTCCCCATGAGAAAACTCCCCAGCCATCCCCCCCACTCTGCTCCTTGCCCCAGGGGTATCAGGCAGGGTTCCCAGTGTGCCCGATGCTGTCCCGGGCATGTACTCACAGGGTCTAGGGAAGCCAAGGCAGGGCAGCCCGCCAGCCCACGTCCATCTGCACCTCTCCGCAGTCCCTGTGGTTTCGCCTCATTTCGTGCCTGTGACACTCCAGCCAGCAGAAATAGCCTCAAAGCATGTGCCACCTTTTGGGGAGCGATGCCAGAGGCCAGGCAGCCCCAGCACCTCAGACACAGCCCTCCCTCAGAGGCTCCTGCTGACACTGGAGTGTCCAGCCCAGCACTGTGCCAGGGCACAGTCTGGTTATAGCTCTGGTGAGGAACATCTTCATTTATCCGCCAAGATAATAAATTCTGCCTTAGAGTTTCTCACCTGGCAACAGTCACCAAGGAAACAAGAATGGCTGCTGTGGGTCCCTGGTGCTGCCTGGGGGGTCCTCGTGGCCCTGGCAGAGTTTCTGCAGTTGCACCCTGTCTGGTCAGCTGCGTGGGTGAAGGGCCAGCTGCCCACTCGTAACCTGAGCCCAGGCACAGCAGAATGCCTGTCAATGCAGGTTTGGCCCTTGCACTATCTCTCCAGAGCCGAGTGTGGATTTCATCCCATTTGGGATGATTTTTGAGGTTTTCTTGACTGTTGATCCTGGTGTGTGCACACTAGGAGGTGTGAACTGGAGCTGTCTCAGACTCCCGGAGTTTCCCTGTCCCTGGCACTGACTTGGTCAGGGATTTTTGACATTTGTGTTAAAAGAAGTAGTACTCCAAGTGTTCAGAGACCTCTGGAAATCCATTGGTGCCAGAGGGAGATCAGCTCTTGCTGACTTTCAGGAAGCCGAGCCGCTGCCTCCAGGACTGCCTGACACACGGTGCTTCCCTATTTATAGCACCTTTGGTCATGCCTCTTCCCATCCTCTGCTGGGCTGTCCACTGGCACTGCCACCCCTAAGCATAGAGACAGGAACTGACACTTCCAGCAAGTAATTTCAGACCTGGTACAGCTAATTGTGCAAAAAGCATCCCAGCCCCATGCTGCCTGCGAACCCGTTTCTGATGCTGGTCCCAGCAAGCTGCTAACATAGGCACAAGAGAGACCAGTAAAGGCCATCAGGATGGGGACAGAGTTCTGTCCCTGGGCCGGGCTAAGGTAGCTGAGGTGCAGCCATTGCCGTGCCATCAGCAGTGCGGGGTGATCAGTCACCCCAAATATGGCATGTGGCTGTGATATCAGAACAGAAACTTCCTCCATCAACCATTAACCACACATGGCTCCCTGCCCATCGCACGACTCTGGGACACCACCCTTGCCCAGGGTGTGCACTGGGCATCCCAACAGCATGTGGAGCTGTAGAGAGGGACATGAGCTCTGCCCATCCTGGGCTTGCACCCCTGGGGCCATCCTGGATGTCAGACAGCATCTCACAGCATCTTTGGCTCAAGGATGGGGCTCAGCTAGTCAAGGTAGTGCTGCTGGCACTGAATGGTTTAGCATGGACCAATGTGAGCCAGCGGGCTCCCTGTTTGCTCCACAGTATGGTTTTTGAAGGATCTCACATCCTCATCCCTCTGAACCCCACTTCACCCACCCATAGCTCCTGCAGCTCAGACATGCCTGTGCAATTTCTTCTCCTCCACACACAGGAGAGGCACCATGCCAGGGAAGTCAGCTCCTGCTGGGAAAAGCAACAGGAAACCTGAGAAGCAAGATAAGAGCTTCAGAATTACAGATCAAGGAGCTGGGGCTTTTTTCCTCCACTCCCTGCTGCGTTGTCTGAGGGTCTCCACTGCCTCTCTGCTCCCAGCCAGGCTCCTCCTGGGGCTGGCCAGTGTTTTTATCCCAAGCAGTAAAGGACCAGATGCCACTCAGGGGATGCCTCATTAGGGCATAAAATGCAAGCAGTGAGAAGTGATGTTCCCCAGCCCGGCTCAGAGTGGGGCCTGGGTGGGCAGCAATTCTGTGAGCACTGTGAAGCAGATGCTCCTTGCAGGGGCTGCAGAGAAATATCCATGCAGGAATTAGGCAACAAGGAGTCAGGGACACTGTTCCTTAGAAGGGGAGTTAATTCAGATGGAAACCCCACACAGGCCATCAGGTGATGTCCCCACCACCAGCCATTGGAGGCACGAGGCTACCCAGCACCATGAGGGTGAAGTGGGGTGAGTGATGCAGTGCCTTCCCACCAAACACAGCAGGCAGCACCATGACACACTGTGTCCCAGCAGCCACTGGCCTGGGCCAACCCAGCAGGATTAAGGAGCCTGCAGGAGTAAGTAATTCAAATCCAGATTAGATTTAAGCAGCTGCTACGCAAAGGGGATGTGAGCAGGGGCTGTGCAATGGGGACGAGCAGGTGAGAGGCTGACTGGCACTCCTGTGATGTGAGGGGTTGTCAGGGTGGAGTCCAGCCAACAGGTCCATGCCCATGGGATATTGCCTACAAGGACGCATTTTATCCCCAGGACTGACTTGTGTGCACCAGTCTGGAGGCATCAGCGCTGGGCCATGGGACAGGGTACTCTGGGATGAGATGCTTCTGGCCATGGGAAGAGAGCACAGGCAGGAGGACAAAGCACAGGGACATGCTGGGCTGCTCACTTCATAGATGCTGAAGAGAGGCCATCCCTCTGCACGGGGATCCAGACCATGTTCCACCTCTTCTCCCACTGCTGGTCATGGTTGCAGGCCATTCAGGAGCCCATCAGGTAGGTCACTGTACCCACTCCTTGGGGGTCCCAGGGGGGCACAACATTTACCTGTGTGTTTACGAGTGGTGAGGGCACCAGTGTGGTAACAGAATGAGAGTGGTGCCCATTGCAGAAACCGTCCCACCAGCTGCTGAGCAAGGCACAGGTGTGTCCTTGCTATCCCCCAAGCAAGCAGGAGCTGGCAGGCAGGGGGGCAGGTTGGGCAAGGGTGTGCATTCAGGCAACGTTCTCAGTGAGATTTCCCCTGTGCAAAGTCAGCAGCTCCCCAAGAAAGCTGGGGAGGATGTGCTGACACACCAGTTGTGTCTGTGTGTGTGGGGAGACCCAGGTTAATTCCCCTGGGACAACACTGCAAGGGAGTTTACAGTCTTCTCCCTCAAGGGAGGACACCTTATGTATTGTAATGCTGCAGGTGGATCCATGCCACCACACAGCCTGGTCTGTATGTTTAAGAAAGAAAATGCTACTGCCCATGGCTACTGTGGCTTATCAATCACAGGGAAATGTTCTATATGTGCCTCTGGTGAAGTACATTCCTGGAGACCAAATAGGACTGTTTGGCAACAGGAGAAACCAGTCAAGTCCAGACAGAAACTTGTAAAAATGTCCTTGCTACCTCTCCCTAGCTGTGCATACTCATAACTTACTGCCAAGGAAGGCATAATCATTGATTGCATATAAGGCAGAACCATGTTGGCCTGTGTACCTCATTTCCTAATCCTATATGATATGAAAATAAATCCTTGCCATAGGAGGCACCTTGAAGGCTTTGCAGTATGGCTGTCCCACGGTGTTGGGATGGCTGCAGGCACTTGTGCCTGCCCTTGCCCTCTTCAAGGCACCAGGGACTGTCCCTGCCCTCACCCCCAACTCAGCCAGAGCCTGTGACACCATCCTGTCCCTCTTCTGGCTGAAGTGCAGCTGCCATCTGCAGGTTCCCTTTTCTGGAAGCCTGGGGGCCTGCAGTGGTCACTGCTGCCCAGGGAGCACAGCCTTCCTTTGAGATGCTTATCTGCTGTTGTCCCTCTGCAGAAAGGTGACCCTCCTTGTCATGGGGCTGGACAACGCAGGGAAAACCTCCATCATCATGGACATAGAGAAAGGTGAGGAGCAGCACAGCCACAGAGCCAGCCTTGGCTGCAGGCAGCTGCTTTATGGTCCTTTGCAACCAAGTGACAAAGCCTCGAAGGACTGAGACCCCTAAAATACAGCCACTGTTCTGGGGAAATGTGCAGGGCACCAGCTGTGCCCCGGGCAGCACTGGGAGAGGGAGCAGAAATGTGGCTGGAGGAGGAAGGAAATCCATGCCACAAGGCAGCTCCTGAGTTCGTGTGCCAGCTTTCTATCCTCTCCCCACACACAGCACTGGCCGGCGAGGTGCTGCCCGACGCACAGCCTGGCCAGACCCGCCTGCGGGTGGACAGGTTCGAGGTGACCCTGGTGGACCTGCCCGGGGCCCAGCGTTCCCGCAGTGCCTGGCGCAGCCACTACAGCGGGGCCCACGGGCTCCTCTTCATCCTGGACTCCAGTGACCTGGCACGGATGGACGAGGCCCGCAAGGTCCTGAGCCGTGTCCTGAGTCACCCCGATATCTCCGGGAAGCCCCTCTTACTGTAAGACTAGGTCAATGGGATGTGACCCGCGGTGTTTGGGGTGAGGGGGGGAGTGGGAACCTGTCACTTGGGTTGTGGGTTGCATGGACAAGCTGATGCGGGGATGTGGCGCCTGGGGCGCTATCAGGAGGTGCTGGGACCTAAGGACCCCAGTCGTGCTTAGGAAATGGGAAGATCCCTGGAGAGGAGCTGAGAAGGGGGCTACAGTGCCAGGCGAGGGCTGTGGCAATGCTTCAGCTAATCACAGCCAAACTGAGAGAAAGCACCCAGCGCTCCCCGCCGTCGCGCAGCGAGGCTCCCGGACGCCGGGGTGACGGCAGCGCTCCGCTCTCCCCGTGCCTCAGGCTGGCCAACAAGCAAGACGAAGCGGCCGCGCTACTGCCCTGCGAGGTGATCGAAAGGCTGTGCCTGGAGCGGCTGGTCAACGAGACCCGCTCGCCCTGCCGCATCGTGAGTGCGGAGCTGGCTCCGCTCCCCGCTCCCGCTCCCCGCGAAGTTGCGCTCCCGGCTCCCCGGGCTGACCCCCACTCTGCCCGCAGGAGCCCTGTGTGGCCAAGCGGGCTTCTCCCACCGGCCCAGCCCGCGCCACCCTGNCCGCAGATCCGGCACCGCCCGCTCCGAGGGCCGCCCGCGCCCGCCCGCACGCCCGCAGGTGGGTGAGAGGCTCCGAGGGTGCGTGTCCCCGTCCCCGTCCTCTCCCCACAGCTCTCGGCCGCAACCCCACGGTGTTCTCACCCCCCAGGAACCGGCCGCCCCCCGGGGAGGATGCTCGAGAGAGTGAGGGGAAGAGCGCGGATAACCGGCCACTGCATCCTGTCTGCCGTCTCCTGCCCCTGGTGAGTGAGACGCCCGGGGTGAGACAGGGTGTAAGGGGGGCTACATCACCTACCTCTCATCATCCTTACCCTGCCTAGGAGGAGAGCACTAAGGGCCCCAGGAGAAGGAAGAGGAAGGTGAAGGTGAAGAAGAAGGGCTCGGGGCAGCCAAGCCCAGCTGAGGAGCCAGAGGATCCAGGAGGAGGGGGTGACAGCCGTGCAGGGACGGCTGGGGGGCTGCTGCTCCCCAACAGGGTCGGACAGGAGGAGCCCGTACCCACTAGGATGACAGCCCCCCACCCAGGTGAGAGAGAGCTGTGGTTGTCAGCACTACCAGCATCAGCACGTCAGGACTCCCAGAACCACTCTGGCAGGGAGGGTTTGAGACCTGGCAACATGGGATAGTGCTGGACCACTGGTCCCCTCCACCTCCATTAGCTTTGCTTGCAGACAAGCTGAGTGCAGAGTGAGGTCACAGGAGTCTGAAGGGGAAGAGGAAAGACATCCCTGAGCATCTCTGCAGGGGGTGATGCACAGAGTGGATGAAGGGCTGCAGACCTGCCACCAGCTGTCCTCACAGGTAGTTTGGTGACAAAGGCATCCTTGCTCGGGTGGGGTGCCTGAAATTTTTCATTCCTCTGTCCAGTGCAGGGCATGAAAAAGAAAAAGAAGAAGAAAATCAAGAATAAAGTTAAGTCACAGGAACCTTCAGTGGAGCAGCAGCGTGAGGAGGTCTCAAGCACCTTTGGTTGGTATTTCTAAGGACAGATTTTGCTGAAAGCATCAGAGGATCTTGGCCACAGGGTGCTTGGTTTGGGGACCTGGGCACAAGCATGTGCTGCTACAGGGCACAGTGGCAGCTGATGGGGAGGCAGATGCTGCTGCGTCTGCCGGGAGGTGGATTGTGGCACACAAGACTGCACTGGGGTATCCTTGCAGTCCTCACGCAGTGCAGGTTGCCAGGTGGGTCCAAGAACTGGCCCCAGTCAGTGCCTGACTGTTTTCCTTCCTCCCAGACTTGTACCGCCGGGCGATGTTGGCTCTGAAGATGAGGCAGGAGCAGAGGAAGCAGCCGTCTGCCATCACCCCCTGAGCAGGGAAAGCACATTCCAGGGGATGCAGTGGAAGTGGGACCCATGCAGGGTTGATGGGGTGCTTTGCCAGGGCTGGCAGTCCTGGACAATATGAAGCATTAACAGCATCATTGTCCTTGACATGGCTTGAAAAGCAGGGATTTGCAGAGGCGAGCCAAAAGTCCCTTTGTAAGATGCCTCTCTGGTAGCCAGGCTGCAAACCCATCTGAAAAGGGAACATCCAGCCACTTGCCAACCTGTTAGTATTCTGTAGAAGACCCTGTCTAAACCCAGACTGTTTGTGGAAGAGAGGAAGATCAGAGCAAATACCCCAGGAGAAAAGCCTGATTCTTGAATTAACCTATAACCCAAGAAAGCTCTCTTCACTTGGCCAGCCAATCTGCCTGGAACAGTCTAATTTCCTGCTTGTGAAGGTGGGAGGGCAGTCCAAGGTGGTCTGCAGACCCCAGGTCTTCACCCAGCCCCCAGCCACATCTGGCAGTGCTGTCAGGACTCCTCTCACACGGTGGAGGAGAGTGATGCCTGTGTTTGTGCATCCAGCAGCCTGTCAGCAAAAGTTTAAGTTGAATGGCAACTGGTAGTGGAGACTGCAGGAGGCTCCTTCCCTAGGATCATTCTTCCTGAGGTTGCCATCGTCCCAGGAGGGATGGTGCTGATCTTCAGGAAATGCGAAATCCTCCTGTGTCACTGTCAGCCTGGAATTCTGCAGCTTCAGGCAGTCCCTGATCAATGCTCAGCTCAGCTCTGAGATGGGACAACAAGCAACATTTGTGTCCTGACACAACCCATCTGTGACACACACCGTGTCTGTCAGAGCCGCGCTGTCACGGGCACTGAGCTTTCTGGAGGACTGAGCTCATGCTGCCTGGATCCAACTGGGTGCATGTGCCAGGAAACCAATCCTCAGTCCTGCAAACAATTCACGTGAAGTCGGGAACAGGATGGTTTTCTCTTAACACCTGCAATAGTGTTAGGACTTGAACTGTACATTAGTCACCTCCATTACCACGATTACTGATTAACAGGCAATGCCTCTGTGGTCCACGGGGAAGGAAAATCACTAAATTCTCTGGAAGGGCTGAAAAGGGGAGAGAAACTGTGGCTACACTGCCTTGACAGACTGCTGTAAAGTTTTGTCTAACTCTGCCAGATTCAACTGTCAGTGACTATAAGGATTAACTGTAAATAAACTGTAAATAACAAGAGCACAAATTAATACTGTCTTGTAAACACAACACTTTTAGTAAATCCTTGTCTGGTGGAGTTCCCTGTGATGTCAGTGATGTGGTCAAGAGAGTAAAATGAGGACCTATGCCTGTGGAGCCCCTTCTGGAATGGGTCTGGGCCATGGGTGCCCCTGGGGGGCCAGTCCAGGCTGCCAGCCAGGTTCCTTCTCCCGGGATTACAGATCTCCAAAGGATCACGGGGAGAGGAATATTAAAATTCTATCCCCTCTAACAGCCACTTCTCACACACACACTGGATCTGGTAGGCAGCTGGTACCCCAAAACAGCCCATAGCCCTCGCTGGGTCTCCAGAACCATGTGGGGAACAGGAGCTGAGAGGANAGCTGGTACCCCAAAACAGCCCATGGCCCTCGCTGGGTCTCCAGCTGAGAGGGACTGGGAGCGTCTGGCGGTGGCAGCCAGCTCCCTCTGGTGATCCCTGCAGCTCCCGGCACTGCACCTCCTTGTCACGGCACCGGCAGCTGCGCAGGGACACAGAGTGCCCCGTGTGACACCCACAGCTGGAGAAGACGGGCAGCGACGCAAGTCCAAAGGCAAAACTGGCCCGGTTGGTGCTGCCGGGCAGCTGAAGGAAACTTTCCCTGGCAACCAGCTGTAAGAAACCATTAAGGCTGATTCAACACACTTCCCCCGACATAAAGATCTCCAGAGCGTGGTGCAGACAAGCAGCTAAAATACGTTTGAAAATCAAACCCACTCATCCTGGTGCGTCCATGGGTGTACAGCAGGTAATCCCTACTCCAACCAGGAGACAATCCTGGTCTACGTCAACCAGGAACATGACTTTTTTCTTCTTTAGAAGATGAGCAGAAACAACTCCATATTAAAAATGATCTATCTCAAAACATCTCAGAAACATCTCAGAAATGAGATGTAGAAACATCTCAGAAATGAGATGTGACGAAAGATAAATCAAACTACATTAATTAATGGCTATTCTATCCCACTGGATAATTGGTTGGGCTGTTCTTGAGGAACAGTGGCTATAGCACAGGGTGCATTTCTGGGTCAGGCAGGGTGGGCCAGGCTCCNTGACTTCCTAGAAATCTATATAATAATATATAATATAGCAGCAAGGGTAGGAAGTCTCTAAGAGGCATGGTCCTGCTGGCACTGCCTGCTTTTCAGAGGATGAGGTCTGCC
>WEIV01022630.1:1243484-1301347 GCA_013390005.1 Calyptomena viridis | reverse complement strand
TGGGTTTGTTTTTCCGGGGTGCGGTGGCGGGCGGGTGTTCCGCGCGGGGATGCGGTGTCCGCCCGCGCCGCGGGGCCCCGGCCCGCTCCCGCTTCCTGAGCGGCAGCTCCGTCCGTCCCCGAGAGCCCTCGAGAAGTTGCTTTTGCTGCCGGAGCCCAAACCTTGTTTTTTCCCCCCAAAAAACCCAGCGGAAGGGACTTACCCGCCCTGGCCGCGCGCGCCCCAAACCGCGTGGTTCTTCCCCGGGCGGGATGCGGGTGCCGCTCCACCCGCTTCCTGCCCCCAAATCCATCCCGAACCCTTCCCGGTGCCACATAAGCTACTTGAAGATTTCACCGTGACCTCATTGCTTGGCCTGAACTCTGTAATTACTCATTTTCCCCTTTTCCACAGCAAATGTGGCAAAACCAGTGTTTTAACATCATTTCAGGCGCTGCTGTTTATTCAGCAGTGTCATTGATTGCGCAGTGCGTAGTTAACAAAGTTCCTGGAGTTCAGGCAGTAGGCAGTGATGTGTGGTGTTAGCACAGCCCAAACACCCTGGGAGGCTCCGGAGCTGCTTCCCGAGGCACCACCCGGTTACCTGCCGGGATAATGGGCTCTGCCTGCAAGGCCGGAGCCCCTGGGAGATGCGTTCTCATATTCGCTTTTGGTTTTGAGCGAGCTACATGTGCCAGGCTTTCCAGATTTGCAGCACAAGGTACTGTAAATTTCCTTTTTAAGTCTGGAGGTAGCTCTGCAGTGCTTATGGGGGGAAAACTGATTGATTTTCCCGTTTGTAGGATGTGTTTCTGTTGCAGGCTTTGGGTTAGTCCTGTGGAGAACAGACCTACTGCAACCATTGTTTTGCAGCCTCAGCGACAAATATCTCTGGTCTAAACTCAGTGCCCTGAGTTTCTGGCTTTGATGGCTTTGAGTTTAGCTCTGCCTTATGTTGTGTTTCCTACCCCACTCTTGCAGGAGGCTTTTTCTCAATCATATTGGGAAATAAAAGCTTTTTTAGGTGGCTGTTTCCCCTGAGCAGGTACTCAGAGGTGCTTGACCAGGCTCTGGATCCAGCACCCTCCTTATGCTGCCTGAGGATCCCACATCTTGTGGGCCTCACACAGTCTCTGTGCCACCTCCCACAGTCCCTCGGTATGTGGAGTGGATATGCACGACTGCTGGGATGTGATGTCCTTTGGGGCAGAGGAAAAACAGTCCCGAACACTGAACACAGGTCTTTCTGAATGCTCTGTGCAGGGCTGACCTGTTGCAGCACCTGTTTGGAAGGTTAGAGATAGGTAGTTTTCTGACTGGAGGAACAGCTGTACTCAGGGACCAGCATAGTGTGCCAAGGCATCTGTAGTGTTGGTGAGGGTTTTTATTTTCCACCTCCTAGCTTTGTAAGTAGTGTTTGAGTAGCAACGAACAGTTCGTTATCAAACTGGTGCAAGTGGCTATATCAGCCTGTGGCTGACAGAGCAGCTCCCACCATGCTGGTGCAGCTCTGCCCTGTCTCCAGCCCTGCAGGGTGCCCCAGGAGGTTTGGATTGGTCCCTTCTCTCCTGCTCCATGGGAGGAGAGGACAAACCATGGTGATCTCCATAGAGCTGTCCCCAGCCTGCTGCCTTGCCCTGGGTGGGTAGCCCTGGGCTTCAAGAGATGTTCGTCTTCTGCCAGTGGCATTGCAGAAAATTCACTGCAGTTATTAAAGGCTGCAGATTTTGTGACACTTAAGATCCCATAGGGCTACTCAGACAAATGCGACTTCTCCACTTTGTGGTCTCTGCCAGAGGCTCATAAATCCAACAGATATTAAAAATCCTGTTTTCAGCTCTATTTCACAGCTTAGGCACGATGGATGTGCCTTGCCCTATTAACATGATTGTGCCTCCATTTCTCCTATCTATAAATTCCTATCCTAGATAGGGTATGAAATGGGATGGTAAAAAGAGCAAGAAGGGGTGAAGTGTTGTATGTGGGTCTGCTTTGCTACCTGGAGGTACAAACCGATGCTCTACAGAAACAAATTGGATTCTTAACTTTAGTTTGCACCACTGAAATAATCCCTGTCAATAGAAGAGTGGGGCTGGTATTGCTGTAGGTAGGTGGGATTGAATTGCCATGGGTAATCCACTTTTAGGAGATGCTGTCAACTTGAAATATAACTTTAATTCTTTTTTGGAAATGGATTCTAGCATTGGAGTCTTATTTTTAGTCTCATGCTGCTTGTACGGCTGTTGCAGGGAGGATGCGGGAGCAGAGTGGGGAAGTGTGTTGTTGGGAAGGATCCAGGGGAGGGTTTGGGTCAGTGTGCTGTGCTGGGCTCCTCACAGGACTGGGACAAGTGCTGTCTGCTTCCATACTCTGGGAAGTGCTGGTCCCTGTGCATCAAGGACCGTGTGCTTTTTCTCATTTATTACTCTTCCTGGATCCTTCTGAAGTGTGCAGAGAGCTGTACCTCCAGGCCACAGCTCTGCCAGTGCTGCGGGGCTGGGGCTGATTCAGGTTGTTGTAAGAACTAAGTGAGAAATTCAGAAAGAAAAGTTACTGGTGCCCTCATTATTTCAGTTGCCCCCCACTTGCATTTATTCAAGGCTGGTCCGGAAGGGAGCCCTGGGAGCTGTCACCCTGCTCGTGGTGCAGGAAGGCTCGGGGGGGCAGGGAAGGACCTCGGGATGCTCTCCCTCCTTTTGGAGTGCTCGGTGCTGTCTGAGCTCGTGGACTGATAATTATCTGTCATGGCCCTCCCTCCTGGGTCTCTTCTGCAGCCAGTGCAGTTCCTTGCTCTGGTATTTTCCTGTTCTGTTCAGAGCCCAGGATAAGTAAGAAAACAACAAACAGTCTGTAATTGGGAGCAAAATTCTTCTGTTTGTGTGTTTGTGCAGTGTCTAACAACAGGACCTTAGTTGTATTATTCCCTTTTAATGAAATCCCTTGGGGCCTGATCCTCTTTGCAGCCTGTACCCTGGTAAATCCCTGGTGTTTAGCAAGTGCTGGGCTGCTGCTTCTCAAGAATGTTTGCTTGATGTTGGGGAAAAATGTGCCTCGTAGATGGGGATGTAATGCTTGTCCCTGGGCTGCATCTGCATTGTGACTGGATGCCTCTGCCTTGTTTTAGGCTGGAGTGATGTTCACTTGCTGGTCTTCTGGGGTCTGCAGTTGCCAGCCATGGGGGTACCCCCAGGTTGGTTATGGGACTCTGTGGGGCAGGTTCTACCTGGTGCTCTGCAGGAAAATACTCCCACTGAGACCTATTCAAATGGCAGAAATGGGAAATGGCCCAAAGTCACTTTGTAGAGGGGAAATGAATTCCCCATGGTGATGAGGAATAGGTGAGAAGAGGTGGGCAGTGTGGGGGCTGACCACTGCAGGCTTCTGCCCATCCAGACCCTGCCCTGCTTGGAGAGATGCTGGGTTATGGCTTGTGGGAGATGTCTGAGTCTGGGGTGGAGGATGCTGACTTACACTCCTGTCTATAGTTTTTTGCAGCAAATATGTAATAAAGTCTATTTTGGGACATGGAGCACATCTGTGATTTTCTTTCACACTTGTTATTTTATTTTAGGGAGTGTGAACCAAACATTAGTGTGTGATTGCAGTTCCTATTCTAATAACAAAGGAGACCATGGGTAGGAGTTGGTAGTCTTGAGGATTTCCTTATTGCCCCCTAAATCAAGCAATCTTAACACCTTGTGAGTAAGGCTGTATGTCAGACACCTTGTACCTGACTATCAACTTCTGCAAGAAGCATTTTGCTTTCATTGAGGCAGCAAAAGTTGGGGCTTGAGTGTTTCTGTGACACCAGGTGGTAGTTCTGCTTGGAGAAATCTTGCACTTCAGAAGAGTGTGGATTTTAATGAAGTGACTTGAATTTTGCATGAAAGTTCCTGGAATTTGTTTTATAAGGGGTATTTAACATGATAATGGCATTTCAAGCACTCTGCCTTTGGCAGCCACAGAGCAGCCCATGCTTGACCACAGAGAAGACAAGGGAGGCTCAAATAGGGAACCTGGGGCTGCAATCCCTTAATGATGTCTCTACTCTGGAAAATGGGGACACAGGAGTTTCTCAAATTCCATGGAATATGTGGATACAGGAGTTTCTCAGATTCCTGTAACTGTTTCCTCTTTAATGTCTCATAACTATAACCTTATTCCCAGAAATAGCTCAAGCATTTTGCTAAAAATAAATAAAATCAAACAAAAAACTCAGCCTGGGACAAACAGCTGCATGGAAGCATTCACATGTGCAGTTAAAGTTTGGAGAAGTTAGAAATTGCTGTAAGGATGGTCTGGAAAGTACCAGTCAAACATTAATAATAAGTGGTGCTGCCAGTTAAACCTGTGGTGTGCAGGAACTTTTTTTGTATAGAATAACGTGTCTGGGCTGTATTTTATTCTTCACTAAATACCGTTTTTGTCCCCAGTTGGTATTTTGCTAAGAATGATGTTTGTCTGGGCTGTGTGGAGAAGGTTCAGAGCTGAGCTGACTGGAGTTGCAGCTGAAGGCATGGCAAATTGCTTTCAACAATAAAAATTATAAAAGCAAACAGGCCATCTATTAATAGCAAGCTTTTTTGGCCTTGCCTTTAATTTCATCCTGTTGCCTTTGGTTTTTGTACTTCCTTTCTGATTAAAACTGCTGTTTGTTGGTTGTAACTGCCTCTTTCTAGTGGAGAGATTGCTTTTAACTAATATTTTTAAAAATAAAAGCTGGTGGACATTATTCAGTGTCTCCAAGTTCTGACTTACAGACCTTCACACCCAAATTAGTTATCTGCCAGTGATCACATTTTTAACAGTGCAGGTTGGGTCCCTGTGAGCATCTTCTTCCCATAACACCATGCTTGCATCTTTAAGTTGAGTTGTGCAGCAGAAAAAGAGACTCTGTAGCCCCTTGGAAGACTTAAGCCTTCAATCCTTGCTGAGAAAATGCTGGTGTGGCCAGGTAGGGGAACATCCCTGTGGCTGAGATCTGCTCACTGGACATCACGGGTATAGGAGTCATTGAGCTGCCCAGCTTGGCTGGAAACAGGAGTTTTCCAAGAAACTTGGACACTGGATGACCAAGTGCACTGTTAACCCATTTGTCTTTCCCTGAAAACATTTGCTCAGGGGATTTCTCAGGGGAGTTTTCTGTATTAGTTGTGTGTAGGAGGTGGGTGCTGAGGCCTGAGGGCAGCACAGGGGTTTTTCCCTCTGTGGCTCAGCCAGTCACTCTGGTGGCCTTCTGCCCAAAAGTGTCCCCTGCTGAGCCCTGCCTAGGGGAGAGGGCAGCTCTTGCCCTGTGCCAGGACAGGCTACCCCGATGTGATCTTAGAAAATACATTACCTACATGTTGTAGACTGAAATAATCATCTCCCTGTTCATGTTGGAAGTAATTCTGTGCTTGCTGAGGTCTGATGTTGGGAAGGATGAGCTGGTTTTTCCCAAATAGGTTTTGCCAGTGTGTTGTGAACTTCATCTTCCTGTGCCCTCTGCAGCCAACAGACCTGTATTCAGACCTGGGCTTGGAGCCCCACAGGTGATGCTGTGTGGGAGCCAGGAGAACCTGGCACACATCTCCTGCAGTTCTGCCTTTGGCATCTCTCTCATCTTGTGCGAGTAAACAATATTTTTTTTTCTACTTTAATTACCAAGCAATATTGAGGTTCAGGGTTTTTTTTTTAGTGTTTTCCTTCGTTTGCCTGGATATTTGCCATTTTCTCTAACTTGTGGGGACTGTGCAGATGCTGGGCTACAAGCAGGGCTGGTCCCCAGCAGCTTGGTGTTCTGAACTGTGGCTGGTTTTTTTGCCCATTGGTTATTAATTGCTGTCAGTCAGGAGCCTTATACTGCTGGGTTGTTGTTAACAGTGGGCACAATATGAAGGACATGGTGAAGTGTGTTGTGCTCAGATCCTGTCCTCCCTTTATGGATACTGTGCCAGTCAGGAAGCATGTCCTACTCACTGGAAATAGGTAATAAGGACACTGCTGCTCATGTTGCTGATGATTGTAAGCAATTTCTGTTATTATTATTTTAAAATTATTTTATCTCTCTGCAGCCTTTCCACAAGCTGGCTCCACAAACACCAGGCAGCCCTGACTACTTTCAGTGTTAGCATCGTGTTGCAGTTTGCTGGATTGCTTTGGCCAGTGACTTGTTCACTGTGTTTGGCTGGATTGGTTAACATTTGATTTGTGCAGTTAGTATTCTGGGTTTTTTGCAATAAACTTGGCTTGAGGATTTGCACATGGAGCCTTTATGTGAATTGCCATCACCCTGCCCTGGCAGGAGGGTGATGCTGGTGCTGCCTGTGCTTCAGGGGATGGCAGTAAGTGGCAGGCTGGTTTAAAGCTTGGTTTACTAACTTGTAGCCTGGGGAAACAGTGAAACTTTCCTGGTTTAAAAGGTCTCCTCCGGCCTCTGCCCTCACCTGACTCCTGCCTGGCAGCAACACAGCTGCTGGGTCAGGAAAAGTGTTTTGCCCAGAGGCTGCAATGACTTCAATATATATATGCATTAAATATACATGCATGCAATATATGGACATTAAATATGCATATATGCAATATACAGATGCATTAAATATATATATTTATTTTTGCTTATGGACTCTATTGGGCTTGGCCAAAACCCAAGGAGCTGCTGGCCAGTGGTTGGCACAAGGGACCACTTTGATGGCTGCAAAGTGCATTTGGATATTGAGCTGCACATGGGGCAGTGGGGTGAGGAGACAGGCTGGGGGCTCACTGGTGGGAGGGAAGCAGTCCTAGGTGTTCCTTCTCCTCTCCTCCATCGCTTTTTGTGCTCTCAGAGTGGGGTGCTTGCTGCCACGGATGCTGATCAGAGCCAATACCTTGTAAAATTTTATCTCTTTATGCAATCCCTTCTGTACATGATTTGCAGTTTGTCCACTCTCTTGGGTACCTGTTGTATCCTGCTGACTCAAATGATTTTTTTTTTTTCCCCAAAAGCTCAGTCATATTGTTTGGGATGGAATTCCAACTGAAACCCATTTAGTCTAAAAGCATACCTGCTCTGGAAATCCAGCCCTAATTGATAGTGCTTGTAGTTCAGAGACATTTGTCCTGTTCTCCTTAATGAAAATTTAATGCGCTTATTTGTGATCCAGCTGTTTGTAAAGAGCTTTTTGTTTTCCTCCTGCAGCAGAAGGAAGGGTAAGCCCCTGCGAGGCTGTCCTGGCTGGGTATTTTGAGAGCAAATCAGGCTTTTCATTTTTTTTTTCACAACTTGAACAAGATTCCTGTTAACCTCCTTTGTGGCCTTGGCTGAATAATGCTTTGCTGCAGGCTTTTTGCTCTGTTTTCAGCTGAATTTTTCAGAATCTATAGGTGAGAGGACCCCAGCCTTGCTAGTGTGTGGAGGGCTTTGTAAATTCTTGCTGTGTATTTTCAAAGAGTCTTTACATCTGGTATGTCTAAAATGTGCTGTACACCTTAAGAAGATTTTGTAAGACTATTAAAGTGGGAAACAGAGGCATCAGTCACTTAGTAGATGTAATTTTTTTGCAGTATTGTGGCAAATGCACTGTTTTGCAAAACAGAAGGATCCTATTTTTCTTGTATTGTAAAGAACCTAGAAAAGCTGAGTAAGATGTGCAACAGGCAAGATTAGACAATTTGAAGCGCTTCTTTGGCATTGCAATCCAAGATCTCTTCAGCAGTAATACAAATTAAATACTGCTTGACTGCAGCGACGCTGTGCTCTGTCACCAGAGTCTCAATTGGCTTAAGAGGGAAAAAAAAAAACAAACCCACATTCACTGCCGGGAAATTAAATGCAGAGGGAAAAAATCCACTTTGTGAGCAGCCCTGCCATCTTTTATTATAATTTCTCTGTAATTCCTCCCCAGCATTTGCACAAAGCCAAGCAGCTGCTGTCTGTAGGGACTCAGAGTGCACTGGGGGGCTGCAAAGCCAAGCTTAAAATGCAGCATTAATATATTATTTGTTTGCTTTTTGTGTTTTGCAGGGTGGTGTTTTGCGTGCCACTTCTGTTCACTCTGAGTTGTGGAAGGTTTTTATTCTTTTTGGTTTTTTCCTCCTTCCTTTCAGCTCACCTTTTCTTACATTGTTTGCTCAGGGAGGGAGCACACTTAAATTAGCTGCAATGCCCAGAGGGCTGCTGTCTTTGTATCAGCCAAATTAATATAGTGGAGTACATAATTTCCATGGGTGGTTTCTTCAATGCAGTTGAATGGATGGAAGTGGGACTTTCCACTTGGCAAGTACCATTCCAGTTAAGTGCACAGTGGGAATCGGTCATGCAGAGAGAGGAAACCTTGGGTCAAGGAGCTTGTCTTGATGACTGTGAGAGTAGGAACGCCCTTGTCCCAGTGCTTGGCTATGGATAACCTCAGATGGGATGGAGATGGCTGAGGCACCTCCTGAGATGCTGTGCTGTTCTCCAGCACAGGATGTGCTTGCTTCTGCAGCTGATGGTGCTCCGAGCCCAACACCCTGGGGCCAGCTCAAACCTCTGCTCCATATCCCTGTGGATAAGCAGATTTCTCTCCTGCAAATCTAGGCTGCTGTGCCACTGGCATTGCTTGGTGGGTCCTCACTCAGCTCCAGGCTGCCCATGCTTTGCAGAAGCTGCTCTGCAGCTGCCTTGCCCAGCCTGGCAGGAACGTGAGCCAAAGGATTTCCTGAAGATAAACAGTTCTAGACCACATGTTGAGGATTTCTCTCCTGACTGGGCGGATTGCACTGATCCCATATCCTGGTATGACTGTGCCTGCAGCCCCAGGGATGATTCTATTGGTCACTGTAGTATCTGGAGATGAAAATATTCCCAGAGGGGTCTGGTGCATGTGGAGCTGATTTTGGCTATGGAAAAAGGGGTGAAGTAGGTGATTTCTACCTCTGTCTTCCCTTTGTCTGCTGCTGCTTCTGTGGAAACATTTCTCTCAGAGTGCACTAGGGGAGGGTTAGAAAACCACAGCTTTTATATTTTTGGAGTTGAAAAACTTAATCTGAACCAATGTGAGTGAGAAGTATGGGGGGGGCTGGGATCTTGGACCTCGGGTACCCATTGCAGGATCTAAGGGCACCCCATGATGCTGTCACAGGACTTGGTGAGCCCCTGCAGCCTGGACCTGCCCTCTCATTCCTCCTGGAGCCTGTGGTGTGGGAGATAGGGCAGCCTCCCTGGGGGAAAGCTTGATCTGGAGGGATGTGGCTGGACAGGCCTGGGTACCAGCCCATGCTTCTGGGATGTTGTGGTGAGGTACACCCTGATAGGGGGGTCTGCAGCTCTGTCCCCAGAGTGGGAACAACCAGGCAGGCTCGCTTGCTTCCCAGGGGAAAGGGAGACTGCTCTGGGAAATGGGCTTCTCTCCAGTCAGCTGGCAGCCTGGCTTTGAAATGCTGGGAAAACTTAAAAAGAGGCAAAATGTTTGTAGGTGGCAGAGGTCGGAGTGATGTCTGGCCAAGCTGGGATGCATAACATAGCATTTGGGGGTTTTTTTTCCCATAACTCGAAAAGCTCAGACTTTCAGAGGACTAGAAAACAACGGGAAAACCAACCAATTACAGCTCTGCTGAGTGATGCAAGCAATGACAATTGCAAACTTGGAGGGTTTTTTCCACGTTGCTCTTATTTTAATTTTTGCCAGGGCAAATCACTGCTCTGGAGAGCTTGCTGCCTTGCTAAAATAGCTGCTGATGGACAGACATATGTGCACAGCTTGAGCCAGGGAAAGAAGGGAGGAAGAGTTTTGAAGACAGGAAGACCTCGTTTTATTTGCTTTGTGACCTCTGCAAAACATTTGGCTCTTATTCAAAGTCCTTTTTCTGTTCTCGAGCCTGAAGTGTTCCTATGAGCCTGAATTTTATATGCTGGCAGCATGCTGGTCAAACTTTTCTTTTGGACTGCCAAAAATAAAGATCTGCTGCCTGTATTTCAAGACGAGCAATGGTTTCATAACCCTGGCTGTCAACAGGACAGGGGAAAAAAAGAATTGAGATACTGAAAACTTTCAAAGGTCGGTGGTTATGTTTGAACAGGAGAAACAGATTTTCTGCTCAACAGCAGCACTGAAGTAATACTGCCCCAATCAATACCATTGGGTTTGGCTTTCTTCATCATATGTGAACCTGACTTTGTGCAAAGTGCTGCTGAACAGAAGCTTGATTACAGACATTGTGGCGTGTTTGCTGGGAAGATGCAGTACTGTGTGGTTTGGGGGCAGACTGGCTCCATAAAGAAAAAGGAAGACAATGCCTGTGCCAAAAAAGGTCTTTTTGGCTGTTACCCCTGTGCACGGTGCTCCCTAAGCCTAGGATAGGGCTGGGGCCTCTTTTAAATTTATTATCTGGGAAAAAAAAACCCCTTGTATTTCCTCTTTCCACCCTTATTAAATCTTTCAAGTAGCTCTTTCCTCTATTCTCCCCACCCTGCCGTGTCTCTGTTTTTATCAGTGGCTTTGTTGGCTAAGTCAGCTTTTCCAGGAAGTGTGGTGGGGTTGGGCTCTGCTGTTCTCCAGCCCCTTGTCCTTGATGAAAGTGACCTTCTTACAGGCCTGTATGGTCAGGGAGAACCACCTTGGGACAGAGGGCACATGGGAACAGGCTCTAGTTGGAGCCCCTTAGATGTACTTGAACTTGAATTAAGGATGGTCTGATCTGGGTTAATGATGCTCTTCTAGAGCACATCATCTACTGCTTTCTCATCCCCAACAGGGACCAGGGACAAGGTCTAAGTGTTGAGCTCCATCACATATTGACTGTGATTTAAGAAAAACCCCAGGTATTAGTCCTGTTCCCATGACTCCTCTTTTGCTGTTGCTTGTTCTGTTGGTCTGGGGGGTTCTTAGTTACCCCCTCGCTTTGGCTGGACCAGCTTACCCCAACAGTCACTCCTTGGTGGTCGTGTTTTGTCTCTGGTTGAAATATCAGTAGGAGCTTCAGCCTCAGCATAGGAAAAGGGATACTGGTTTAAATTTCAACCTTCTGCTTTCCCAAGGTACCAGCCTTCCCTCTTCTGCTTAGGGTTAAGCAGCAAAAGTCCCATCCAGTGGCAAATGAGCTTGGAGCAGTGCACACCTTTCTCTTGGACCTATGAACTCTTGGCATTTTAAATGCACTGTTGGTTTGTTTTCTTTCCAAGGCCTATGCACGTTATCGACCTTTTCCTGCAGGGTGAACAGTGAGGTTGATCCCAGTCGATGGAGTTTTCTCTCTAAATCAAGAGATCTGCCTAAATATGTGGCCGTTATGGGTAAGCATAGTCTGAACTGCTAAATTATTAAGGGTATTCTCAAAGCATTGCTTGTACCTGCACAGAAATGACTAAGGACAAAGAGCCATAGAAAAATTGGCAAGAAAAAATTTCAATTAAAAATATTATCGGTTGGGCAATGGGATTGATGTGCTGAGTGACTTTCCCGAGGCTGATGGATGTTTGGGGAGGTTATGGTAAATTTATGTAGGCTTTTTTAAATTGTGCATGTGTTTTTCTTTGTTCTTCTGCAACTAAAATGAAACAGGAGCTAAAACAGGCTGTTTTGGGAGGTGGTGTTATTTTTGCAGGCTTTTTTTGTAAATCAGGTCAACTTCTCTACTACTTTTATGATAAATGGAACAATATAGGAACAATTAGACTTTCAACTATTCATGAGATTGAAGCCAAGTAATGTGATTTAATCTTTCTCTTGCATATATTTAATATAAGCTGTGATTTCATTCAAATGTTTGAGCTTTGTACTTGTACCGTATAATTATCTCTGGTTTTAGCAGATGACTTTTTTTAAATGCCTGTGGTTTTTATTAGGTCTGTTTTCTATGAGCTATTTGTGTTTACTTTGTGGCTTGAAGTTATCTTCAGCAAACATGAAAGGAAGGGTTTTTTTATTAGTTAGTTCTGGTTTAGGTGCTTTCTGAAGCTGTAGTAAATCAAATGGTGGTGGGTTTTTTCCTTCTGCCACTGTTTTTTTCTGGAAACAGGGCCAGCAGGTAATGCAGACATATATCCATATGGGGGATATAATTAAACGTTGTTTTGCAGCTGCCCTAGAAATAGTCCACTCAAGGTGGCTCCTTGTCAGTGGTGGCTGCAGGGCACAGGTTCACCTCTCCTGTTGAACTCAGTCTAACTCCATTAATCTTTATCCAGGTTTGCTAATTTTTACCCAGGTTTGCAACTTTTATCAAATGCCATCCAGGTCCTTTACACTGATGTGATGGATTCCTAGGAACTGGGGAGGGGAGGCAAAGAGGAGCCTCTCCCCAAGGCAGGTGGGAGCTGTTGTGCTGGAACAGGACATCTCTGTGGGAGAAGGGCACAGATGGAGAGGGGAAAGGCACACAAAGGGAGAGCTGCCCAAACTCAGGCTAAGAATCTGGGGCTGCAAATGTAATCCTGCTATCTCTATGTAATGCTCCAACTGCTTCAAGTCATAAATGATGTTGGGTTATTTATTAGTTGCATCCATGGGCATTTTTAGGCCTGGTCTGATGCTTCAAATCATGCCTATTTGTGGTGAAATGGCAAACCTTTGCTGACCTTCCATGGGCACATATAGGTGGGCTTTTTAAATTTGGACAACATAAGAAAATAGTCATTATCCCTAATGTCTTTTTTTCAGAGCCGCTGCTTCTGGCAGTATGTGGGCTTTATAAGAGGTGAGGGTATGGGAAAGTTGTGCTACATCAGAAATACATTCTGTGTCTGAATTTCTCCATGACATGAGGAGAGTTGTGCTGCAGCAGCAGCCCTTTGCCTGTGCAGCAGAGTGTGCCCACATTGGTGGTGATGTGGTTATTTATTACTGCAGCTGGGCACCTAGTCCTGCCCAAGGAGAGAAACAAAGATGGAAAGTGAGCTGCCAACTTGAAGGATTTCCTGGCAGAACAGCCTCACTAGCCTCATCTTTATCTCCTATGATTTGTGTTTGACTCTCACTGTTGTTTTCCAGCTGAGCTCCTTCAGGAGAAACCTGGTTTGGATGGTTTGCTGAAAGATTAACTCACTGATGGGCTTGGTTAGGCCCTGGGGAAGAGGAGCAGGAGCCCTGAACTGAAGCTTGAAGCATCACAGGGGAGACCCACATCTTTGAGGCTGGTCCTCAGGTGGTGTAGATAGAATAGCGGCTCTGCTTAAAAACACTTCCTTCCCTCCTTCCTCTCAATTCCTGGTGTCTGTGGTGTCCCCCAGGTGCTGCTGTTTGTCTGTCAGCTGCTGGGAGCTCTTCTGTGTTGCAGGGACACGGTATGGCAGATGGATCTGGGGTTATCTACCAGCATCCCCAAATCCTCAAGGCATGGTGGGATGATGCAGTGTGGCTCCCCCCAGCACTGTCCAGAAGTCGTGAGCAGTCTGACACCACTAATCCCTACAGATAGCTCTGGTTCTCCCAGCACTCATGCAAATGCCATGCCTCGGGCCAAGAGAGGTGATGAAGTGCTTATGAGGGGAATGCAATTGTTTATTTTCTTGACTAATCCTTTTGGCAGGCTTGGCTCTAAACAGCAGGAGAAACTCCGGCTTTTGCCTGCACCAGCTCACTCCAGCACTGTGGACTGGGCTTTATAGAATCCTGCAATAAGACAGCTGTTTGAATTATATCCAAGTAATATTTTTTTTCCATCAGAATTAAAATCTTTGATGAAAGGCAGTTGGAAAAAGTAGTCTAAATCCTCTCCCTGCTAATCTGCATATTTTATATTTTTCCCCAGAGCCTGGCAGTTATTCCCTAAATCTCCCTCTAAGTCTCTGTTGAGAGCTGTTATTAAGTTGTAGTAATCTATTAGCAACCCAGCGAGTGGTCCAAGGTGGGCTTGTTAAAATGAGAGCTTTTAGTTGCTGAGTTGAGCCATTGCCTCTCACTGTGGTGTTATTGTGCCATGCGCTCGCTTTGCTGGAGGTGGAGAAGAGAGAGATGTGGTGTGAAGCCTTCCAGCTTCTCGTGGGGCTGTGGGATGGTGTGATATTGTGGGGTGGTTGAGGGAATGGGAAATGAAATGCCGTGAGTGGTGGAAGTCTGGTCAGACCACAGAGTGAGGACTTCTCTCTCTGCTGCCACAGCAGAAGGCTGGGATGTGCTGTGGAGTTACAGTGGAACTGTTACTGTGGGGTTATGGTCATCTTTGCAGGAGATGCTTCAAATAGATAACTGAAGGGAGTTGAGGGTGAAAGCCCACCTAGGACTTGGTGGTGATAACTCAGTGGGGCTTGGTCAGCCGAAACACCTGGGATTTGGGTTCCCCTCTGCCTTGGGGCTTCATGTGCTATGTGCTTTCTATGGCTAACTGAGGATAGTCAGTAAATATTTATGTGTATTTTTCCAAGAGTGCTTTAACCAGAACTTTTGGGTTCCTTACCAGTAAGTGTGTTTGGCAAACCCTCACCTCTGCTCCTCCCCACTGCTCTGCCAATGGTGCAGGCAGGGGAAGCTGTCGCTTCCTCCCTGTGCTGGAAGGATTCTCGCCAGGCATGCCTGGCTCCAGATCCTGCCCAGGGATGTGACAGGGACTTCAGACCTGGGGACAGTCTGTCTCAGCTTCCTGGTGCTGTTGTGGTGTGGATGAATGGCTCTGCCTCTTGCTCCTGGGGCACAGGTTGGTGAGACCCATGGCTGCCACCTCCATAATGCACGAGATACATCAGGGAGCCTTTTTTGAGTCTCATTTCTAGTTCTGGAGGTGTGCTGTTTGTTGCTGCAGGCTGTGGTGATGAAGCTGGGAGAGTGGTGGCATTCCCTGGCTGGGAGTGTTATCCATTTTTGGGCGCTGGTGGAGGTGATTGCTCTGGGGGTGCTGGTGGCTGCTGCTGGCTCTGTGTCGGGAGGTGCAGGGATGTGAGGATTTTCCTTCTGCTCTAAGCATCAGCTGCTGGAGTTTTGAGGGTGGCTGTAGCGAGAGCGGTCAGCACACCAACCCAAGTTTAGGCACAGTGTAAAAACACTTCTTGAATTAAAGATGCTACAGAAACCGGTAGGGTGCAGGGGGAAGAAAGAGCTGCTTCCCATGGGCAGATCCTGCTTCTGGTGCAACAGGATCCATTCAGTTGTTGCTGTTCCAGATACACCTATTTTAGTTGTTAGACTTTTGGTTTTTACACTTTCCTCAAGCAGCAGTTAGTCTCAGGCCTTGCTGTCTTAGCATGTTTGTTTTCAGGGTGCCTCTCCTCTAGCTGGATTTTGTTTGCAGCTTGACAAGCTGCCTGTGGTGAGCCCTTTGGACAGCCAGGGTGCTGAGCCAGATCCAGGGCACTCCAGGAGTGTCTGTCTGCAGCAGGCTGAGCCCTTGCTGGGCAACTGGCACAGGACGGGGATTTGGCACCTGCCGTTGTGGGGTTTCAAAGCAAGCAAGCTGTAGAGTTGGGGATGAATATGAGTAAGCAGAGGATGAACGATATCTGGTGTTTTAGCAGCCCTGCTGCCTGCTAATGCCCTTGAACCATAGACTGTAAAAAATGTCTTCCTTGCTCATGTTTTAAAATCCAAAACCTTAATTCTAAGAAAACCTTAGCCTGGTCTGACACCACTCTTTCCCTTCCACCCCCATCTGCTCTTAGTGAGCATTTTAAATTCACTCTATAACTTTAAGTTCAACTTTTTTGCAAAATGCTTTCTAGTGCCAGCAAGATCTCCCCCTTGGCTGTGAGCATCTGTGTTAGGGACACTTTGTTATATGAAAGGGGTAACCTGGACAGAATGAAAAGCTGACTTTTAAGCTGTTGCACAGTTTCGTTTCTTGTGAAAATAGTTTCCTGATCCACTGAGAAAGCTGAGTGTGTTGGGCAACCTGGAGCTGGAGGCTCATGGAAATAAAGCCCACAGTGTTGCCTCATCCACCTGAGAGCTTCCCCAGGGCTGCAGGCACTGGCAAGGACCTGCGTGGCCTCTGCCTTGTCACAAATTGGCAAGTGGTTTTAAAAGAAGTTATAAAAGGTTTGAAATTCATTGTTTAAGAGTTACATTGAAATAGAAGAGCTCTGTTACTTTTGGTATATATTCAGATACTTTGTTTACTATGTTCTCTTCATTGGATTGGGAGGATGTATTTAGTTTGAGTGCTGTCACCTCCCCTGGGCAGCCTGGAAGGACTGTAGGATGGCTGAGTCTCTGCTGGAGCACTGTGTTGATGATCACAGATGTCTCGTGGCTTTGTGCAAGGGATGCTTTCCTGTGGAGCAGCTCAGCTTCCCTGATGAAGTTATTCTACTGCAATTCCCCTCATCCTTCCCCTGGCTGCTGTGGAGCAATGAGGTTGTCATCAAGCTCCCATCACATGAGGTTAACATCCATTTCTGACATCTCATTCTGCTTTAAATTAAACCCCCAGCAAGCCCAGCTGGCTTCCCCAGCACCCCGTGTGTCTTCTTGAGGAGTTTATGATGTGAAACTGTCTGCTTCATTATTCCTGGTTTTAGCTGAAATTTTTAAGTAGCACAAGTAGACTTTTTTTAAGTTAAATCTGAAATCTGTGTGTTACCAGAGTGGTGGTGAGACATTTTGCATGGACTTGAAGATTAGACAGAAGAGTGAACGTAAAGGAGGGTGCAGTTTCCATCATCCTACGTGTGGTGAACAAATCCAAAGCTGAAGGACTCTCAGGTCAGGGCTAGGAAGAGATGTGTAGATGCTAAATTATATTCCTTATGACTTTAAGTGCTCAATAAAGATATGTTCTTATTCAAGAAGTAAAAATTGTCTGGCACAGCCTGGAAGTACAGGCAGCAGATGTTCTGCATAGGGCAGGAACGTGTGACCTGTCCTGGTGGGATGTAGGACACTCTGGTCCTGGGAGCTGATGGCTGAGCAGAGGTGAGTTGCAAGCTCAGTGTGACCTTGGTGTTGCTAAATGACTTTGTGTGGCTCTTCATTCTCCATGCTTTGGCTGGGGCAGAAAAGTGAATTTTTGGTGTTCCAGCTGCCTTATTTCCAATGAACAGCACGCTGCATTGACAAGCTGGATGCTATTAGCACCTACATTTGATTTGTTTGAGTTAAAGGCTGATTTTCCCCTCTCCTGGTTGCCCTGACAGTGTGCTGGGGAGGAGAAGCGGGTTGGTACACGCACCGTGGTGGTCGGGCACCGGCCTGTTTCGGAAACAGAGGCGTATGTGGCACAGAAGTTCTGCGACAACAGGATCGTCTCCTCCAAGGTGAGCTCACTCTGCTTGTCCAGGTGCATGTATTCCCTGCTCGTGTTTTCATCCTGATTTTATTTGGTCATGGTTTTTGAAATTGAGAAATGCTGCATCCTGAAGGATGGATGTAGAAGTCCCTTTGCAAGTGGAGCAGCCTGGTACAAACACACAGCTCCACTGTCTCTTAGTCTTTTTTTTCTACCTATCAATGCCAATAGGGGTGTGTACAAGTTCCTTCCTTCTAGGCTGGATGAGAGCAAAGCATGTGAGCACATTGGTTTGGAGGAGTTGGGGTTGGCTTTTTTGTTAGTTTGCTATTTTTAAGGTTTTCTGGCATTCCCTTTGGAAAGAAAGGCGGGTTAGGTGTAATATAGCATGAGATAGCAGCAACTCAGATTTGCAAAAGAGTGGGGATTATTTTATAAATAGACTCAAAAATACAATTTGCCCTTTTTTTAATTCCATGGGATTTTTCTGTCTTGAGATAAGACAAAAATAACTGTGTTCTGTTTATGCTTTTGGATAGAAAGGGGGAAACATTCTTATGGTATTAATGCAGCTTTTGTTTATGGTGGAAAACTGATGGCACCCATCTGCCTTCTGCTTAGCTTTTTTCCATGACATTCATGGAGCTGTTTCAAAAGATTTGAAGCCAATTCGAGTAAAATATCAAACAAGTGACATTCCATATTGTCAACACAGCTGGAATACATATCACATTGCTTGGGATTCATGGTGTTCAGCATACACTTAGGCTTCAGTTTTGCTATACTTAAGCTGTAAGGAGGTTTTTCCCTTTTGCTTTCTTTTTTACTACATCTTGGATGTTCTCTTTTTATGTGTCCATGCTGTTTGAGTTTATTTTTAGGAAAGTTTTAAGCCTAGCCATGTCTAGCTAATGTAACATTTCCCATTGACATTTTCCTGGCATGGAGAAGGTCCTTCAGTGAGAACACCTTCCTCTGTTTCAGTTCTCTTTCTGACAAATGGTTTGTTTTAGCCCTAATTTTAGTTCTTCCTTGATTTGTTTTTGAATGTTGTGTCCTTGCTCTTCTTCCCATTTAAATTTGCTGTATAAAGCTGCGTGTCTTGGTCTGTTTGTCAGTTCCCCTCTCTCCCTACAGTACACCCTCTGGAACTTCCTCCCAAAGAACCTTTTTGAGCAGTTTAGAAGAATTGCCAACTTCTATTTCCTGATCATCTTCCTTGTGCAGGTAAGGTCTTTGATGCTAAGAATGGGGGTTTTTTTAGGGAACAATAATCGAGCTTCAAAACTGATTCTGTGCTTTTAAGTGGTTTTGGGTTTTTGAAATGGAAACCATTATAACTCTACCACACCATCCAGTATATAATAATAATTAAAATATATAGACCTGTCTGAGATGAGGTTTGAATGACTGCTGGAACATTAAAGAAACATCTTAACTCTAGCTTAAGATCAGTCAACCAGTGAAAATGTCCTTGATGCTACAGAATTAAGATCAATTTTCTTTTACAGTTATTACTTCTGTTGTTTAACTGTTTTCTGAAGTTGTATGATATTTGTATGTCAGTTACCATGAGTTTTAAGGCAAGCAGGAGAGAGAAACTGTACTCAGTAGAATTTAAAAAATACACAGGATGAGCTTTGAAAACATGAAGCTTCAGGAAGTTGATATGCATGGACAAAACAGAAATTTTTTTACATGAAGAAACTTTTCCTGCTCTGCTTTGTGGCTTGAGTTTAAGGGGCAAATCCTAAGGAAGCCTGAATAGTCATTTTTCCTCTTCTGTTGTCCGAGAAAACCAAGCTGTCAAAATACAGTGGGGCAAAGGAAGTTTGAGAGAATCACCACAGTGCAGTTACTCACCTTTTAAATCCTCAGGCCTGGGGCTCAGCAGACAACCAGCTCTAGGGCTGAAAACAAGCATCAGAGCTCTACCCCAGCAAATGAAATGGCATTGTGGCTGCTGCAGAGAGCCTGCTGTTAGATGGCTTCTCTGGGGTTTTGGTGGTTCAGGACTGGGATATCACTCTCTCCTGGGCTGCTTGTTTAAAAGATGAGTGCCTAAGATGTTTATCCTTACAATAAACAGTTAAGATTTGTTGTCATTTTGGTGGTTGCTGGAAAAATGGGGGATCCCAAGATAATGGCTGGGTGTGGCTTCTCCTGGCAGTGTGACATGAAAGGCCAATTTACTCCAGCATCAGCTGGCTTGCCTCCATCTCTTCATTTCACTGGCATTGCTCCATTTTGTCAGACCCAATTTGTAATTTGCCTTGAACTGAAGTGATGCCCTGGAGTCAGGATGTCCTTTTTGTGTAGCTGGTCACTTAGTGATGAGGTATTACATTTTATCTATTGACCCTCTGGCCATGAAGAACATGGAATATTCATGATTAGACTTAAAAAATGGATTGCAGTCTAGCTGCTTGCCCATTTTAGACACAGGTATGTGCAGGTGAGAGAAGAGCCTGGCTGTTCCTCCTTGATTATATTCTGTAAGTATCTCTAAAATAAGGAAGCAACTCTCATGGTCTGTTAGAGAAAAAGAAACCCAGCTGAGCAAAACCCAGCCTGACAGCACTGATCCACTGACTGCTGTGTAGAGTAACCACCTGCCCCGTGGGCACTCGTCATTCTGGAGTTGTTACTTGCTTTAAAAAAGCACCCAGGTCCACTTCTTTTAAAATACCAAGGGTTATACCATGAAAAATGCCATCTGTGGCTTAGCTGTTTGTGCTTATCTTCAAGTTTCTTCAAATTAATGGCATTGTCTTACGTGATTGGTGCATGAGGAGTGAAGTATCACAGCACTTGGGGAATTGCCTGGTGCATCAGCTCTACCTGTTGTGAAACCCTTTATCAAAACATCTATTACTCTGTGACTCCAAACTCAGCTTTTTGTCTCTCTAAGACAAAGTAGGTGCATTAGACATAAAACAGCTCTTGCACACAAACAGGGATACAAATGCTTGTTTTTATTTCATCTGTTGCAACACTCACAGGTATCTGGAAGTAAACTCCCAGGGGAAAGGGTTAGTCTGGAGTGAATGTAGTCCAAGTGTGTTTGTAGACAGACCAAACTGTTGGCACTAAACTAATTTAGGAGGTACCAAGAATGAAAAGTGTCCCTTTTAGTTGATGGAGATGACTTCGAGTGTGGTCCTTAATCTCCTAAGGAACTACCTAGGAAGAATCTGTTAAGTAACAGGAGGATTTTGGCACTTATAATGGATCCAATTTAAGTTGTTGAAGTCCTAAACCAGTTCAAAAATAGCTTCAGAGGAGTCTGCCTTTGATGTTCTGGCTCATTGCTCGTGTGTCCCTCAGCTTTCCACCAGCCACTGAGGGGAAGAGCAATATCCAGCCACAGGATCTGCAGGGAGTGCAAACTCCAAATACATAAAAGAGTTATTTCAGGGACTTCATCTATTTTTGTTCCTACTATAATACAGGCATTTATGTGGACAGAAATCATACTGTTTGTTTACATAAATGCATAAAACTGCATCATGTCCAGTGCAGAAAACACTCCTACTGGACACGAGGTGCTCTACTTTGCCCTTCTCAGCCAAAGTTCCTCTTGGATTCCCAAGACCTGTCCAAGCTGATTTTTGACTAACTAGCCTAAACTTTACTGATGCCACCCCAGTGAGTGGCCATCACATGTGCTGTGTGCAATGTGTCTGTGTGACACTTGCCACTATACTCACTCGAGGTTGTTCCTCCAAAGTCTGGTTTCTACCAGACTTTCTGCTTGGAAACATTTTACACCCATTTGAGCAAGCTGGGCCTTTGTGTTCCTGGAAATATTTGTGGTGTTTATCTTGGTTTACTGTCCTGCTACTTAACTCATCTGCCACTTATCTGGCTGCTTCTTGTGGTGTATCTCTTCCACTTCAGAGTCTTCTGGCTTTTCTCTTTGTGTTGGGTAGTGCAGGGCAATATTGCAGTGTACAGCATTTCATAGTCAAAAATGTCCATGTAGCCAATAACAGGAGTCCTGTCCTTAACACAGGCAGCCTGAAACAATAAATATACAGATGCTGCTGTTTGTGAGTGTGCCAGGGAAGCACAAACAAGAGACAAAGTCCCTTTGTGGGGGACACAAAGCTTTTCTGCTGAGCTTCCCCATCCCTTTCGTCACAGCCCTCATCATCTGCATCCATTCTCTCTGGAGACAGTAGGAAAAAATGGTCAATTTATTGTGCCCTAGTTTGGAAGGTGGGGCAAGGGTGCAGCTTGTCCTCCTCTTCTCTTGTTCCCTCACAGTTATGAACCTGTTCTGCCATTCTCACCCTTTGGGCCCACTCCTGCTATAGTCAGAAGAAACAGCAGATCCCACAGCCCAAAGGTTCCTTTAATGAGGAAGGGGCTTGTTCTTTGCTTTGTTCTCTGGCTGCAGCACCAAATTAAGCTCAGGAAGGATCCAGTTATCTGTCCCAAGGCCCCTGTGCAGTCATGGTGCTTAAATCGTACTCTGAACTCCAAATCTGAGAGTTGAAAAACAAAGCATGGATTTCTGTTTTACTTAAATATTCATGTTCTATTCTGCAGTGTATTTCATTGGTCATTTAGGCTGATGGGTGTTATTTTTAATCTCTAGTGGTTCAACATGATTGATATTGTCCTCCCTTTCATAACCAGCTGTGTTTTAGGGTTCAGGTGTGCCCTGTTGCGCTGTCTTCGCTGCCAAAGTGGAGAAAGGACCCTCCTGTGGCTCAGTGAGGAATGAGGGTGGTTGTCACTTTATTCCTTGCTGCAGCCTCTGCCCCATCCTCATTGTCTGCCTTGGTCCTCTCCAGCACGCCCAGTGGTGGGACTGGGCTTGTTGGCATCCACACTTTGAATAGTTACATTTATGTAGCCCATTCACCTAGGATTCTTTCCCTCTAGAGCAAGGTCAAATTTAGGCTTTAAGCTACTTTAGATAGAATTTTTCCCACCTGAAGTCAACCCATGATCTTCAGGAGGAAGTCTTGGAGTCTCCTTGTGATGGAAAAGAACACTCTTGGGGAGGCCTGTGCTGGTCCCTTGGAATCATAGAGTGAATCATGAAATGGTTTGGGTTGGAAGGGACCTTAAAGATCATATAGTTCCAACACCCCTACCATGGGATGTCACTCAGTAGATCAGGTTGCTCAAGGCCCCATCCAAACCAGCCTTGAACACTCCCACAGATGGAGTTCTTTCTTCCCTTCCTCCTTTGCTGGGCTCTGAGTTGCCCCCAGTGGGATAAGCACCCCTTTTCCCCCAATACCAGAGTGTTGCTTTCTTCTGCTGCCTGGAAACCAGTGGTTAGCAGTACATTTTTGTTACTCTGCAGGTGATAGTGGACACCCCGACAAGCCCAGTGACCAGTGGCCTCCCACTCTTCTTTGTCATCACTGTCACAGCTATCAAACAGGTAAATATGTCAATGTGGGGAGAAGATTGTGTTCTTTGGGACACATAGAGAAAATGATGAATGTATATTTAAATATATTCAGAAGTCACCAATGTGGGCTGGTAGGTTCTTAGAGGGTGAGACACCTGCACTGGTGCTTCTCAAGAGAGGCTGCATTTTGAGTGTGGTTATTGGTGTCTCTTGTTTCAGCACCATAAAGCATCTCTGTATGTGCCTTGTAAGCAGGCCATGAAGGTCAATAAAGCTTACTGCTGTAGTTTTTTGTCTTTTTAGAAATGCTCTCTGGGTCTTTGCAGAGACGTGCTCCAAATCTAGCCCACACTCTGCTCCCGTGTTGTAAGGTGGAAAGGACAGATTCTGTTCAACCACTCAGCTGAAAACACGTAGTTCTCATCTTCTTGTAGTGTTAAAAGACCTTTTTTCTCCCATAGTTATGCATATATGCCATTTAAAATTTCCTGATTGAATAATAAGTTTCTACTCCAGTGGCCAGAAAGGAAGAGCCAGAATAAAATCTATCTGCTTCAAATCTCAATGTTTTATTCTTCCAGTAAAGACTGAAGAGGAGTCTCATCCTGCGTTACCATAGGAAAGGGTTGCAGGCTGCTAAGTGTATTATTCATATTATCAGCCTGTTCTTGTCAATGCTGAGAATAATAGAAACATGTTACAGTAGTTTAGCTGCTCTTTGCATGCCCTGCATGTAGATTATTTTTGTATGCAATTTTAATCTGTTCTGAATCTGTCAAATATGCAAATATGAAGTTTTTAAAATAAATTGATTCGGTCTGAGCTACTCTGGTTGATGTTTTGTCAGGCATGAAGGAGGTCTGAGGACCACTTAATTTATTAATTTTAATCTGTCCCTCTCCAGCCTCACTCATCTTTAGTTAGTTTACTTGCTTAGTTATAAGTTTTGTTGCCTGTGTCTGTGTGCCTAGGGGTACGAGGACTGGCTGAGGCACAGAGCTGACAACGAGGTGAACAAAAGCAATGTCTTCGTTGTTGAAAATGCAAAGCAAGTGCGGAAAGAGAGTGAAAAAATCAAGGTAACTGTTAACAGAACTTGCATGTGGTTATCGCTGAAGCTGATGGGAACACGGAGGTGTGTGGTAAGGAGACAAGGGCAGGGAAGGAGGGATGTACTGGGTTAGAGCTGTGCCAACGTGCTCACTTTCAGATGAGATGCTCTGAGAGCCATTCCTGCTTAAGGAGTGAAGCTGCCTTTGATGGCTTTTGAAAAGCTGTCTCACAAAAGCTGAACTGGGGCTGACAAGTGACAGATCTGTCAGCATTTTGCACTTCTCTGGGACAGGCAGTCCTCTTCTATTTCCAACTCTCCCAAGGACATCAGGAAAGTACATTTAGCTTTGACGTTAATTTATCACACTGCATTTCAGATAAGTACAATTTCTTGCTCCATCAAGATTTAGCAGAGAAATAAATACTAACCATGCCAAAAGGGTGCTCTGAGTTGGTGCTGGTCTGGATCACCCCATTGGGCTGTGAAGTGGTGTTTGGGGTCCCAGCACCTCTTGTACCTCAGTTTACCTTTTAGCCAAGGTGATTTCTTCTAGGCTTTGAGAGAAGCTAATTTGTAACCATGTAATAACTGAGAGGAGTTGTCATGTAAACATTTCCTTTCTTCTAGGTTGGAGACATAGTAGAAGTGAAAGCAGATGAGACCTTCCCCTGTGACTTGATATTTTTGGCCTCCAGCAGCATTGATGGGACCTGCTATGTCACTACAGCAAGTCTCGATGGCGAGTCCAATTTCAAGGTGACAGGGATGGATGGGACAGTGTGTGGGGGCTGGTGCTTTGATACCTGGAGATGCCACTGCTTGCAGGGCAGGGGGTTGTGCTTGGCTGGAGGGTGCTCCTGTGGAGCAGACCCCTGTAGCAGCATGGCTTATTTAACAGCTCTTCCCTCGTCTGCTTCCAGTGCGTCAGTGCTGAAGCCCTCGGGGATTGTTTGTGCTCTGTTTTGTCTCCAAGAGCCATTTTGCTGGCGCTGCCCCAAATTGTATTGATATTTATCAATACAGCTTTGCTGCCTTACTGCTCATTACAGGAAGTGTTAGGGCTCCAGCAGGGCTGGTGCATCAGTAAAGCAGTGCCTGCAGCTCTTCAGCTCCCTTTCCAGTACCTGCCTGTTACTTAACTGAGCATTTCCAGTGAGACTGGGGACTTTTTTGAGGCAGTATGTCGAGATTCATTAGGGGAATTTTTCACCAGCATGAGAAAGCGTTGCTTCTGGGATTTTCTCTCCCTTTCCCTGAAGCAAGCGGTGAAATTTAATACTAGTCTTGCTCATGATGAATCTCTTCAGTTTATTTTCTTTCTTTCTTTATCTTCCACTCTCTAAACTAGGGAAAGAAGCAAAAACAAAAAACGTCAGAAGACCTGAATATTTGGTTGCACTTGTGTTTGATAAATATTTATACAGATACTAGCAGCTGCAATAGTAAGAGAGGAAGATACTTTAAAAGGACATGATTCATTCCAGCACAATCTGAAGTCAGTGGGGATACCACTGTAGATCTGATACGTGTTATCTGGAGTTTGTGGCTCATCTCTGTGGGCATCTGTTAATTAGTACTGGATAACTTGTGTGGGAGCTGATGCAGTGCTGGTGCACTGTACTGGTTCCACTAGTGAAGAGGAGTTGGAGCTTTGAAGTGGCTTGATGCTAAAAATAGATAACCATGCTAAAAAGTCTAGTGCTTTTTTGTGTCAGGTGTATTATATGCATGAGTTCACGTTACTTTTGCAGAGTCTTGGCTCTTACTAACTTGTGAATCTGTAAGTGTGATGCTGAGTTTCTATATCAAGCACTCTGGTGTGTTTTTCTTGGTTTGTGGATTTCTGTAGGTGACTGGGAGCTGTCTCCTGTTTCATGACGAGGTGAAGATGAGTTTAAAGGGGGAAGAGGGAATAGGAAGGCCAGCTCTCTTTGGAAAAGTAGGTCTAACATTAGGAAACAGGGTTTGCTGCAAAAAGAGGGTTGAGGGAAGTGCACTCTGGTGATCCCCAAACTGCATCTGCATAGATATCTGCTGCCTTCCTGGTGGGGAGTTTTCTGATATTTGGGGCATGTCAGGTCAAGATGTAGGAAAGGTGCCTGATTAAGTGAAACTGGAGCAGAACTGTAAAAGTGATTTTGTCAGGGCTCTGTCTTTGAAGCACAAATCTTTGGTCATACATTAGCTGAAAGAACACGTGTTTTCTAAATACACTAAAGGATGTAAAGATCGTGGAATTGATTTGGAGGTGGCTTTGAAGTATCCCTCAGTAATTGCACAGTGTCTGTTATGATGGGACCAGCGGATGCAAAGCCCCACAGAAGAAATGGGTTTGGTACTGGGCACTGCAGGAACAGTTTTGAGTTGTGTTTCACAAAAGCTGTGGTTCATACTGGAGATGTGTGGGTTTGTGTGTCTGCTTTTGATAGGAAAAGCCAGGCAGGTTACCAAAATGACACGAAGGTGGGTATTTATAATGCCATGACTACACTGTGTGTAACGTAGCAGTGCCTCCCGGGATGCACAAGGAGGGGGATGCAAACGTAAGGAGTGGAGGAAGCTTTTTAATGAATTTGTTTATGAAGATGGATTGAGGCAGCCTGCCGTGCAGCCCGCCGTGACTTGGAGCTCTGAGTAGCTCCTATAAATAGAGCCTGAAAGGCAGCAAGCAGATCCTTTGTGGGCTTTCCAGTTAATTATGAGAGATGAACCTTTGCAGCAGCAGTTGCTAAAAATAGTTTGGAGTCTACCAGTGCTCTGCCTGATCCCTGGGTGCTGGAGCTGGTGTCTAGTTACTGTCAGGAGCCAGGGCAGGTGGTCCCCAGGAGTCCCTTCTTCATGGGGTCACCTGCACCCTCCCCCCTACCCCAACAAGGACAAGTCACTAGAGAAAAAACAAAGGTGCTCTGCTTTTGGTGGATGCCTTATTGAGAGATACCCAGCAGCTCCTTCCCACTACGGTTTCTCGTAAGCTTTAGTGACTTCATTCTTTTCCTGAGAGATGCTTTAGATGCTTTGTGGGAGCACGACGAGAGCTTGGGTTTGCTGCTGGTACTGAGGAGCCTGTGCATGGTGGCATTTTAAGTGTAATGGGGTATAAAACTTGGGGATGGGGTTGTTGCTGGGGCTCATGGTGATGCTGCCTGTTGTTTGCCCAGACTCACTATGCAGTGCGGGATACCACTGTGCTCTGTACAGATGAAGCCATCGACACCCTCACTGCCACCATTGAGTGTGAACAGCCACAGCCTGACCTCTACAAGTGAGTCTGCCCATCCTGCATCCCTCCCTGCCTGTTCTGCATCCTCCTGCCCATCCCACCCTGCAGCTGCCTGGTGTCATCCCACTGCAGACACCTCAGCACCATCAAAGTTCAGCAAAGCAAAAGCTGTTTTCTTTTTGTCAAAGACAAAGGTTTCTCAAGGCAGTGGTAAGATTCTGGGCTTCTTCCATATGAAGATAGCCAAGTCAACACATTTCAAATCTGTGTCTTTGTGGGAAAACCTCCCTGGTTTAACACTTGTTATGGTGTAATGAGTGTTTTTTGTCAGCTCAGCTGTAGTAATGGTCTGTGTGACTATCTTAGGCCACTCGACCTCCAAAGTAAATGCATTGGGCTTAATGACTTTCAAGAGTGAGGGATCTTTGTGGTTAAATCCTTTGAAGGAGTTTTGCTAAGGTGTATTACAGTCTGTAATGGGAATGTGCCTGGGGTGTGTAGGCACTGGGACGCCCCTGGCCATGGAGGGGTGTGTGGCTTTTCCCTGTCCCGAGCACAGCCATCCATCTGAAAAATTAAACTCTCAAATGCATTTCCATATTTTTTCTCTAGTATGTTTGTAGTATCTCTTTATAATGGGTTTGTAATACAAGTTTCTTGTATTTTTATTGCAGGTTTGTTGGAAGAATTATCATCTACAGAAGTAACCAAGAGCCTGTAGCCAGGTTGGTCTTGCAGCCATCTACTGGCCCTCCTCAGAGGGGTTGGGCATCTACATAAAATGTCAAGGATCTGAACTTGTGCTGTCATCATTTGGGAATGGTTTTTTTTCTCTAACCATTCCAAAGAGTTCATTATAAAAGGAGGCCTCCCTTCTACCATCCTGTGATTTGTTTGGACTCCTCTTGGGGAAGCAATGCAGGTCCACCTGGTTGTGTCCTGCCATGCTCATGGGGAACAAATTTACCAGGCAATTACAAAATATTGTCATTTGAAGCAAAGCAAAATATTCAACATCAATTGGAGCATTCAGAGAAAAAATGAGCAAATAATGTTCTTAAGCCATCAAAAACGTGTTGCTGGAGCATGCTGGATGTGTTTTGTGTTGTGGTGGCTCTACTCCCACCCTAGAAGCAACAGAGGGTCATGGGTGGAGGTCAGCATTTTGCACTTATTCCTCAAAAGCCTTACTGATAATCCCCCAATAAATGTGGAACTTTGAGCATCAGGGATATTTTGTGAAAGATGAAATGGAAATGTAAGTATAGAAAGAGAGAAACTTGAGCATTGGCCAATTTAACGTACAAATCATGTAATCAAATCTAAAGAGCATCTGATTAGCTTTATAATCTGTCTCTGAGTCTAAATTATAAAGTAGTTTGGATGTTGTTTGAGTAATGTAATGCTATAATTTCTTTTATGTTTAGGTCTTTGGGTCCTGAAAATCTGTTGCTTAAAGGTGCTACCCTCAAAAATACCAAGAAGATTTATGGTGAACAGTTTTTATTATGTATTCATTTAAATACTTCTGATAAATGATGACAAATGTAGATGTTCATTACTGAGTTTGGAGAGGGAAAATACTTCTCTATAGCCTGTCTGCCTGGGGTGTACAGCTGTTTGGCATACAAGCTGATTGCAAGGTGGACAGGGTGAAATTGGGAGGCAATGGTTGTGTCTACAGTGCTGCCATACTGTGCAGGTTGTATTAAAACATCAGAGCAAGCTTTCATTTCTGCCTGAGACACGACAAGCAAGGAGTTGTACCCAAATCCTTTGCTGGAAACGTGTGCTAGGAGCAGAGTCTCAGACACTAATGATTGAGGGTGAAGGCTGTTATGGAAGACTGATGTGTTTTCTGACTCTACATGATCCATAGGCTCCTGCTCAGTGCTCTGGGATACATGCATTGCATTAGTTAAGCAGCCTTGGAGGTTTCTGTGGCTGAACAGTCCTTGGGTGATGCCTCTTTCTTCATCTGGGATTTGAGTTTGATGTAAACACCGATGCCCCTTATGGCCAAGTGCCAGCTGGGTCCCTCTAGGGCTGCAAGTCCCTTATGAGCCCTGCTTTAATACCCTGCAGGAGTTGCAGTCTATACTGGCATGGAAACAAAAATGGCTCTGAACTACCAAGGGAAATCTCAGAAACGATCTGCAGTAGAAAAGTGAGTATTTATATTCAGAATAAAATCACTAAAAGTTGTTGGGGATTTTTTTGTTTTAAATGGATGAATTGTACAGAAATAATCCCCTGATCTGCTGCCTTTTGTTTCAGATGCTCTCTGATTGCATAGAAAAATCTGGATATTTGATAAAGCATGTCTTGCAAGACAGCATCATATAGTAGCTTTTTTTTATTGAAAACAAAATTAAGAAATGTTAAAATATGTGAACCTGACCCTGAATATCAGCAGTGTCAAAAGCACTTGTTCTGTATTTCCCTTCTTGAAATGTTCCTGGTTATTTACATGATTTTCTATATAAAAATAGCTGCAAGAATTTAAAAAAGAAACCTGTTTTTCAGATCTATCAACGCCTTCTTGATAGTGTATTTGTGCATCCTGTTGAGCAAGGCCACTGTGTGCACAACTCTGAAATATGTCTGGCAGAGTAATCCATTTAATGATGAGCCTTGGTACAATGAAAAGACTAAAAAAGAGAGAGAGACCTTCAAGGTAAGTGGGATTTGTGTTTCAGTACCTCCTTCAGCTTTACTTATTCTGACTGTTTTATTTAATCTGATGGTGCCTGCTGCCAGCTCTGCGAGTCCTGTTTGCTCACAGAAAGTGCTGTCACTTCCTTCAGTCTCTCCTGCTGTTTGCATTTCTTTCCTGCCCTCTCCCATGCTTGTGCACAGATACTTGTGTGGAGCAGGGCAAAGCATAAATAAATACTATATAATATAAAAATGCAGCTGACTTCACCTGGATCCTTACCTGAACTTAAGCTATCTTTCAGCTTTGAATAGGTAAAGTTAAATTGACGCCACGTCAACCAGTGTTTTAAACTTGCTGAGATGGGGGCAGTCAAGCCTGAAAGAGTGAGTGCAAGTGTTAGAGATCTGTTATTTGATGGGTTATTGAGCAGGACTTGCAGGGATGTCACTGCATCAGCTGTACCCTTGCCATAGCTTGACTGATTGCAAGCCACCTGCTCTTTCTTCCTAGTTACTTGGGATCAGGATATGCCTGTAGCAGTATATTCTTAAGAGAAATATTGTTGGACAAAACATGGTTTTGGTCACTCTATGAAAGAGTGAGGTGTACTCTTGTATTATACCCTGGTAGGTCTGCAGAAGACAGTCAGATTTTTTTTGTGTCAAAGGGAAAATAGGATTTAGCCCTGTATCTTTAGCTGCATTCATTTTCAGGGTTTTTTCTATTTAATCTTAGAAGAAAAGATGTGTAAAATCTCTGAGGTGTTGCTGTAAACTGCCCCTGAGTTACTCCTGGCAGACACAGACTATCTTCTCTTTGCTTTGCAGGTCTTACGGATGTTCACGGACTTCCTGTCATTTATGGTACTCTTCAATTTTATTATCCCAGTCTCCATGTACGTTACAGTAGAGATGCAGAAGTTCTTGGGCTCCTTCTTCATCTCTTGGGACAAGGAGATGTACGACGAAGAAATAAAAGAGGGAGCATTGGTGAACACCTCTGACCTGAATGAAGAGCTCGGGCAGGTCAGAACATGCTCTGTTTGCATCAGCTTGGATGAAAGTGTGGATGAAAATGTCCTCTCTGCTAGGAACCCTTGTTGTGGCAGTCCCTTGTGGTCCCCTCAGGGCAGAGCTTCACCCGCTTTGGTGGCGCTTTCCATTTAATGTGATTCCACTCTCTCTGCGAAACAGATAAGGTTATAAATAGTGCATGAAAGAGCAGGAATTGGGTCACGCCAATTGTTTCCATATTGGGGAATATCAGGCACAGTGCTCTGCGTGGCAGGGTGGTTTGCTTTCACTGCTTCAATTAAAAATTAAAAATCCTCTGTCTCTTTGAGGATTAACAAAAATGTCTGCCCAGTCATCTCCCTGGGCACGCAGAGCACATGCAGCTGCTCTGCTTCCCTTTCTTATCTGCACCAGGAGAGACTGAATGGAGGGGACGAGTATTGCCTCCTGCTTTTGATTTAGCTTAAAAAAATCAAATATTTGGAGTAGCAATTAACTAATTGAAATACAGCACCAAAATGAAAATCCCCCAAAGGAGGCAGCAGACCTGCAGCAGCAGCTCTATAAGCACTAGGAGCTGTATCAAAGAACCCAAGACACAGGATAAGGGGAAAGCGAAGAGATTTTAAGTCTTCAAAAGCTGCCTCCTGCCACCCATGCAACAGGCTGAAAAACAAAGGAACTGCTCTAAGGAGTAGAACAACTATACAGTGAAATGGTGGGTTGAAGTGCATCTTTTTTGCTGGACAGGGTTAGGATAGCAGCAAAGTATTCTTCAGCATTGGCACAGATGGCACTGAAATGCCTCAGCCTCTGTTTTTGGGGGACTCCTTCCCCAACACTTGGGGCTGGGTGTATAGCAAGGCAGCCTTCCTGTTTTTTTCCAGGTGGAATATGTCTTCACGGACAAAACCGGGACCCTGACAGAGAACAGCATGGAGTTCATCGAGTGCTGCATAGATGGGCACAAGTACAAAGACTGCATTTCAGAGGTGGATGGCTTCTCTCAGACCGGTGGACCCCTAAAATACTGTGGCAAAGCAGAAAAGGTAAGAAATGCGTGTGATGCCTGTTAGGGTTTTGTGGTCTGTTCCTGGCTGGCTGAATACAGCGGAAGCTGAGAGGGGATGTTGAGGTTTGGTTTTTTGGGGGATTTTAAGTATGTGTACACAAAAATCACAACCAAGTGCTTCAAGGTGGGTTTGATGCATGTGGCATTAAGCTGGTAATGTGCCCTCTCTCACTCCTGCCTAGAGCCGTGAGGAGCTGTTCCTGCGGGCCCTCTGCCTGTGCCACACGGTTCAGATCAAGGAAGCAGACCAGGTGGATGGGCTGATAGGACATCCAGAACGCAAATACACCTATATCTCCTCCTCCCCAGACGAAATCGCTTTGGTGAAAGGCGCAGAAAAGTAAGAATAGGAAGCTGTTTGGTTTTTAGTTCCCTTTCTCTGGTGGGAGGTAGGGAGGGGTGAGGGTCTATCTGAAGGTGATAGACCCCTTTCTGTGAGCAAGGCTGCAGCTCTCTCTGGGAAGCATGTTGTGATACCAGTGCTGGGCCTGACCCATAGTCCTGTGGAGCCATGGGAGCCTGTGGGTTAAAATGAGCTCTCTGTAAAAGGGATGCTCTGTAGAGGATCTTCTTTATAATCTGTCTCTGAGGGTTGTGGTTTGCATTCACTGGGAGTGAATTCACAGTGCCCACCTGGGGCAGAGACTCCTTTGCTAGAGCCTACGTGGCCTTGTAGTTTAATCCCTAGTAAATGGATGTGCATATTTCAGTGAAATTGTTTCCTTTGCAAGCAGAGGCAAACCATAGGATGGGTTACTTTTGTCAACCCCACATTTGTGTCCTGCCACACAAGGCCAGGCTGAATGGGGCTTTGAGCAACCTGGTCTAGTGAAAGGTGTCCCTGCCCGTTGGAACTCTATCTGTAATATACTCTCCAATGCAGACCATTCTGTGATTCTGTCTATTGCCAGGCCCTAGGCTTTAGGTGGAGGCTGTTGCAGCTGTATATACTTGCTCGTGTCTTGTAAATCTGCCAGAGACCCAGTGGCCCATGTCCAGAGGCACTTAGTGTCTCTGTGCTCCAGTGCCCAAGCTCTCCAGGTGGTGGGAGCAGTGCCAGAACATCATAGCAGGCTCTGCGTGCAGTAAACAAACATCCAGCCATACTCTTTAGCTCAGGCTTTCTAACCTCTTTGTTCTCCTCTGCAGTACTGAAGGTGCAATGAGAACATTGTTAATGTATAATATGTGCCAATGGGTATTTTCAATGTTGTTCTGTCCTTTTGTTTATTGACAGGTATGGTTTCACTTTTCTAGGACTTGAAAACGATTTCATGAAAATACGAAACCAAAAGAATGAAACTGAGATGTAAGTGCTGCTGGGGCTGCTGAGGAACAGGGCTGCTCTTCTGTGCCGCTCCCACCCGGCTTAAATCAAGTTTGGTCAACCTGGCAAGGTCAAAGCTGTGCCTTGAGGGCTGTCAGACCATGCTGACCTGCTCAAAAACTGCTGTCCTCTTTACAAAGCACAGCACAGCAAGGTGCAGGCTGAAAGGCTCACTTGCAAAAATCTGCATGTGGTTTACTGATGTCTAAATTCAGGTCCCTTAAGTGCCTCCAGTCCTTTGTATGTATCCTTTGTCTGTACCTGTCTGTGCAGATGGCTCCTGGGATTCATGAGGTGGCTGCTGACCTTATGGACAGTGGCTGGGCCTCACAGCAGGATATTTGTAAGCCTAAATTTGTGATATGGCTCTCTTCCCTGTAAGCTTTTTTCCCCTTCAGGGCTGAAAATAGATTTTACCCTGTGCTCACAGCTTGGAAGGTATCTGAGAGTCACTGACCTAATCCCAGCCCTCCTCAAGAACTTGCCTTTACAAGCAAGTTTCACTTCCTGCTTCCCTTATGGTAAAACTTCTTACTTAAATGTCAGTGTTGCTGCCTGTGCCATGTGGTGCCCTGCTCCCTGCTGAGCCCCTGCCCAGGCTGGGGGCTCAGTGAGCTGGTGGCACCCACATCCTCAGTCCTATATTCAGAGCACCACTGGAGTTTGGTTTTTTCCTTCATTTTCTTGTGCACTAGCTGTAAAAAGTACATTCCCCAGTGGGTGATGCCTCTTGTAAGGGTATATTGATTTCTGCAGCTCATTGTTAGTGATTTTCTGTCTCAAATAAGTTATTTTTCTATTTTTCTTTTACTGAGTCAAAGCTTTTTTTTTAAGGTACCAGCTTCTCCATGTGTTGAATTTTGACCCTGTCCGTCGCCGTATGAGTGTCATTGTGAGAACCACCACAGGTACAATCACAGTGTATTTGTGGACTTTCATACATGTTTGCACATGGACACCCCTTATTCCTGTAACCCAGTGGACTTGAGCTGTTAGGTTTTCTAAGCTGGTCTAACTGAATTCTGTGCTGGGTCTGTTTGGGATAGAGTTAAATTTTTCCCTGTAACAGCCATTTGGGACCAGCAGAAGATCAGAGAAGGAACAGGAATGGGAACAGTGACCCATGGAAAGCTCCCTGCCTTCCTTGTTCTAGGCTGGAACAAGTACAGGGAGAGAGATGTCAGAATGTCCCTTGAGTGAGATGAGGTTTCATGGGAACAAACAAAAATTTAGAGGTCAGCATCCTTATCAATTGTCAGTCTTGTAAGATCTGGAATGCTTGCCTTACCCACCCTGGAAAGGTTGCCAAGGCGTATAAATAGGAAAACATAACCTGCTTTGTCCAGCCTGTTGCAGAAAGCTTGCTCAGAGGAAGGTAGGGACACCCAACCTGAGGTCAAACAAGGCTAATATAAGGCCACTTTTGGTAGTCAGCTGGCCTTCTAGCAGTTCCTTCTTTAGTCTGCTAGATTTCCTCCTTCTGCATCACTTGCTCACTACTGATGATGTAAGTCTTTCTACAGCTTGTGAATGCTATAAACTATTTATAATTTGCTTTTAGGAAAGTTGCTTCTCTTCTGTAAAGGAGCAGACTCCTCTATTTTTCCAAGAGTGCAGCAAGAAGAAATCCAACAAACAAAAGTCCATGTGGACCGCAATGCTATGGTGAGCACATGGGTGGAATTTGGCTGGCTCCTGGGGTCAGGAAAGCTTTGTTCCAAAAATAGGGATGTGACCTTGCTTTGGAGGGAAGTGTTGAAAATCTAAGTGTCACTTCACATTGTTTTGATGCCAGGCTTCTTTCCTTTTCTGTTTCATTGGCTTCCACCTTTATTTGATAGACTTATATGGTCTCCATCACAGTTGTGTCCAAGCATCTCCCAGGCAAGTTAAAAATAGAACAACAGGCTGTTTAGTCCAGTGGAAGAAGTGTCTGGCCACAGTCATGGTGGCACCCAGTCCCTGCTCTCCCTGCTGGATGCACACTCTTGGCTCTGGTCCTTCTCTTAATTTCCCTCTGCCATATTCCCTGCATGTAAGAGGCAGAACCACAATTACTCTGAGGGGAAGAAGTTACTACATAAACACAGAGAAAATCCCTCTTTTGGCTCAAGCCAACAAGTTGTCCTTACCCGTAGCGTTAGTGCTGCCAGAAGCACTGATGGTGGATGAAAGCACTAACCCTAAAGTGAAGAGCTGTGGAAAGTCTGGTTTTAGGGCACTTGTCCACTGTATTTGCTTTCCCTCCCCCTGCCAGGATGGCTACCGGACACTCTGCGTGGCCTTCAAAGAACTGACTCAAAAGGAGTATGACAAAATTGACAGACAGCTCAATGAAGCTAAGATGGCTCTGCAGGACAGGGAGGAGAAGATGGCCAAGGTTTTTGACGACACAGAAGCAGACATGCACCTGATTGGGGCTACTGCTGTAGAAGACAGGTAAAGAGGTGATCCCACCACCAGCACTGTGGTTTCTCCATGATGTTGCATCATGGTCCTGACTGGCTGTGGTGGAACTGAGCAGCCTGGCAGATGTTAGCAGTGTCCAGAGTAATTAATTACGCCATGGCACAACCCATTTCACAGTGCCCTAGTTGCTAAAAGCGGCTGGTGTAGTAGGAATTGGGATTTATTAATGAAACTACATAAATACTTGCACATGTAGAGAGTGAATTAAGCACACAGCATTAATTTGCACATCAAAACAAGTTCAGTTCCACATGCAGTTATAGTAACTGCAAGTATAAATTAAACTCTTACTGTGAGACCTTAGAGTCAAGAGTATAAAGCAGTGATTTCTCTTTTTGCATGCAGATAAAAACTTGAGATTGCTGATTTCTGATCCTTGTTCCTGTGGCAATGATTTCCCCAGCATGGGCAAAATCAATTAACCTCTCTCGGGCTGGTATTTTCTACCTGCAGAATCGAGGTTATGTGGATTAGGTGTTGGCCAACCTGAGAAGGAATGTTTTCCTTCTGCTTGCAGGCTACAGGAGCAGTTGGCAGAGACTATTGAAGCTCTGCATGCAGCTGGCATGAAGGTTTGGGTGCTGACAGGAGACAAGATGGAAACTGCCAAATCCACCTGCTACGCCTGCAGGCTCTTCCAGACCAGCACGGAGCTGCTGGAGCTGACGGCGAAAACGGTGGGTGAGAGCGAGAGAAAGGAGGATCGGCTCCATGAGCTGCTGATGGAGTACCATAAAAAGCTGATTCAGGATGTTCCCAAAACCCGGGGAGGCCTGAAGAGGTAAGTGAACAAGAAGACCCAGCCATGTGCATTTCAGATGCAAATTTGATAGAGAAATAGGACCATGTTGTGGCTCTGGGGACTGGCTACTTGCAGACACTACAACTGGTTCCTTTGCTTTGCTCATCATCTCTAATGCTAGCTGTTTTTAAACTTGCTTACACACTTCCTTTAGTGAAGGGCACATGCATGTTAAGTCCAATCTTTTTAAGATTAAGCCCTCCCCAAAAGGATGGAAAGATTAATACAAAAGCAATTTCTTTTTCACCAGGATGATACAAGCAGCTAGATTGACTTCTTAACCTGATTATGTTTCACATATGTCCTTGTTGTGCCCCAGAAGCTGGACGTTGAGTCAAGAGTATGGACTGATTATAGATGGCTCGACGCTGTCACTGATACTCAACCCTTCTCAGGACTCTGGTTCTAGCAATTACAAAAACATATTTCTACAAATCTGTTTGAAGTGCACTGCAGTCCTCTGCTGCCGGATGGCTCCTTTGCAGAAAGCACAGGTATTTACTTCTAACTGACTGGAGCACATTATTAGGTGATGTGACGCACTTTGAATTCATCAGCTGGGACTTGACCTGATCATCTTAATCAACCAGGACTTCTCCAGGCTATGTATAAGCCTTGTCTGAGCTTCAGAGCGTGATGAAAACACACCATTCTTTCAAATCTGAATGCAGAACCTTTGTTTAATATGCTCACAGGAAGCCACAAACCCGGGCAAATTAGAAATAAACAAAAACCTCCTGTTGGATTTTTTTTTTTCCAAATTTGTCAAGTGGAGTCCGTGTCTTCCTCATGACAGCAGATGATGCCCCAGCCTGATAAGTGGGTGTGTTTCTGCACCCTGAGACATGTGAGAGCCCCTACTTTTGGGAAAGCAGGGTCTGACAGAAGGGAAGGGCAGGATGCTGCTATTGAGGTTTGTTTTTAAATACTGTCCTTCAGCTCTGCACAGCTGGGTCTGGGTTTTTGCTCTGGTTGTGACTGCAAAGGAAGTAACGAGGGGTTTTATTAACCTGAATTCTCCAGGTGTTGTATTGCTTGCTGTAGAAGCCTGATTGCTTTTCTTTGAGAGGGGGCTCTTGCAGGTGGGATGTTGGGAAGATCTCTGCCAGCTTTTTAACTGAATTTTGGTTTCTGCTGCTATCCTTTATTAGATTGTGCGAATGGTGAAGAACACAAAAGGAAGCCCAATAACCCTGTCCATAGGGGATGGTGCAAATGATGTTAGTATGATTTTGGAAGCACATGTTGGAATAGGTAAGACCTCCTGACAACACACATCTCACACCCAAGACCTACCTGCTCTTGCAGGTGTTCACTGTTGAGGCGCAGTCCGTGTTTTTGATTGCACATGGCTAAACTGATCCCACTGAAAAATGTGGGAAGTCTGCTGTTGCTTTCTTTGGAGCCAGGGTTTGAAATCCAGATCAATACTTGAGATCACAGAATCATGGAGTAGTATGGGTTGGGAGGGACCTTTAAAAGCCATCTAGTTGAACCCCTGCAATAAGCAGAGACACCTTCAGCTAGATCAAGTTGCTCAGAGCCTTATCTAGTCTGACCTTGAATGTTCCCAGGAATGGGGCATCTACAGTCTCCTGGGCAACTTGTGCCAATGTTTTACCACCCCCATTGTAAAATCAGAGATGAGATCATACGATGCTCACCTGTGATAGTACCATTCTCTCTATCAGTGATACACTGCAGATTGTGTTCAAAACCTGTGGCCAAATTTGTGGGGGTAAGTGTTGCTTTGGGCTCGTAAAACTGATAGGGTGATCAGTGGGAGTTGTTGCAAAAGCAGTGCAATGAAAATATCAGACTTTAGGTTAACTGGTCACAGTAGCTTAACACTGGGGACCTGCATGTTTTCTGGGGGCTGATACCTAGTTATGTTGTGTCTGCACTGTCCATACTGCTGACACAAGGCTGGAAACTATCCTCCTGTTTGCAGGAGTTATTTGCCTGTTTGTGTCAGAGATTGATGAGATTTTTGTAATAACTCTTAAGAAGGGTCGATATAAGAGAAAGGGCAGGCTGTCTATTTGAGGCTGTTGGAAATGTTGTGGTGCCCTCTAATGAATGAGATCCCAGTGCAGTTCATTTGGATGTGGCTTTTGAGTGAACAAAACTGTCTTGAGCTCAGTTCTGTGGGATGTCTCAGGAGCCTGAGCATCTGCAGTGAAAGAACTCCTCTGTGTGAGATGTGGGCGAGCCCGCAGGGAAACTGATTCCTTATCTTTTATCAGGTTTGCTTAGATACTCTTCACCACACTCTTACATAGGAAATCAGACAGCAGCCTAAATATAGCTTAAAAGCTCCAGAGGCAGGTCTGAGTGTTGTGGAGCCAAAACCACACTGAGTCTAGCAGCCTGTTAGTGTTTTGGTCTCCTGGGGCACTCAAGAGGGAAACATGGCCTTTGTCATGCCTTGAGACACTGAGTGATGTGAGCAAACCTAGTGGGAAGCATCCAGATTCCAGCCCCTTAGGGATTAACCCCTTGCCATGCTTCTGTCTCCAGGTATAAAAGGCAAAGAAGGACGGCAGGCTTCCAGAAACAGCGACTATGCTGTGCCAAAGTTTAAACATTTAAGAAAACTGCTACTAGCACATGGGCATTTATATTATGTGAGAATAGCACACCTTGTACAGTATTTCTTCTATAAGGTAAGGGGGGTTGTGCGGCTTCTTTCTTTGTTTATACTATTGTATTTCTTTGGTAATAGAATAAAATAGTAAATAGGAAGAAAAATGTATAGGATGTTCCACAGCTCTGTTTTCTTTCCCTAGAACAGGCTGTGTCTGCCATGTGCCTGTCTGTTGAAAACAGTGCTCACAGGGGAATGTGAGCATGACTTTGTTCCAGTATTTTCTGCAGATACTAACTGCATGCTGGATTAGTTTTTTGCTTGGTGTAGGACAAGTAGCCTGTCATGTTTGCTGTAATATCAGACACTGTCTGATAACAAGAAAAGCTATTTGGATTTAAATGGAGAAGTGCTTCCTGCTGACCGTTTTTCTTTTGTTTCCCTAGAACCTTTGCTTCATTTTACCACAGTTTTTATACCAGTTCTTCTGTGGATTTTCACAGCAGGTAATTTTCAGTAATTTGTCTATAAAGGCAGTATAAAAAGTGAGTGGCATAATGAGGTTTCCTAGCAGAGATTTGGCTTTTAGCATCCTGTCCGTTCACCACCTTACAGTAGGAACTGACCTTGTTGCTCAGCACCATATTTGGAACATAATATTGTGAGACCTATAACTGAAAAAAAATGAAACCTGCATTCTTTCCTTTCCTATCCACCAGCCATAAACACAGGTAGACACCTTCCTGAAGTAATGAGAGGGGTTTAGCTGGTTTGTCACCACCTGATTTTGCTACTTCTGCTTCTCTTAAGAGAACTAGTTTTCAAAAGCTTCCTGATCTTGTCTCCTCTGCTGTGTTTCCTTGCATTGTAAGTGTCACTCAAAAGGAAGGACAGTTCTTCTTTTATGGCAGCTTTAAAAAAAGACACACGAGTGTCACGAGAGACTCGCTTAATCCACGTGTCAGAGGGACAGATGTATAGGGTGAATGAATTCACGTGCTTGGAGACAAAAACTTGGGCTTTTTTGTCTATTTGGACTCAAAAGTAATGCTGAGGAAGACTAAATGATGGGAGATAATTCTCTGCTTGTCTTGACTGAACCACTTGCCTTTTTCTCGTTGTAAAAAAGGGAGCTATAGTTCCTCTAAAACAGTCTAGTCTTTAGAAAGCCACAGAAGGCATCAAGTATATTAATAGAAACGGCAGTACAAGAGCAGCGACAGAAAAGCTGTGATAAGGGCTGTTTAGTCGTGTTTTTCTGGGGAATGAGCTGGAGATGAGACCAGCCAGTTACAAAACTTCCTATCCAGTGGGAGCAGCTTCTTGGCCATGCAGCCTGTGGGTGCCTTGTTCCCTCTTGCATTGCACAAGGCATTCCTGTCAAAGGAAGCTGTCCTATGTGCCTGTCACAGAGGGATGAATTGCAGGGTATGTAGGAGACAAGGGTTGGAAATGTCTAATTTCTTTGTGGAGATTCTTTTAAAGTGGAGTTTGTCTGTCTCATTTTACCATTTCTTCCTCTAAGCCACTGTATGATGCTGCTTATCTGACCATGTACAACATCTGCTTCACATCGCTACCTATCCTGGCTTACAGCCTCCTGGAGCAGCACATCAGCATCGACACGCTGACCTCAGATCCTCAGCTGTACATGTAAGTAGCAGTGGACTGGGTAAGCCTCCACACAGCTTGGTTAGCCATGGTTTAAGTTTAGTTGGGGCAGGAGTCTAAGCAAGTGTCTCTGTTCCATGCCAGTGATGGGGTCACCATGAACTGCAGAAAAAGCCATTTCTCTCCCTGCTGGCTCTGCTGCTTCTGCATTTGAGCTAAGCAGCATCCTATTTACTGTCTATTTCTACTTGTTTATGCTGTCTTGACAGTATCTGATCTAGCAAGTTGCACTGCTGTGTCTCCATAGAAGAATAAACTGTAGGTGGAATTCTTTATCTATAAGACAAATGGAGCTGTGAGTGTGGCCAGACCATTCATTCACGTTACCTTTGAGCCAGGTGGCACGAGCCAAGCACGTGATAGACCACATAATGGATGGAGGGGAGATGTAGCTTTCAGGAGGTAAAAAGATCCATTAATTTTGAGAAAGATGAATGTTTCTGAAGCCCAGCTCAGGCAGGTAGTTTCTCAGCTTGTCTAAATGGATATGGTCCCCTAGGCTTCCCTTCCTGGGGACCAAGTCCCCATATCAGAACCATGTTACTGAAGAGCTCTGCTCATTGATCCACATGCTAAGTTTTCTGCCATGTTGCCCAGGGAAAGGACTGTTTAGACTGTCTCTCTCTGCTTTGTTGGTTGCAATGGGGAGAGGCTCCAATTTCTCACAGAAACAGATGTGCCCCATCCTTTTCCCACCCCTGCCCATCACACACACATGCTTGAGTGCAGCCCTTCAGCAAGGACTAAGGGAAGGTTTGGGGGTTTTTGGGCAGGCCCCTGTCCATGCACTGCTCTTGCTAATTCCCCTTCTTGGCAGTAAGCTCAGCCCTGTGGAGAGAGATCAGGTCAGGGCTATTCTGGCCAGTGCCCTGTGCAGCCCTGGCACCATCATATGATGCTCCTCCATCGTGAAGGAGCTGTGTGTGGCACAGCCATGCTCAAGCCAAGAGTGATGCCTGTATGGAGACAGCAAAGAGAATTAGCAGGTGCCTACAATACTGTGTGAAATTTCTATTAACTATAGAAAAATCAGCATATACAAGAGCTGTAAGGCTGGAAAGGAACTTGGGTGCTTTTGAAGCAAGTGCTCAGGGCAGTGATTAATTAAACCTGTATGTTTCTCCACTCACGCCAAAATGCCACCACATGTATTTTTAAATAAATTGGTAATTGAATATTGTGCAACAGAGAGCAATAACAGCAGGCCCCTGTTTGTCCGCCTGGTGGGCTCTCTGATCTCTGGGCTCTGTCCGTTGAGGGAAAACAGCTTTAGTTTGAATGTTCATGACTGTGCGTGTGCTGCTGAATGCAGAACGCCCTCTGTGCCGCTGCTGTAGGAAGTGCTGAGCTGCTGCAGTGCAGATCTCAAGTCTGAGGCACTGTAAAAAGCCTGTTTACGATGAGCACTGCAGGACGTAAATGGAAATGCAAAACAGAGCTCGCAGGGATGAGGCTGGTTGTGTTTTCTCTCCTTGCAATAAACCCCATTTCAGTCTGGTTTATCCATCCTCTTTTCTCATACCCAAATTGTGGTATGTTAGAGCATGGTCGTTGCATCATCATGCATAGGATTCAATAGGGTTTTGGTTTAGAAACTGCAGTTATAAGAGCCCAGCACCATACCAGTTTGCAAGGTGCATCTTGCTGAAAATGAATGTATTGCTTTAAGATTTAGGAAGAAAATGGGGATTTTTGGTTCTGACATAAGTACTTTTATCCCCCATCACTCTTCAAATTTTAAAGGAAGTAATCTGAGAAGGTAATGCTACAGGGAACTGTTTTTAACTCCCTTCTGCCCTGATAGCCACCCTCTGTTCCCCAGGCCTTGTATGTGGTCCCTGAAGAGCTTTGTCATAGCCCATCTATTTGCTGCTGCTGCCTTTGTGCCAGATCTCATCCTATATTCAGCCAAGAGCCTCTTGCTACCACCCCTGTCATAAAAACACCCACCACACAATTCAGAAAGTTATTTTCAGTCTATGCAAAAAAACCACCACTTTAGGAACAGGACTTGCAGAGCTTTTCTGAGAAAATGAGATAGTGCATTCAATAAAAAGAGGGAAATGCCACAGATTTGATGTATCCTACACAGCTGCTCTTTAGCCTTACCCTGGTTTTAAAGTTTAGCATATAATGTTGGATACCATGGGCAATGTAAGGCCTACAGGAGAGGCTCAGGACAGTGTTACACCTATTTGCTTTGGGCTGACTTGGATTTTCATCCAAGTCACCTAGAGGAGAAGGACAACACAAATTCATATGCTGAGCTTCTTGTGATTTCTCATGATCAACAGCTGCATATGGCAAATGTTCTGTAAGTCCTCTACACTGATAGGTATTTATGTGGTTTACCTCCTTGCCTCCTACAGCAAGGGCTTACTCCAAAGGTCACTGATCACCTGCCTACGAGGAGCTTTTCAGTGCATCCTGAGCATGATGGTGATGGTCTTCTTACTTCATCTCTTGGCAGGAAGGTTTCAGATAATGCAATGCTGCAGTGGAGGCCGTTCCTGTACTGGACCTTTCTGGGCGCCTTTGAAGGACTGGTGTTTTTCTTTGGGGTTTATTTTCTTTTTCAAAATTCATCATTAGAAGATAATGGAAAGGTAACACCACCAAAAAAAAGGAAGATGTGTTTCTTTTGTGTACTGCCTCTTTGATATGCCTGGCAGGGAATATATACGTGCTTAATCTGTGCAGTGTGTCTTGAGTCTTGTCCGACAGTGTAGCCTTGCTTATGGTGTGATTCTGCAGCAAATGCTTGAAATAAAACATTTTCCAAATCGCCATGGAAACAGGGCAGAGCTGGTTATACTCACTAGGTAAAATGACTAGTCTTGCACACAGCTCTGTTCCAACCCAGCAAGCTTTGCACAGTGCTTGTCCACTCTTCTTTCTGACCCCAGGTGCTGGCCCAGGGCAGGAGCAGTGTCTGTCCTTCTCACCAGTGACTGCCTGAAACTCAGCACGTGCTTGGCTGGTGTTACAAGCGGTTGAATTAACCTACTTGGAGTTGCTGCTCCCTAGTGCAGACATGGTGTAGGGCTGCTTGTGCACTGCGCCTGCTTCAAGGGGTGATTTCAGCCTCCTCCCTCCTTTTGCCACGGGGGAGGCTGGTGCTGGGCTTTTGCTGCTGTTTTGGAGCCAGCATAAGTCACCACCACTGTTGTAATGAGCAGACTGTTCTCCTTTTGCTTGCTTGTGCCTCTGGTGTTGGGACAAGCACTTGCATCTCTGCATGAGTGAGGTGTGGGAGCTACTCCAGGTTGATTTGCACAGAAAGAGGAGGAAAAAAGATTGAGGGTTTTTTTACTTGTTCCTTTTTTTCTTATTTCTTTTTATTTTGCTGTTTGAGTACAGCACAAAGCATAGTGCAGGGCAGTTTCCACATGTGGTGGCCTGAGCTGTCTCAGGACCCTTTCCCCAAGGGAGGATGCAGCATGTTATCAGATCTTGACTGATGGAAAACTTCTCTACATCATCACTTATGACCTTTGAAAATACCTAAATTTTTTTAGTGGCTAACACTTGGAGAAAAGCTGATGAAATTTGTGTATGTTCCTATGTTGCTGTGGTGCCAAGATTTATGGCTCCAGCTATATGTAGTCAAGCCCCTGTATTGTCAAATCAGTGCTATTCTGCATTTATAGCCATTCTGATTGTACTTGAATAAAACATGAAGCACTGGTGTGTTCTGCAAATGCCTTCAGAGGTCAAGTCTATGTGGCACTAAAGATCTGTGGTTATGTCCTGTTCTGTAAACACTTATGCCTGTAAGAACTGCTACCAGCAATTGTTCATAATATCCATGTATGTTTTGATTGACTCCTTTTTCGCTTCTATTGACTTTAATTTTTTTGCATTTTTTGAAAACTTTTACATTTCACTTTCTGTTTTAATGTATGCATTCAGATCCTGACAGCTTTGGTAAGCATCCCTCCCATTCATTGCCATCATTTGGATTTATATACAGTATCTGCTTTTCTTTGTGTGCGTAGTCACTAGTATCCACAAACCAAACCAGATGGAAAAACACCCATTGGTGCATTCTGCAGATGGGACTACAAAGAGACGATGAGTGTTGCGAGAAAGCAGAAACTGAGTAAATTACCAAGAAATCATGAAATGCAGGACTGGTATCCTCGATTGACATTGCTGTTAGTAGGAGGTTGTACCTGTCACTGTCCCAGCCCTGGGTCACCCATCTGTGTGGCACTGCATGGCACAGAGTCGTGCGGGGGGCCCGGCGCCTCTCCAAGCATCAATCCCCTGTAGCAGTCACTCCATCCCATCCTTCCCCCCAGTCCCTGCTTGCACCCCTGTCTTCACCATCATTTCTGTGCCTCTCCATGGAGAATGGACTGAGACACCTGTGGCAATGTAACATGTTTTTCAGGTTTTTGGAAACTGGACCTTTGGGACAATTGTTTTCACCGTGCTGGTGTTCACCGTCACTCTGAAGGTTAGGATTTTCCTTTCTTTTTCACTCATTGCAGACCTTTTCCAAGGCTTGTGTTTGTGCTGTAAAATCATGCTGTGACTGTGTTGAAGTGTCTGCAAATACATTTTCCATGATGCCTAAATATTTTTGTAGTCCATAGAGGCAGAACTTATTTATTATCCTCTGTGTAGTCGGTGGTCTGTGTTTGTTTTGATTGAATTATTTTTCTATTTTTTTTCTCTATTTTGAGAACTCCAGTTGGTTATGGTTGACTTTTCCGTAAGCTTTCACCCCTTGGTGTTCAGTTCCAGCAAGAGGAGAGGAGCAATAGAGAATTTGGGTTTGTCTACCTTATTTCAGGCAAGGCTGAGTGCTGGAGCAATCACAAAAGCACATGTGCCAAATAACAAAAGTAAATCTGCTTTGTTTCATGGAGCTTTCCAGAGCAAACTGTTTGCATAAGACCTTACAAAAGGTCTTTTATGTTTTGTTCAGGACAGCAGGTGGTGACAAGAGGCAATTACAGTCCCCATAACCTTTAGACATTTCTCTCTTGTGGCATCAGAGGTTGCATCAAATTTACTCTATTAAAAAGTGTCAGTTACAATTAGTATCTCGCTGTTTCCCTGTTGACACTGTGCCTGTTTGTGGATATTGAAAATGTTTTTCCTGGTGCCCATATGCACAGAGGTGGCTATTTGGAGAACCTTCAACTTTAATGTGAAACCAGTCTGAAATGTTATGTAAATCAAATCAAATCCACTCTGCATCTAAAGCCTGTTCTGTTTCTCTTTTTATTCACACAGCTAGCGTTAGATACCCGATTCTGGACATGGATGAACCACTTTGTGATTTGGGGATCCCTTGCCTTCTATGTATTTTTCTCATTCTTTTGGGGAGGAGTCATTTGGCAAGTATCTTTTCTTCTTTTCATGATCCTTTCTTAGAGGACTGCCCAGCAATGGCTTGGTGGGGGATGTGGCTGCAGTATCCCCTCATTTGGGATATCCAGAGATATAAAGATGGCAGGGTGTGTGCAACCATGCTCTTTTATCTGCTGAGGGAGGAAGGGAACATACCTCCATCCAAAACCCACTAAAAGCCATTGCTAGAAGAGGACTGTTGCATGATGAAGTGTTTGAGGTGATCTCTCAGCCCACTGAAGGGAATAGCCTGACAAAGAGAACACCCTGGTCGGTCATTTTTGGCAGGAGGTGGTTTGCTTTTCTGCCAACAGGAATATTTCTGGTGCCGAGGCTCTTGTTGTCATTGGAAGGTTCTAGAGTAAACTTAGGAAGTAAAGAAGGAGGCATAACTGCTAGTAGTTTGATCTGATGCTTCCTTTGATTCTGACCTTCTTGGAAAACCCATGTTAACCAGAATTTGTTTGTATTCTTCCTTTTTCAGGCCTTTCTTGAAGCAGCAAAGAATGTATTTTGTATTTGCTCATATGCTGACTTCTGTTTCCACATGGCTGGCAATAATACTCCTGATCTTTATCAGCCTTTTCCCAGAAATTCTTCTAATAGTTTTAAAAAACATAAAGGAGAAAAATCATCAGGTAAGGAACAAGATGATGTATTGCTCTGTATTTTTAGGAAGACCTTACTCTTAAATACCAGATGAACCCATAACAATACCACTTACCACTCACATCTCAAGGAAGGCTTTTTAGAGTCTTGTCTTGCACTTTCACATGCCAAAAATGTCAAGAAGTTAATCTAAAAATACTGCCTAGATCTGTAGCAAGGAGAGACTCAACCTGTGCCTTTGCTTAGTTGCCTTCACTGGATGGAAACATGACGTCTCTTAGGGGGAAGTACAGTAACCCTTGTCCAACCTGAACTGATCATCAAATCCACCATATTGTGTCCTGAAAAACACCACCTTTTTTATGTCAAAGAACACAGCCAAAATGTTTTCTTTGAGTATGTCCTCAGGTGCTGGTGCAGTGAGGGCAGGGTCAGGTCACATTTTCCCAACCTCCATAAATAACCAAAGTCTCATACTATGGTGTTCACTCTCCTGGAAAGTTGTCTGGTTTCTTAACAACTCTTCTCCACTGCTGAGCAGGAGGGCTCCTTTTAGAAGTGGAAACCTTCTCCTAGAAGTTTTCTTCATTGCTTCTGCAAATGGTGAAGGAGAGCAATGCCAGGCCCACAACTCGCTGTGCTCAGCCCTGCTGTCCTTTGCTCTCTGCTTGCCCAGAGGTGCTGAACATCCCTACAGCACCATCCCCTGGGCAGCCCCTGCTCACCCTGGCTGTGTGTCCCTCCTCCCTGTGCCTCCTCCTCCTGCAGCCCCTGTCTTCTCCCTACAGCATCAGCAAGTCCTGCCTCTAGTCAGCACGTGTGTTGCTAGCCAGCCCTGGCCTCTTGCCATCAGGCAGCAGTAAGGGACAGCTGAAGGGACATGGTGTGGGGTCATGCCCCACCAACACCCAGCAAGATAATCACCCACACCCAAATCATTCATAGAGTCACAGAATGGTTTGGGTTGGAAGGGACCTTAAAGATCACTGAATTCCAACCCACCTGCCATGGGCAGGGATGCCATTCACTAGATCAGGTTGCTCAAGGCCACATCCAACCTGGCCTTGAACACTTCCAGGGATGGGGCATCATTAAAGTTGAAAACGAGATGATAAAAGAGCTGTGGTTGTATTTTGTGATAGACCATGTAACTTCTTCCACTTAAGTATGATTTAAGTTTCTAGCTTGACACCCCTATTGAATAGTCTGGGAGCAAGTTGGTCTCAGCTGCAGACATAGGGCAGCTTGAGTACAGTTCCCTGGAAGGGTGACCTGGGGGCTTCTGAGCCCTAGCTCAGCTCAACTGAGAGGTGACCCATTTTTACCTTTAGCTGTTGACCAGAGATCCATCCCCTCTTGCAATACTTGCTTTGAAGAGTGCTTTATATATGTTTAAAAAAGACTCTTGTGAAATCATTTAGCAAAGCAAAACATCAACTATAAAAGTCTCTTGATATGTGCATCCCAGACTAAACACAGGTTGAGCCATATTTAAATGTACATTTGATTAAGAGCTTTATTATAAGTGCCTGAAGCAGGTACCAGCTCTGGATATCTGTGTCAGCAATCAGACACCAAAGTCACTTGCCTGATTTGTAAAGGCATCTAAGATCCGGTAGATGATTTCCAATCAAGATCCTTATTGAGAATCCTGACCTTAATATTGAAATCCAATAAAATAACCATCAGTCCCACAGGGAGCGTTAAATGAAAAACAAGATTAGGAACTTTGTTTAGGTGCCTGCACCCCAACTTGGCAGCTGAGAGTCCTCTCTGGAAGGGGAGGATGGAGTTGAGGCCAGGTCAATAGGCATTTACCCTAGACCTCAGTGGGACAGAGTTTCACCCTGAGTTTCCTATAACGCTGTGCATCAGCTCTGCTCAGCCTTTATTAAATTATCTGTGTGGAAATGTGGTGGTTTTTATTTTGTTTTGGTTTTGTTTGGTTTTTTTAATTGCAAGGCGCATTTGTGTTTTCCTTGGTTTCTGCCTTTCTCTTTCTTGTACTGCAATTTTCTGTCTTTTGTGCTGTTGTGAACTAGGTAACGAAGCGCCTTCCTTCCTCAGGAACATCCACTATCTTCATGCTTTCTCAAACTTCCAGCAATCACAGCTTTTCTTGGAATGAATAAGGTGATTTCCTTTCTGAGTCGCTATGTGTTGCTTGCTCAACTGCCTTTTTCCTCCTTCTAATGCCTAACTCCTGAAACTTATGTTTAGATTTGCTCACACAGCAAAACCTTGCTTTTCCCCACCTTTTGTCTTAATTTAGATCTTTTGGTTAAATATTTTGTCTGTCTCTTCCCCTTTTAGTCTTATGCTGCACCTCAGGTGGGTGAGCTGGTCATGCTCGGGATGTCCAAGTGAGGTGGACACAGACAAAGCTGGTTACACTCTCCTTCCTTGGTGGAGTTTTTTGTGTTAGAGGACTAGATACAAGGGGGACAAGGTGGAATTGATGTGTTGGTTGTCCTCTGGATCACTTGGCAAATGTCTCAGGCTTGTCTGACCTAGGAGGAGCTTCCCCAGTGCCCAATTTGCCCAGTACAACCCAACTTGTTAGTGATACCCTTGTTGTTTGTGTGAGCGAATAAACCATGGCCTGCAACCCTTACAATGAAAGATAGGCTTATCAAGGGAGTGGTGGGGCCACTCACAGCAAAGTGCCTTGATTGCGTGTCCCTGGTGTTTAGTTTCACTGCAGATCTCCACTACTGCTTAGTATTGTAAAAATACCAGTTATGTGGAGATCAGAGATGTTTTCATCCTCCCTCAAATGCACTTGTAGCATAAACCTCCAAGCCAAAGGTTGAACATTTCTGGGAAGCAGGGCAGGTTTCAATGCCCTCCAGGCCTCTTGCATTTCGAAACTCAGCTAGGGTTAATCACTGTGTGCTGCTATGTCCTTTACGAGATGACTTAGCCCTGAAGGGCTGTGTGGGTCTTGCATTGTTTGACCATAGGCAGGGGTGAGGGTCGTGTGTACTATAAGTCTCTTTGCCTCGCTGTTGCAGAGCAGCAGGAAGGCACCTGATTCATTGTCGGCCAGACCTTCTGTCAGACCACTTCTTTTAAGAACATTCTCAGATGAGTCTAATGTGTTGTAACAGGTACCCTGTCCGAAGGAGTTGGGATGGTTTTAAAAGGCATCAATTAACCAAATGTAACTCCCTCCAAATCAATTAAACCATGGTTCTTGTAATCCTCTTGACTATCGGTGTGGGGCACCTGTCCTTGGGGAATGGAGATGCAATGCTTGGGATGCATTTTAATTTGGAGATGTACTATCCAAGCTCTTCAGAATCTCATATCTGTACAAATACTCTCAAACTGAAGTATTTTACAGTATGTAAATAAATCTTTCAATCTAACTGGTATTTTAGTCTAATACTAAAATTTAATCTGAGAGAGCAGTCTGAATTGTGCTGACAATGGTCACCAAAGCTAACACTGATAAATTTACAGTGAAAGATTCAAATCTCTGTTGTTAAAATGATTCTAGTATTGCATCTGAATTGTACCAAAATGTTTCTCTAGGGTGCATGCTGTTCTGTCAGATAGAAATAAGTACATTTTAATTCATCTGCATAGATTGACACTAAACACATGTACTTGTCTATGTATGTCAACACACAGGACAGAGGCATGTCTTGGTGTACATGTGTGTATGCACACCAAGAGCATCCTATTGCAAGTTGGCTTGATTTTAAACTTTGTAGTAAGCCAATAGCAGAATGAAAAATTAAAAGTGCCTAATTGAATTCACAATGCTGCTTTTAGGGCAGATGTTATGTGTGGTGTCTGCTGCAAACATAACACTGCAGATGTTCTGCAAACCTCTCTTACCTTTGTACCTACAGCTGCTGCTAAAGAAATTGGTTGAAGTGGCATGGCATGTCCAGCAGCCAGGCTTGTAAGGCTTCCAGTGCATCTGGCACTGTCCTGCACAGCTGATCCTTCCCCACTGACATTAGGTGGTGCTCTCCACCACCATATACTGGTGTAGACTGGTGTGGGAGGAGGTTGGACTGGGACAGAATGGGAGCTGCAGGGGACAGACAGCAAAGCAGATGCCACTTTTAGACTTTATGCAGCATTTTACAGATTGTGCAAATGAATTTGTCATCTGGTTACTTGGTTGTGAATGATATTTGGCACTTTTATTCATGGGCTAATCATTCTTATATAAAATTTTAAGTATTTTTTCCTAAAAATAACTCAGGCAAAGGTTTACGAGTTTAGGAATGTAACAGTTGCAATATATATGTTTTCCTTTTGATTTTTACAGGCTGGCCCCTTTGATCTGCCTGTGTTAGTCTCATACAAACGTATAGAGAATGGTTATGTGAAGACTGAAGATGCTGTTACTAATTTGGCAGAAAGATATCCTCTCAGGATACTTTAAAGTGCTCCATACAAACACTGCGTATTGTCATGCTGTAGGAAAAAACCCCATGGTTTTAACCTAACAGTTCTCTTTGATATTACCAAGGACTGTAAGCAGCCATGCTGAAAGAGCAGCAGCCAGGGCACTGGTCCCACAGTACCTGTTTGTCTTTGGTCTTGTGGCTTCCCCACCCCCCAGAAAAACAATTCTGCCAAATTCCACATCATTGGAGGCTGAGAAAGGATCTTTAGGAATTCATCCAAAACAGCATGAATCGAAGTGCAAGAGTGCAATGTCAGCCCCATTTCACATGGGGGCTTCCTCTACCCACTGCAGATCTGAGAGCAGCAAAGAGCTGCTCAAATCTCTTGTTCTGCCTGACCAAAGAAGTAGCACAGACTTAAACTCAGTAACAGCCCCCTCCAGCTCCCTGAAGGCACTGGGAAAAGCCTGCTCCTCTCACACAGAAGCTGGATGCAGCCCCGTGAGCATCTCTCCTGGTGCTGGGGCTGCAACCCCTCGGCAGGGAGCTGCCCCTCCCAGTCATGGGTTGCCAGATGATTATGGCAGAATTACTTGAAAATGTGGGAGAAATGTTTGCTGATCACTTCTCTGGGTATGGCTGGAAGCAGCCTGTGGTCCATCCTCAGCAGTGGTGTCCGTGCAGAGACTGGCAGTGCTGGGGTGCTCTGCCCAGTTTGGTTTATTCCTGCTGGAGGGTGAAGAAAAGGTGGTTCTGTGGCTGTTCATGATGGAAGGAAGCTTTCACGGGGGAGGAAGGAATCCCAAAAGTTGGACTGTGGCAGACTCTGAGCCCCTCTGCCCAGGCTCCTGTGGCTGTGCTTACATTACTGCACTGTGCAGTTGCTCCAACACTTTAAAGGCCTGAGTGACAGTGCAGTCCTTGGCTGATCCCAGGGACATGGGCTGTGCCTGTGAACCTGCAGATGTATAAAACTGCATCTTGAGTTATTTGCACTAAGAAAAAAAGAAGCCGATTTAAAAATAAAAGGAATACATGAACCTGATTTTATTTTACATTTTATTTAGTTTTTAAATTGGCATGTTCTTTTTAAATCTACCTGTACCATGGTCATAGGAACTTTTCTCTCTAGGTTGTGCACAGCAGAGGTGAGATGCCTGACTCTCAATATTTTTTTTTTCCTCTGATACTTCATATGTGGAAAGAGCAGCTTTTTCTGTTAAGTCATAAGCAATGACAGAGCACCCTGTGTGCCACCGCCGGTTGGTGTGACAGTCCCTCCCTTGTGCCGACTTCCCCGGCCCCAGTGCTCTTCAGAGCAGGGCAGGGGAACTACTGTGAGCAGCTCCAAGTCTCATTTCAGAAGAACCAAACTGCCGCTGGGTTTGGCTCCCGCTCGCTCAGGCTTCGTGTCATTTACATGCAATGAAACAATTTGGGACTAGACGGAACATTCCTCTCACCGAATTTTGTTGAACTGCAGACTTAGTTTTTGGAAGAATCGAATCTTGCTCTCTGGCTGCCACCCCTGCGTCCGTCTTCAACTGGTGCAGATCAGCTGCTGGCAAATTCTCTCGTGCATCATAAGGACTTTGGATGGGCCTTACCTGAGTGGGAGAGGGGTGTGCACAGCTCCTGTGGCTGGTGGCTGCTCTGACATCACCCAGCATGGGAGGGGACGTATTGACAGGACCACTGTATCATACACACTGCACTGGCCTCAACTCAAGTGGTGTCTGCACCGTGTCAGCGACCGTGGCTCGACTCCTTGCTGCATGCAAGTAAGGAGCTGCACTGCCAGCATGGGTCCCATGGGCAAAGCTTTTTTTTTTTTTTTTTCTCCTTTTCCTAGCTCATTTCACAGACCTAGAATTCAACTTGCAGACCTTGTCCCGTTCTCAACTTTTCTTGCTAAAATTTGGTGCCTACAGATCAATGTATACAATGAATACAATGAAGATATGCTCTATATGCCAAATCTAACCTTTCTCCTTAAATATAGGGTTGCTGACTTGTGTTTACATAACCTTTAAAATGCAGGCACTAAAATGCCTAATTCCTGTGATTCAAAACCATTCCAAGCCCGAATGGTCCCAAGCCTCATACCTTGCTTCTCAGTTGGTTGTGTGTCGTGCTCTACTCCGAGGGTCAAATCTCTTCCCCTGGAATTCTGCTGGAGGTTTTGGGGGTGATATTAGTGGGAACAGAGTGAAACTTGCCAGATGTGTGAACTGTCCAAATAGTCACTCAAACAGATTAATTTCTGCAGCCTGTTTTAAGACAAAGCCTTCTGAGAACCAAATCTTTCTCTTCCTCTTTTCAAGTGTCCAGTCCCTGGCTGAAGCAAGCCATTGCAATAGCTGTATGTTCAAACCCAGGATGTGTGTGTGCTCACAGTTGGGGTGGAATTAATGTGAAATGTCTTATTTAACAGCCTTTTTAGGAAAATGCAGGTTTTCTTGGGTTTGAATCTTCAGCTAGTGCACTGGTGTAGTGCTGGATGCCAGGAGAACCAGATTGTCCTGCACCTGCAGAAGAGCTGATTCTCATTTAACAATGGCAGAAATTAAATTCCTATTGCTGTGAGTGACTTGTGAGATCAGGGGAAACAGGAGACCCCTTTTGAGATTGGAGAGGGGAAGAAAAAGTAGTGGTAGTGACTGTAAGGTGTAAGGCAGCAGGATGCTGAAGTGGCAATAATCCAACAGGGACACTGTGGTGGTTGTTTGTGTTTCATGATATCCACTGCACTGTTACACTGCTCCTCAGTGAGCTAAAAGGTCAGTACAGGCTTATCGGTGGAAAAACTTGAAGGAAAAAAGGCTGGGTTTTTCTCATAATTCATTGAATTTTAATCACTGACTAGTGACACTGAAAGATAAGGAAAGTAATTAAGATTCCCTCTAAAACTGTTGTGTGATAACAGTGGAGCTTGGTGTAGTCATAGTGACTTTTCAAACACTAATCCTAATTGTTATGAGAATATTATAAATGACTTGGAATTGCATAAAAGCTTAAAATTGAATTTGTATACACACAGTTGAAAAACTTACCTAATACTGCACCATTTATCCAATTTCCCAGCTATGAATTTTTTTTTAAAAACATGTAGTATATAGAAAAATGTAAATTATATACAGGCAATGAGCAGATACATTTTCAGCTTCTTGCAAAAAAGAGAGGACTGCAACCTTACATTTTTTTCACGTAAATGCAATTTTATACATTTATGTTGCTTTATATAAAAAATTGAATGTGAATGTTACCTTTTATGAATGCAACTTGCTCTTTTTTCATTACAGAAACTTTTGTTTGAAGTAATCAATAAACTTTGGTATGTTGTTCTGATTAATATATATTGGTTGTCTGTCTTGTCTCTGTGGATACTGCTGGGTAATAGTTTATTACATGGGCTTTTCCAGGGAGTACTAGGGGGACCATCAACATTTTCACTGAGGGGTAGATGATGCCAGCAAGGCCATGCTTGGTTCTCTGATTTGGAGCAGCATTTGCCTAAGGAAATAATGGTTGCTTCTCATATATTTTTATTTTTCCAGCAATGTAGTAGCAATTCTGCTGCTAACAGCTGCTGCACGTAGCTGGCCAGTGTGCTCTAAACCCATTTGCCTCAAAAATAATGTCAAATTAAGAAAGTGAGTCCTGTGAATTAAGTGAATAAATTGATTTAACTTTGTAGACTGGGTGGGCTCAGAGCTTTAGCTGATATTTAGGAACTGGCTGAGAAAAATGCATGTCCATGTGCCTGATTTCAATACATGAAGTGTTTTTCTCACTGCTGTGTGTTGGTTCTGTGTGTCATGGCTACCTGTAATAAATGAGCATTTTAGTTCAAAGCCTAAAAACACACAAATGAGGCTGATTCTGTGGTTTGCAAACTGCCTGGCACTGGTGAAGTTCAGGCTAGATATTTGCATTGATGGAACTCCAGCAAAGCAAGGAAGCTGTTAAAGCACGACTCAGTGTTTGTGTAATACTCAAGGAAAATACATAGACTTAACTTTTTTTTTTTGAGGACATGGGTCTGATTCAAGCTGAAATGTTTGTAATGAAAAACTGACAGTTTGAAAAATTCTGTTTTGGCTGCTTCGATCTCTGCAGCTCCCATCAGCCACTGCAGGACAGATGGCTGAGCTATTTAAAACAAACTCTAACCTTTCTGAAGTAGCTTGTACTATTGGAAACCAGATACATGCATTGAGAATCTTAATAGCCTGAGTGAGTGATAGTGAAAATCATCTGAAGAGCTGGAAAGGGTTTTACTCAGAGCTGGCTACCCAGGCTGTCAGGACAAAAGCTGTAAGTGTAGGCAATGGGAGATGACTGCAGGTCACCAGGTATTTCAGAAAGCATCAAAATTTGTATTCAAAACACCCATGTAGCCCTTTTTGTTAGAAAGGAGAAGCAAAGTCATGTTGTAAGGTGATTTTTAACAAGGACAGCAGTTTTTTAAGGTCAGGCTGTTGGCATGTGAGGGCTCTTGGCACGTGGAGAGGTCATGGTGTCCCTGTGCCCCAGCAGCTGTTGCAGGAGATGCGTCCATAGCATTCTCACTGCTGGGATTGGGCTTTGCTGCTTAAACCTTCACATGTCTGGAGATAACCTGCTAAGCTGGAAAATACACTATGGCCTGGAGAAAGGGTGTGTGTGCACTTGCATGAGTGTTCCCTTCCAAAACGAGAGGTTGTAACAACAAATAAGGCAGGTCTGACTGACACAGGGAGAAAGTGAGAGTGGGGAAGCAGAGTCGGCTCCTTTGTTTTCACATTCAAGTGAGTGACACAAAATCCTCATCCTGATTAAATCCATGCAGGCTTGGCTGGCTTCAGTGGGGCCAGGATTTTTGCCAGGCTATGGAGGATTCCTGGACCAGCTTGGAAAGAGCTCACATCGGACGGTTCCCCAGATGGAGTGTGATTCTGCCGTCTGCAAAAGAAATCCTAAAGCCCCTGTTTATGAAATTCAGTCCAAGCTTAATTATTCCTATACCCAAGTACTTTGCTGTCACTATGCTTATTCCAGAGGTGAGCAATTCCCTTGGACATCAGTTTGACTTCAAACTGCATTTAGCCAGCTCTGTTTTTCCAGTTCTCAGTATCTGACTAAACAGGTATTTTTGAAGGGTGATGTTTCAAATCCAAATAATGGCTCCAGTCACAACCCAACCTTCCAGCCTTAATCTGGGAAAAGAAATTTTTTTTAAATCCAAAAGATTTTGAATTTGTTTGAGGGATTTTCTCCAGCCTCTGATCTGAAATTAATGAAATTATTTGGAATTCTTCCCACACCTCCCTAAGATTAAGGATAAGGAATTGCACCCATATGAAATAAATCTCTGCAAACAGAGGTGCTGCAGGTGGTGGCAAGATTTTCCCCAGGTCTGTGAAATGGCTCTTTCTCCTGACACACAGGTATGTATGTGCCACTCTCAAAACACTGAACATTGTTATGGGGTCTGGATGGGAAATCCCTGGAAAACAAACACACATGTTTCTGCTGGTCATTTTTTCCTTTTCATCCATTTTGTTGTTCCTTCTATCTTAGCTTATAATTTCCTGGGCAGGCAGAGAGCAATGCTTGGCTCTGGAGGAGACAGACACGCTGAGTAGCTTCTACCAGTGTAAAATCTGAGAAGCTGGGTGACAGTGCCATGGAATGCTGTGCTGGGATACGTGGGCATTTATCGTAAGGGACTGTAGCAGCCAGGTTTCCAAACCAGGAATCTTTGTGGCCATAAGGAAAAGCCATGAGCAATTATCCTCCAGTCAGAGCAAACACAGCTTTTTCCGTGCTGAGAGCTGGCTGAGGTTGTCTTGTGCCAGCTGAACTGTCTGGAGGAGGTGCAGCTTTGGAATGTGTAGGATTCCTGCCTGAATCTGGTGCTGTGGTCCAGCCAAGCCCACCTGGGGCTTGAGTAGGGTGCAGAGACCTGATCCAGATCTTGTCTTTATGATTTTGTCTTCTGTTCAGAGAACAAAAAACCAATTGAATGCCAAACCTTAGGGATAACAGCTGCATCTTCTACTGGGTAGCTTCTTTTTTCCAGAATCCTGTGTCAGAAGTGGGTGTGTGACACTCAGTGGGGGTGAGTCCTGCTTATGGCAGAGCATCCCCTGCACAGTGGTAGGGCAAAAAAAGACTTTCAGCATTTGGATGAACCTTGTTTCTCCGTGGCCTGTGGCAGTTTAAGGCAAATAACATCCCTGTGATAAGAATACAGCAGGAATGTGGCATGGCTGTCTTTCCTTGTTCGTAGCCTTGGATATGGCTATTTGTACATATGGCTAATAGTACATTTTACTGCTGTGCACCTCAGCCAGATTTTTTGATGAGTAACTGCACATGAACTCTCCCTGTCACACAAGATGTGTTTTATGACCAGACAGAAAATCATCTGTTCAAACTGTTCTGTTGGTGAGGATCTGCTGTGTCACAAACAAGGAGCACTGACTGAATGGATGGTTTTTCCTTGAAAAATTCTGTGTCAGTATAAGAAGGGCCATGGTCTACCAAAAGATGCTGGGTTTTATGTTACCATTGTTAGACCTTGGGTTCTCAATTAATAGCCCTGACTGCTGAAGTGTTGGAAAAAGGCTGTTATTATAGTAAGGTACATAATTAAAAGGTTGTTTTGGAAAAACAGGAACATCCACTTCTCTGTGCTGCCTTCCTGGGCAGCTCAGGCTCCTGTTAAGAATGAGTTGGCATCGTTTGAACCTCAGCATTGGGAAAACTGAGAATGATGCCTAGAGCTCTGGCCAGCGTTGGCTGTAGTATGGCTTAATGTAGTTCTCATAAATTCTTCAAGGAATTTGCTAGAATGCTGCTTGCAGACAATGGAAGTGTTTGGGGGTTTTTTCCCCTTAGAAAAGTGCTATACGCACTGAGGCAGGGAGTGAATCCAGCTGCAGAATAGTGTGCTGGGGGCACTGAGAGTAGTGGTAAATTTGAAAAAAAAAAAAAAAAGGAAAGGAAAGAAAAAAGGAGGGGGAAAGGAAAGAAGTGGGGGAAATAAAAAAAGAAAATAAAAAAGGAGAAAGAAAAGGAAATAAAAAATAAAGGGGAAAAGTGCTTAATGTGGAGTTTCTAGCTCAAAAGGAAATGCTATATAGCCTGTAAGCTTAATAAACTTAAGCATTAATTTCTGAGACTCTTAGGAACACAGAATACCAAAGAACTTT